>JAEUYN010001013.1:611268-732487 GCA_018257835.1 Euura lappo | reverse complement strand
GGTGATAATTACAGGAAGAAAATTAGACTGTAAGGATTTACTAATCGTGCAACTTAATTGGTACTAATAATTTGAGGCAACCCTGCTTGATCGGGCTTTAAATTTTCTAATAACTGTCAAAGGATTCTACGAGCAAACCGGATTTTCAAGGCGCTGCGAAACTTGTTCGGCTTAGCGCACGAACGAGTGTTGCCTTTTTGCAGCAACGCTGACACCGAATATCTCAATCTCATTGTAGTAGAATTAAGAGCGTGACAAGTCATCGATCGCTGAGTAGGAGGTACTTTTCACCTACATTCAGAAATGGCTTATAATGTACGCTCAATCTGAGGCCTGTCGTGATTCGAATCTATCGATCTCTTTCTAAGAATGAGGAACTTTTATTTGAATATTCGGCTGAAAAGGAGTTCAGTGCTTCCTGGTTGACATACTTTCATAGACAAAGTGACTCGCTATGGAGATAAGGCAGCCCTAGGGTTGTAAGATGAACAGCACTAGCCCCTCGACTCATTAGTCGGCTTGTTTGTGTAAGTAATGTATTAGATAAGGGAGATAACCTCTCTAGTTTCAACAGACACAGGAATTGGAAGAAAAAAGAAGAAGTGATGATGTGATCTCAGGGGAAAGTGACGGGTATCGAGGTACGTTCCAAGTACAAATAACCATCGAAGAAGAAGAGGAGGAAGAAGAAAACGAGGGATTTATCGAAAACTGGAATCTGAGAAGCTGTGTAATAAGTAACTTGGTTGTAACGGACAAATGCCAAGAGGCTTGTAATGGAAGTACGAGACAAGCTTGGGTGGTCTTATCCCGTAGCCTGGTCTTGATCTCGGCATCATTTGCTACGTATTTCTACGGCAAACTGAATCAGAAGCTGCAGCAACGTCTGGTAAGACTTAAGTATAAAATAAAGTAATGTTGATAATAGCATCAAGAAGGCTAAATCGGAAGCATAACAAGGTGAAGTATCGTTGGAAAGTTAACTTAAATTTATAGTAGTCAACTAGGTAAGAAGATGGACAGTATAGAGTCCGCCGAAGCTAGGAATACTGTCAATCGTAAATCCTGTTCTATGGACTCCAACGATTCGAATTACTGATAGAATATGTTCAAAGACCCGGAACCCTGGACCGTTTTTATTTTTAATCAAATAATCCCTGATCACGCGGGCAAAAAAGGTGATAGACTGTAGAGGGACTTGTACTTTTTGTACACACCATAAATTCACGATTATTGTACATTAGGAATAATTTCTAACGCCATAATGGGTACCGTAAGACGTCAAAGGTAAAACTTGCTGGTACAAACGCTTGAGGATATCTCCGAACGTGACAACTTAACACTTTAAGGCATAAATAATAGCAGCAATTTTATCGGAAATGTGCTGTGAGAAAGGCGCTTTGGGTATGAGCCTGAATTATCTTATCGTTAGCATAACGACGATCAACGGTTTATGCAGGTTCAGAGGTCACAAACGAAAACATATTTCATCTGTCTATGTTCACTGTGTAAGAAAATAGATCCAAATTAACAACCGTTGAAATTTTCTACTCAGGTATACAAATCTCGCTGTTTCATTTATGAAACTTGTTATACACTTTATAATGATGATGATTTTTTCCACTGCGGTACTGAGACCACCAAGTCACGCCCTCACTGTGACTTCCTTGTCAATCAAACTCGTATAAAACATTCGTCTAGGATCCGTGTAATTCATCTATAATTGTACACCGCGTTCGCTATCGCCTCCTCGCAGACTGTCATTAAGCCACGTTACCATTTCCTATGTACAGGTGTGTGTGATCACATGCGTGACTGGTCATAGCGGGTGATTCAAAACTGGAAGAAAAAACCTCTTTCATCGATAATAAGTTTGAGTCTAATTCGTCCATATCCCGTTTTTGTTTCAATTATACGTCTTCCGATATCATGACGTGATCGATAAAGAAGTCGGAAAATGTTCACGAGTTTGATTATCGATTACAGGCTGTATCGATGACATCGATTTTTGAACAGACTTGTAGGACACGCAGTTGACACGGCTTCGGATGAGCATGCGGCGGTTATTGAAAAGAATTGTGTAATTTAATAACAATTTGATATAAATGCTTGAAGAAGAAAATGCCGTAGTAGCCAATTTATTTTCACTTTCATTATTGCTTACAGCTTCTTTACCCTGGTGCAATCAATCAAATTGAAAGTGAATTTTATATTCGCAGTTCAAGATATCTGAAAGTTTCTTCTCTGCTACAGGGTCAGCAACGTGTCACGAGGATCTATACCTCCGCTCTGTATGGATATCTGCCTATTATTCTTCTGAGGATTGCAAAACTTTCAGCGAGCGAAAGAAACGGGTAAAATCCTATCTGTCGCAAATCATTTCAGACATAGATGTCAGGTTAGGGTTTAAATTTCGTTTAAACTTTGATGAAGGGGTCAGGTCAAAGATGATACTCGTGCTCATACCCCGCAGTTATATTCATGCATACAGTTACCACCGTCATTTATGATCAACGTATAGAGGAGAATCACCGTGTACAACGTCAGGAGTAAAGGACAGTACGATTTCTAGTAGTTGACTCGGTTGACACACGAGTGCCCCGTACGGGATCAGGCCTCGTTCTCTTTGTCTGAATGTGCAGCAGCACCACCAGCGCCAGGTGAAAATCTCTCCGGCACTGTCACTAAAGTGATTTGTTACGATTGAAACAGCACGTTCTTACTCTGTTCTCTTCATCCCTGCACAACACGCTTCCGCCCATAGATCAACCTCGGATGACCATCCAACAAAAAACTAACAGATCCCAATCAATCGATCATATCCCAAACCAGATTCTCAGAGTGTTCAAATCGACAGACAATTTACGGTCCCTGATTGGCCTCTGATTAATTCAAGGCCTGTGGATATTTCGAGCACTTTGATGCTCGATGGACGTTTTCTACAATCTTTGAGATCACAGACCCGAAAGGAAATTGCTGCCCGCGGATTACAGGCATGAGTCTCAGGTGTGCCCAATCACGTGGTATACATCGATATAATGGACAGTCTTTTCAAACGATTTCTAATTACCAATTTTCAGCACCATTTACCAAACGCACCGTGTCCACCTACATACTGTATACCAATGTATGAAGTCGTTCATGTATTGACTTTCTTCTATTTGATTTATCTCGGAACTCGTTAAAAGAAATCATATCATCGGTAACACATACAGCCTCAGGGTTTAGATAATTTATAAATTCAGTTGCGGCTGTTCTATTGGCCCAGAATCGTTCGCTGCTCTTGTTCACCAATCTCAAAACCTTTGGCGAGATAACGTTCTGGTACCAAGGTCCGTCTATAAACTTTTCAGCACGGTCAGTCCTTGTCTGACTTTAGCCCAATGCACCCAATGCCCACTTGGCCAAAATTAATATCTATGACTCATTGGAGTCATTCTTCAACTTTTGTATTGAATTATTTTTTAGATTTATAGTTGCTCGTTGCTTTGGAACAGAGTGATAGATTTTTTACCGGATCTAACCATCAGCGTTGAACAGTCTGAATAACACGCGTCAATTAGGGTCCATGGAGAGACACGTTATCAGAGAAGGTGCAGGGACGGGTGTGCGTGATCCAAGAACGGAATAGAAAGTGCGCAAACATGAATTCATCATACTCGATTGGCTTCTGGGGTAGCGTATATATGTATATACATACATTTTTTTCTTGCCTTCGCGATTTGCGCCGCCCGCTGTTTGTTTTAAGACGTGACTATTGTTTGCTACTGATAGACAGAAGAAGCAATAAAATATTAAATAGTTATTGAAAAGAAACGAAATGAAAGGTGCGTGTAGAAAGCGTATGTATACCCACAGCTAATGACTGTAATACCTGCTTATGGTATAACGAATCGTTCATTTATCTGCGTCGCATCTGGGTGTATCAATGCTTAATGTGTTAATTATACAAGATTGTAAAAGTTTTTATATTTTTCTTCTTTTCTTTATTCTTGATTGGAGAACAATTTAATCGTAAGAGTAGATGATCCAAACTTTATACGCTATACGCACATCGTTTAAAATATCCCTCCGTTAGTAGGCCATTTATGTCGTTAACAGATAAATTTCTAATTGCGAAAAACTGGTTATACCGTAATCACATCCGTGAACGTCTATCTCGAGTAATTTGTCACTTTATAGTTCAAAGCCTTGATGGAAAACAAACAAACAAACAAACAAACAAACCGGACTGAATCACGACCATCAAACACCGGATCTGATGCAAGAGAGCGGAAAAATGTAAATCAAATTAAACGAAACTTCTTTTTACTATCTTTTCTTCACTCTTTGTTCTTCAGATTATTGCGAAGATCAACAAAACAGAACAAAAAATAAATAAATAAAATAAAAAGATTTCTGCGGTAAGAAGCGCGAGCCACATAGTATTCCGTAAAGGTTCAGGCCGATCACGGTGCTTTCATGCAAACCAGGCGAAAGTAATCAACGCGGACTTTGGTCGGCGTGATATCCACTAGGTGGTCTTTACTTCGTGTGGAGAGAGCCAATCCGTTTTTGTCTCTGGAGCCGCTGGTCTCGTGTCTCATCTCGTTTGTCTCAGGCAGCAAAACTTTACCCGCACTCTTATGTGATAGTATTCAAATATCAAACGTGGCAGAGGCACGCACGAGTCTACCGCTACATCGTAACTTTTTATTTCACAATTCGTTACTCTTGTCTTATTTTTATTCTCAGAGAAATCTGAAAACGTTGAGACTCCACGTCGTATCCACTCGTCTATCTTGAATCTCGATCCCCGGACGCGCAGTTGATTTACAAAATTTTTATCAGATTTCACGGCCTACCGGTTCCGTCAATTGTCTTCAAAAATTGTTAACAGCTGTTTGCTATTCTATCTCTGTGGGAATATTCGCATTGTCTAGCTTCAAAATCTCGAAATCTATCATCTGTGTAGACACATGGAGTCGTGGTAGGTGGGTCAGAAATCCGTTCATAAGGTTCCAGCCTCGGGTTCAACCAACTTTCTCAATTCATCCGGTCTTCAGAGTTTGTAGAACAGAATAATTGCCCATTTTGCCTAAGATATATTAGGAGGGTATTGTTCGGGACGAAAGACCTAATTGTAATTTAATTAGGCTTTGCTGCCCGCTGACTTTGACGGATCAAAGTCATAAGATATAGCTTCTAACCTACGGCACCATATCTGGTATTGAACAACTCCAGCATTTGATAGCGTTCATTCATCTTATCTCATGTCTTTGGAATACACACGTTTTCCTCAATTTTCTTTTCCTCTTTTTAAATTGCGAATCTCTTGACCCGTGAACGTAGACACAGACCGGCTATGCTTAACTGTCTCAAATAATGAAAGAGAGAAACAAAAAGGTTTCTAACGTTAGTGCAGTTCCGAGTAACAGTCTGCTACGAAGATCTCAGAGCCACTGCTCTACACGACAACAGATGAAACCGTTGCAAAGCGCATTGTTTAAAAGACTCGCTAAACTCGCTTTCTACCCGTCAGAATCTACACGCTAGTGACAGTGCGACACGCGCCTAAATGCATCAGGAAAGAAAGTCTCGATGCAGACGAAGTGAAGTGAAGCTTCATTACAGTAACACCTAACCCGAATTCGAACACCCTCAGAAATGCCTTCATATCCGTTTTTCCCATAGGCCATTTGGCAAGATCCTCTCATGTACATTTTGTGCCAGAAATAGGAAGTAGGCCATTCAGGGGTTGATATATGGTTGCATATCGCCTTCGAGCCCCTATAGAGCGGGTGTGTGATTATTAGTGATGTTCAATGTCTACTGGAGGGTATCGAGTATAGGTATCATAAAAAGAAATGTGACCCGCAGAAGCAAGGTTCTGGTTCAACAATCTCCATCGACTGTGCTAGGCGAAGGTTGGTTGTATTTGACCGTTACACGATGTTTCTGTTAACGATTGTGCGCTGCTGGTGGGCTACTTGTGTTTGTGTGAGACGGTAGCGATAGTAGCGATCCAAGGACTTGGTCCAATTCCTCCGATAATTTTGACCGGTATAAGAAAGGCGAGTATTGAGACGGTGCACAATGCCCTCCTATAGTTATTAAGTTTCACTTGTATTTAGTGAATATACAAACAGAATTTGATGCTCGTCGCGGTCGCTAAACGTGAAACTAATAAGGATAACATTAGCCTTGAATAATTTTCCAAAATGGCCACCGCGCAGTACGGAGTACCCACAGCGTTGATCGAACCCCCGACTTGTAATTTAACAGATGACTATCATCTCCGTGCAATTATTTCGCCTGGGAGAGATGCGATAATTAATCGACGATATTCATTCCTGCAGAACGAAGCTGTAACGATCAATTCCATTAGGAAGTGTATCCGGCTCTCAGCTGGAATTCTAGCAGGAAAATAACTGACAAGGTCGTCGTTGCTGTTACTCCTTACAATTGCAACCGTGGCTGATAAAAAAAAAAAATCTCCATATAATTGTACCGTGAAACACGCCGCAATAAAATTCATAAGAGGTTTAAACGAACTCCTCTAAGACTCGAGAGAATATTTAACGCGTTCAAGTACCTCTCTGCATAATGTGATCGCAATTTGCAGCCAAGTGTCGGAACGGAATTACCCAATCACCATTTTATCAGGGTCCATTAAAAATCACTAATTATCAATATTTATAACGAAACTGAAAACACAGACAAAGAATCGGTAGGCTAGATCATCGTCAGTTGAGAACCTTCAGGATTCAGGTTCTACCTGGCCACCGGGGTCTCTGGGATCCAGAATCCTTATGGTGAGTCCCTCTCGGCGAGTACCTCGCGAGTGAGACGGTGTCAAGACTCTTGGGTGGCATGCGTGTGGTCACGCCCTGTGCTAACCTAACCCAACCAAACCCATCTGAAACCAAGTTTACCCTAACCGTACCTAACCGAACCCGCGTACACGAGAGGAATAAGGTCCGAAGCATGGTAGGCATAAGGTTATCCCATGCGTCGCTGGAACGGTCCGCGATACAGAAAGGGAGCGACTCACGTGAAACCGCAGGTAAAACTCGTTCTTTTCCATCTTACTCTCATTCCGTTTTATTTTATTTTACAAATTTATATTCAACCTCGGCGACTGACCATCAACATCATCGGTGATACGACTAGAATCATCAGTTGAGACCTGATCAACTTATCGACGCTTCGCCAAAGTGCATAGAAGCAGATCTCACCCTTAAATTCTCTGTTTTGTTATTCAATATCGCAGAGTGAAACATGAACCTGGTAATAGACCTCGGATTCACCTGTCCTACGCTTGTGGGAAAAAGTTCGGTGAACTCCTGCCGACCCGAGACTAATAAGCCAGCTCGGTAATACCGTGTGATTTTTAGCCATTGCGAACCATGGTCATTACAGACTGACAACTCCACGTTCTTTATTACATTTCGGGTTCCCTCGGTGCAATGAACCCTTAATATGTTTTATCTCCTGTCATAAAACTTCCTGAATCATTGCAGACTTTCAACCACTGCTGTTAATCCGGAGCAAAATGTCCCACGCAGGTTCTGAAAAGGGACGAGACAGTGTTCGGGGATATCGACTAAAGTGGGCGTCGCATTTCGATATACCAATGGTCCAGGACCTGCGGAGCCGAGTGTGTCATCGTTCTGGGTTCCCTGTCGTCGCGAATGTTTCAATGAATGAACCACTCCTCTGATATGTAGGCGTGGGTTTAACATTCGCGACGAAATAAACTGCGGGCAGTTTTATTATAATCACTGCAGAGTCGAATCGCTGGTGCCGTTCTCGATAACGCGAATCCTTACTTTCTAATGCCTGTTTTATGGTCGGTTCGTTAACCTAGGTGTGCGAAGGTGGAGAATCTGTTCTTGAAACTGACACGGACTCGTTAACGTGCGAAAAATTTACGTCGTTTTTTTTTTATCGCTTAGCGAGTTATAGGATCATAAGTGCAAATGTTGAGAATCAATTTTCATCCACTTAAAGATAATACGGTAATTCTACAGTGCGAATATAATAACACACCAACGATCTCTACCAATAAACCGAATTATCAATAAATTGATCGCCGTTTAGTACCTACGTCAAAATTTCAATAACCAAATTACCGAGATCCTGATACAGACGGTATCATGTCGTACGTCTATATCAATATTTGCGTATGAAATGTCGAAGGTTGCGAGATAGTAATCGATTCACACTGACACCGTAACAATCTTCGAGAATATTTGTGAGATATTGATGGTAAATGAAAACCAATCAACGGCCACGGATCTGCTGGATGAACGTGAGACGCACGTACATGTTGATGGTAAGATAATCGCACGAAGGAATTGAAACAAAATTCCATACACTGTATCACACCCCGCAGAACAAATCATTTCAATTGTTTAAAGAGCGTTCTTTTTATAAAACGTTCCGAAATCTATCTACCAGCATGTACGTATGTAAGATACATGAAACAATGGAGTACATCATGAGAAATGAATAACACAGTGGATGTACCGCCAAGTTTGTGAGAAAATAAGACTATTCAAATTTTGTTGAGAGGTGTTTCGTCTTGGGACATTAGAGAAAGACCGTTAACTGGTATCTTCAAGGATGTCCTGAAAAGGAACGAGAATTCCCGTTCGCCTTAGAAATCAGCCCCCGCGGATTAGTTCGCATTCACCGCAAATTAATCACAGAATTTTTATTTCGATGATCGAGTTTTCGTTTGTTACTATCGTTTTTCATTTTATGTATATGTTGAAGATTCCGGAATTACTGGTTACAAACTCTTCTTCAATTTTACTCTTCTAATCTTGCCAGACGAGTAAATACGACATAACGGTATAACGTTGCTAGTTATATATCCAGTGGGAATTCTCACTCTTTCTCTGTCTCTCCAGCATGTATACGGCCAGGAAAAGTTGGTAAGATTATTTCAAGACTAGAGTACATACACGCGGTTAAGGATGAACAGACAGACGGTTGCGGCTTAGCCAATTAGTTAATCTTTGTTCACCCATCGATATACTGAAAGCAGGCAATAAATTCAGTACGATCGTTCAAAGGTAATTAATGGTATTCACAAAGTAGCTTTAGCGTGGGCTATACCAGCTCCTATGCACTTCGCGTTAACCTATAGCGTTAATTGATCCAATTCAATTTACCAATTACTCAATTATCACTAATCAGCTAAACTCATTCTATGATCCAATGTTAGAAACGATTAGAATTGTTTAGAGACATTCGAGTCTCACTTTGTCACACGGTAAGAGAGAAAAAAAGTGAATTTCACGAAAGTCACACGGCAGCTGGTCCAAAGTTTAAAACTTAACGATCAGCATTATCGTTCATTCCTCCTGGACAGAGGCAAAGTAAAAAGTAAAACCAACGTATAATGTGTGCCTGTTACAGCTGCTCGGAACCCCAAGGGAATTGACTTATACTGTACAGTATACACGCGAGTCTCCATATCGTTGAACCACTGCGCAGTCTAAATATATTCGACGCCGGAAATGGACGGATAAAAAAAGATGTTTAGGTTATCTGTCTATTTAGGGCAGCCCTTAATTACGAAATTATACAACCGAGTAAAAGGCAACTTCTTTACTAGACTGTTACGTTAGGTAGTTGGTCACTCGGTATCGCATCTTTTCATTGGATCAAAGACGACGGTTTTTTTTGTCATCAGTCAGTATTCCAATCGAAGATGAACACAGAATGAATGAGAAAAAAGAATTTTAAGAAAAGCGAGCTTGAGATCGACCCGAGAAACCTGTTTGAAACGAATATGTACGACCGGCTATCATTAGGAGCCTGAGGCCCGAAATCAGTCTGATTTAAATGATCCAGTTCTTTGGCGGTGTCGGTATCGAAAAAAATTGGTAGCCGCGGTATGGATTTACTTTCGAAAACTTGCGTTAGATAATCTTATAGTGTGCCTCCAGTATGGAGGCATCAGAAAATCAATGTGACTAGGTATATGAAATGGTGTGAAAATTTGTGACTTTTTCTAGAGCAAGTGTAAAATAACCTCCTCCTACGATTTTTTCGTCTAATCGAAACTGACTCGATACTTTTTCAGGGATAGACCGGTAAGGTGAGTAATTATCGGGCCGTAATGCCCGGAGCGACTTGCGGACAAGGAGTTTTAGGCTCTTCGAGCCCGAGGCGAATGTGTTCCATTGATCTGTCGTGATGATTGCTTTTTCGGCGCAGGATTCTTTTGGCCAATATAGATAGTGAGGATGTGGGTTTGAGTATATGCCGTGAAATTGGATCGAGTGTGAGGATCTATGTGCCAAGTGTCAAAATATGTTGTATTTTAAATTTGCCCACGGTAGAGGTAATGATATCGCGCGGGTTATAAAGTGGAGCGAAGTATACGTGCAATTGTAGATATCCATTATATCCAGTCCCCGCACGTTTCTCACGTGGAGGCCCCAGCCCATTTTCCATCCTTCTAGAGAATCAGTTAGGCATAAAATAGACAAGCCGCGATCCTAACAAGCGTGAGTTACAATTTAGAACGTGATCCATTCCAGAGAAACCGTGCACTCTAAGGCGGGTGTGTCGCATGCACATATGTGTACCCGACCCTCTGCCTATCTGCCTATCTCCCATTTTAATTGAAAACTTTCAAATACTCGAAATAATTGCCTTTCTTTGATTAAACTTCCGATCGAGTTTTGACGCGAAATAAAGAATTTATGTCTCATTAAATTACGTGTCGATGGACACAATTATTTCTTTCTCATCATTTAGAAAATCTACTCGAGTTACTGCAACTGTGTTTCAGATAGAATTTATGTCTACGTTTCAGGTTTCTTCTTTTATACCTGTTCACAAGACTGCCTTGACCGTAAACACCCGACACAATGCGCTACAGACGTATAATCTACCGGTTACGTAGGACGTTCTCATCTCTTTCCACGATTCCCACACCTGAACATAGTTGGAAAAATTTACTTTTAAATACGTGGGAGATAATAGAGTACTCAAGAATTTATAATTTTTAACGGTTATTATAGTATATCCATTTCCTACTCCCAAGGTAAACGAGATTCCTCGCCTTATTTTCGTACTCCAAAACGGATAGCAGAAAAATTATTCTTATGTGACTGACGCGAAACTCTGAGCTCCTGAATGATACTAAACGCTCTTTCGTCCCAGGCGTTGAAGTCTTTGCTTTCTGATGAAAATAAAACTTCAATCTAATCTCGTTCACGCAATGGACTCATCTTGATGTCAGACAAATCAACGAAATCGATCATTTCTACAAGACTGATAACATGTCTCCGAAACTTGAGGTGGTTTCGATGCTATCGACCTTCTTTTGTGTCTCAATAGACATTCGCGCATGCGAATAAGATTTGCTTCTTCTTCCAACTTCTCGCTCATTTTTCTTCTTTACTGCCGTTTTCTCACCAGTAGCTCAGGTTTGAACTTACTTTGCTGATATTTTTTCTGCTCGAATGATTCACACGCGGCTATGCTTAGGATCATGGTTCTACAGTTTACGGCCGTTCGGTTAATGCTCGTGTTTGCGAATCGGCAAGGTTAACAAAACCTCCAGCGATCACTTTCGTACCTTTGCTGGCTACCGTGGATACATTAAACGCGGAATCGAGCTGCAGGTGGGGTCGAGTAGCTCCATAAGTGAATCGGATCACTTCCTACGGAATCATGATCGGCGATATCTGGGTGAACTTTTGTCACTTGGGTAATTGCGTCCTTGGATTCAGCGAAGCGTGCAGCAAACCCGACAAAGACATTTTCATTGCGGAATATATTTTAACCTGGAATTATATTCATTGAAAACGTCGACTCTGTGTAACAGACGTTGCCACACTTGACCCAGTAGAATCGGTGAATATTTCGTCGGTATCGATTAAACTCGGAGTAGCTTGAAAAATAGGTTAGTGATTATAAACTGAAAGAATCTTTGTACAACTTGACTTGATCTCAAGACTCACCAGTAGGAATATTTAATATCCAAGTTGTATCATTCCGTGTTCTTGGACTGTGATGAGAAAAAATATATATAGTTCGTTAAATAGTTTCGAGTAAAAGGAAAACTTGATCACAAACACATGGACAGTTTCACTCTGATGAATAATTAATCAACCAAAAATGAGTAACCAACTTCACAGAATCGATATAGAGAATAAAAAATCCCAGAGTTTTGTCGATTTTATGAACTGCACATCGATAAACGAACACTTAACGTGAGTCTATAGAGAATTGAAAAGATAATAAAATGAAATTACCGCCCGGTGTTGGAAAAACTTTGAACGATATACGATTCGGAGTCAGTTTCTGCGGAAGGAAAACCGCGCGACAGGTGCGGGCGGTTCGATTGTCGGCGTCATACTAAACGCATAGAAGGCCGAAGGAACTGCGAACAGCGGCGACAGCGGCATTCGAGAGTCGGAGGACTTCGGGTTCGGTGACGGCAACGGCAGAAGCGGTACGGAGGGAGTCCCGACAACCTAGCGGCATTGGCTGTCCGCGGAGAGCAGTCTCGACCGTTTCAGAGGACGCTTGGACTCCGACTCCACAGTCTCCCTCCCACGATATCAAAGGCTGCGCACTCGGCGCCTCGCCAGCACCCGACGATCGTAACTCGAAAAAATATTGAAAATCGGAAAATAAAAGATTTGGTTCGGAGCCAGGCTTTTCTGCTGTTATTTTATGAAAAATTGAAGAAATCCTCGGTGGAAAAGATATATGGACCAATTGCCTCGACGATACCGGAACGCTGGGGTCTCTACTGATCGTGATAGGGTGGCGTAAGGGAGGGTGACAGCTGTTTGAATGTGCGTTTCTATGCAGGACTTTACCCCGACTATGTGGGTGAGATTTTGATAGGGGAACGCATTGGGGAAATCTTTATACGAGGGTTGCAAGCGTTTTGGGGATTTTAGGGCTGCTCGATAAACGCATTCACGGGACTCGAAACGCTGGTATGGAGAATAACGATTTCGTTTTGCAATTTGCGAAATGAGCAGACTTCAGTCGGAAGCTTACGAAGGAGCTGATCACTCGTCAGAATCAAAAACCACTTTGATCACGATTGCCTGGAACTAGAATCACCACTACGACTTTCTATGGCACAAAAGATGCTTGAAATCACCGCAATTGCTTTTCATCGGTCATAACTTCTCTATGAAGAGGCGCAAGTATCCCTTTGCCCATTTTTGGCTGCACTCGGCTAGAACTGAGAATTAGGGTTTCGGTCTACGTTAAATTGCTAATGCAACCCGGTAACACCTGACTCGAATACCTGACCGGCTGAGCCCGGTGTATATTAGTGATCCCACGAAGAGAAGAGGGGAATAATAGAATGCTTTTCATCCCATTTCTTTGTGGAAGATATTTTCCAAGTATGGTGGACGAACACAACGTGGATGGGGTTTGAACAGCAGGACGTGAGTTGACAAATGTCCAGACACGCCTAGATGTGGTGTTTCCTTCAGGATTGCAGCAGCGGTCCGATAAGGATGTGGACGTTGTATGCAGAAACTGCTTGTCGGTAAATTTAGTTGAATTTCACTATTTCCTTATACGCGATGAACGTTTTCCCGTATAGAATCACAGTTGTTACCAACTAGCGTTTATGCAAAACGTTATTAACAATTTCTCGTACGTATTCGTTCGTTTATCGAGCGTTAAGATCTGGATTACCAACCTTCCTTCTCAAGGCAGCTTTAATACCAGTCCTCAACGATTCAGGTTGAGAAAATTTCAGCTTTTATTTTCAAACGATCGGACACAGCTTGAGTCCTCGTCGTACTTATGCAAATGACAAATGTTTACGAGATTCTCTCTTCTCGAATGAGGTGGATGTAAGACTCCCTCGTGTGTATTGACTTGACTTACGCCAAACCGACAACCGATTGAATGGAATGGGCGCGGGTGCTCCGATATGGTAGAATACGGGCAGCGAAACGAAGGGAAATTGTGTGAAATTCTGACGTGTGTGACAGGTCTCGCTCGTTATACGGGGAAATCTGCATTTCCCTGAAGTCTTCCTTTCCGCACCATTTCTGGAATCATTTTATCGATCCGGTAACCGGTTAAGGCGTTGACGAAAATGCCAAAGACGACAAGTCAAGAAGTAGAACAAACGCTCTTTTTCTACTCGAGAAAAAAATTCCATCGAAACATTGTTTATTCGCTCACCTTCAAAGGTGTCCTAAGATTGCTTCATAAGCCAATCCGAGTCAGCTTGGAATTCATAATATGTTTACTGTTATGAATCTGTGAAATTTGATCTTTCAGCATGCAGAAGGGCTCGCTGAAAGGATGCATTCGAGATGACGTCAGTCTCGCCCACGTCCAACTTTACCTGTTTATGGCTGGACATTAATAGCGTCAATATTCTGTTTCGCACATGGAAGGTGACCCTTACAAGGTAACCACTGTCCACAATGGGCAGCGTAGCGTCTGAAAATACCAATACTGATGCCTTATGACATGGATTTTTTTTTAAGGTACAAAGCAACGATCGAATTTGGACTCTTGCAGTGACTGAATTAATGATTTCTGCTGTCTTAAAACAACAAATACCAGTGAAAGTATGATTTTAACACTTCGCTCTCGACGTAACTGACTTCTTCGTATTCACCCATACGATGTAATAACTTACAGACATCGTTGTAATACTCGTAATATTTTCACTCGGTGCTAAACGGTTGCAACAAAACAAACTCTTTTACAACTGCATAATACCTCCTCGTGGCAGCAAGTATTTGGCAACAATTAAGAGACATTCTCTGTCAACTTGGCCCCTTTTTTGAACGACCCTTCGTATTTTCTTGACATTTTGCCAATTTGTAATACTGACACAACTTTTTACGCGCATTAAAAGTTATCTGCAATTACACCAAATTCAGGTCTGTCTGGCAAGTTTTGATAACCTCATTTCAAAATTTTGGCACAAGCTCCTGCATCCTTGCCAAGTTTGTTTCATGGACCAGATAGAATTTCTCAAGAAACAATTCTTGGATTCGGATACTTCTGATTTTCGCTGAGTCCTGATTGATTATATACTCTGAAAATCGAGATAGGCTGATGATGAATAGGTGAAAATGATTTCCGGAAGTTGAGTCATTGCAAATCGGCCTCCAATCGCTGAAGTGTAAAACTAATCATAGGGTGCGACGAAAATGTCGTTTAGTAGCGATTGGAAATTGATCGATCTTTGCAGGCACGAGTCTCGGCTTACCACTCACGAAGTACTCGTCCGTTTGCCTAGGCGAGTCAGGCTCGAGTCCGGCTCAAGTCCGTTGACTAGGCCCGAGGCTCGCGTCTCCACGGTCCAGCGATTGCCTCCGTTCTTAGTTCGTTTATATGGATCTTTTACGCGACGCCTTAGCGTCCAGTGATCAACCAACCATTGAACCAGGCTCACTGACGTCTGAATGACCGGCGTACGCTTACCTACGCAATTCTGGTTATACTAAGTACAGTTTTCCACTCTGAAATACTCAGACTGGGAAGTAATAACCGCTCGATAGACGCTGTCTGTTAATTTATAATATCTAGGCTAGTATTATCCCTGCAACGTTCTGAAAGGTGGGTTTCGATAGCCTGCATGAGCTCCGAGAGGCTAGGACTGAGACGCCTTAGAATCTTTAATTACTCCGCTCGTTATCCGACTTTAATCGAGAGACCTTGCCTCAGAATCTCTCAGAATGTCCCCGACCCGGTCCAGCCAAGCCTTTTTTGGTATTACATCGAGCTCACCCCGGGCCGACGCCCCGCCGATCCTTTGCCTCTGTCTAGCCTTCTCCGATCATCATAACGAGGCAATAGGATTTTGGAAAAACGACTCGTCCACGCACCAAAAGCTGATCTGTGATCCTGCGACGAACCACTCGAAGAGAAGAAACGAGCATTTTTTTCTCCTGTCCCATTTACAACTGACTGAAACTAATTTTTTCAAATACTCTCGATATCTCGATACACGTTTAGACAATCTGGATCAAATTTTGTACAGAGAGAGCTTGGAAGTGATGATCCTCTGATTTGTTTCTACGATACGATACATTATGAACCAGTAAAAGTTGAAGTATCAGGATACAAATGATTGATCCTGCGCCAATTAGTCAATTTTTCTTAGTTAAGTTCGAAACTGGTTCATCATTGTGATCAAATTTGAACTCAATCCGATAAGTCGGCCTTGATGCGGGATTTTGTAGGTGAAAGTCCAACTACCCTAAACTCATAGCTACTTTTGTAACAGGAGTCTAAAATTAGGGCCTGAGAGGCCTAATTTAGTGAACCTTGATTGAGACGTGACCTGGGTGGAGTTTGTGAACTTTTTTTTTACGAATGCTCCAGATAGCGAAAGGAAGAACAATGCATCTATGGGCTGGTAATTATCATCTGCTTCGAAGTCAGCTGTCTATTCATAAAGTTAGAAAGAGAAACACGCGGTGAATAGGAAGGTGTCCATGGGGAGGATCGGAGATGATGAACTCGGTAGACTGAAGAGAGTGGTTGTATAGTACCGCTGATAGACGTCTCCAAGGAAAACCTAGCAATTTAGTGGATTAATTGGAACTGGGCGTTGGTTTAGTGCCTGATTATCACTGGGCTATTATTGTACTTGGTCAACGACCCGATATCAAACCTTTCTCCTGCGTTGGTGGCGACTTAAAGCTGACGTTGAAGAACTATATTAAAGAAAACAGTTATTCGATCAACTATTCCAGTGCTTGTGGAATATGTTATTCTACTATTATCTAATTGTGTCACAGCATGTGTCTCGTGGCAAGTCGAGGTCTGGTCATGTTACCTTGGCAGGTTGTACAAATATCAATAATTTATACTACCTATCGACAGTTACAACTACAATTCAATCTGTCGTAAGTGACTCTATCAATCTATTCGATAAAACGTTGTTAATAAATTGTTGCTCTCACCACTTTGGAGTGTTTGTTCGATGGTTTGATCCGATAGTGGCCAGAGAGCTGGTCTCGTATCGTTAATCACAACTCGCCAAAAATCCTCCTCGTCAATGATCAAATAAATTTGAATCTTTTACATTTTATCGAGCAAGGCTAGCGTGACCTCAAACGTCGCACATGTCAGTGGCACTGGTAAACCTTTTTGTCTCATGTTTGCTCAATTGTTTTTTAAAGGTCTCTACGCTGTTTCTTCCTCTTATGTAACAGTTTTACACTTAGCGTAATTCAACCGCCCTAACTTTCGTAATGAGACGTAATCAAGTTTTTAGTATTTGCAATTTAGGCAGCTGACCACATTTCATAAAGTAGGTACACAATAAAGTGAAACGTTAGAAAAAAATGATGTAAATGAAATAAAAAAACGGTTCTAAAATCACTCAATTCTGTTGTATAATTTTTGAGTCAAGGTCCATGGAGTGGTATTCTTCGAGGTAAGCTATAAGCCAAGTCATGGGATATTGCTAAACGATAAAGAGCAAACGTAATACGTAAGCTATTTGCTAATT
Organism: Euura lappo; assembly: GCA_018257835.1. Classification (NCBI taxonomy): domain Eukaryota; kingdom Metazoa; phylum Arthropoda; class Insecta; order Hymenoptera; family Tenthredinidae; genus Euura; species Euura lappo. The sequence goes on along the minus strand of JAEUYN010001013.1, from coordinate 715,011 downwards.
GACAAAGCTAATGGACGAAACTTGTTAGTGAAGATATATAGAGCCGCAAGTATTTGAACGGCTGTGTTTTTTACCTTATTCAAACGTTTGCACAGAGACCGTGGAGGAAGAATCGCGGTACGTATTAAACGTCGATCAATATTTATAGAAAATTAGCCGTGCGGTAAAAAATTTTCCCGTATCGTGAGATGAAAGGACGAATCAACATCTTTTCCTCTTAGTTTCTTCGCTATTTTTAACCCGACGTATTACGTGGCTGCTGCCATACTGCCGTGGTGATGTATACTTTGAAGTGATTGGTTTACCTGTGTAAACACTCCTGTAAATAACATAAACTTTGAATTTCCGTGCCCGGAGCGAGACGCAGAACCATAGGCTTTGCTTTTCTAAGTGGTGCTCCCCAGTGCCAATTTATTATCCACCGATGATGCAGAGATCGGCATAGTGCAGGATAGGAAATCAAACGTAGGTAAGAATTAACGATTTCTCGAACCCGTGCATATATGCAATAATAACGTGAGATGGGACTAGTCTGAGTTTCGTGCAAGACTCGGCGAGATAAATAGAGTTATTTAGCCAATTTGATGGAAGGTATCCTCGGGTTCGATTCCGGAACCGTCAGAGTCCACGCCGTTTCCGGATTGCCGAGCGAATACCCTCGACTCAACTCTTACCCGCATATTTTCACCTACTCGTATTGTTTTCTCTCGTTATGCCGACTGGAAGATAATTCCCAATTAATCCAACGTAACTTTATAACACCGCGGTGAAAGTTACAGTTACATTTTGACTCCGTCAATAAAAAATACTTATATTCACACGCGATCGTACCAAGTCGCCGTCCTGAAACTTGATGAAAAAATATTCACCCCGAGGTCAGTTGGCCAGTGTTACGGAAGGCGATCTTTCAAGAACTTGTACAGATTGATTTACAAACGTCAAAAATGTCGTCTAGGAATCAATGAATCCACGAGTTTCCAGGTACGGTGTGAACCGGGATCGAAAACGATTAGTAGATACATCGAGTGTGGTGTAGTCGGCTAACCTGCACTACTAAATCGGGAGTGGATTAAGTTAACCTGACAATTTTAAGGCGACAGAGCCTGTCGCGTTACGAGACGGTATCTCGTCTTATCCCTAGACCATTGATGCGATTCCAGTACGGCAATATTATCGGCAAAGGCACGCGGCCTTATTTAGCTTATTTGGATGCTGGAGAGATGGGCTGAATAACAGAGAGAGGAGACTCCTTGGTGAACGGTTGTCAAGGACAAAGACGGAATGATCTGACATTGTGACTCACCTGAAGACGATTTCTATTCTAATACACGAACCTCGATGGCTGTGAGGTTGTTGTCCTATAACGACTGTAGGAAATTGTTATCAATTCTCGTGGGATCTTGGCTGACATGAGCAAGACCATGAGATATGAAGATTGAGACATTTTTCTAAACGGCTTTCCGGGAACATCGCAGAATAAAAAAGAATCTTCCGATCTCGGAAGATACTTCTGTACTTTCTATATGGATCAAGAAAACTCACTGCAGCTCATTGCATTTATGATGGAACTTGTCGCTAATGGAGTTATCTCAGCTGCAGGTTGATGTAAAAGTTCCAAGGTTTAATGCTACGATAGCCAGGCTATTAATTAAGAGAGGAGGTCACCTATATCGCGAACACGAGCTCGCAACTTTTCACTTGTTTTGCCTCGAGCGCGATTACTGAGAAACAAAAAATGGCAGCAACAAAAAACGTCTAATTTTCGGAGCACCTACCGAGTAGAATTGTTATTCGATAACCGTCAGTGATTCAGATATCACGGTTTATTTATACCGATGAAGAAATTTTCTGGGAAGCTCATTTCGAGTCTCCGGTGTGATTGAGAATTTGCGTTATTTTGCACGGCTTGTGGTTTTTTTGTTTTTTTTTTTGTCAAGTCTTCACTGTCTCTTTTTCATCTACTGAATAATTTTGTGTCTAGAATCATGTTGACTTTTGATCGGCGTGCCTTCGGGCATGATTAATTTATCTCAAGTACTGTTGACGCAGTTCTGATACCTTTCTACGCATGGCTGACTTCACATCGCCGTAAGATGCTCCGATTATTTTGCATTTTATACAAATTATCATGAGCGATTCTCAGGACTATTCGTAATTCACGGGAAAGTTTTTACATTACGGTTTTCCATTTCCCTCTGAAATGTTGATTCATGTGACAGTCCAGTTCTCGAATATAAGTGTGCTTGCTTAAGTAAGCCAGAGATCGGAAGTCGTCGTTGAAAGAAAGCACACAGCTTTCCTAGAATAGTCGTGGAACGAACCAATCCCAAATGTTCACCAGAGCTTTTTGAAAACCGTTAGAATTCAGAACGCGGGAGTGAGCTATTAATACTTCTCCCGGACACTCATAACGACGGAGACTGAGTACTTTGTTTTTTGGAATTTTTTTAAGACAATGAATTCTTCACACCCCTTGAGTACAATTATCCTAATAACGGTGAATTTTGAAAATATTAATTCAACATGAGACGAAGCGCCTTACATGTTGGATAGTCACGCGTTGTGATCGCGAGGCCTTACTTCTTTCCCCAAGGAAAGATTATCTCAGAGATAAAGACAGACACTGAGATTAATACACGCCGAGTCGGACTGTCGCCCGTTTCCTACAAGATCTATCTGAGCACATTTTATGGGTGCATTTTCCGTCATGACTAATGTGACCATTAAATCGACGATACACATCTTAGCCATGCAAAAAAAAAAATGTGATAAAGATGTGCTACTGTCTCAGATTCATTTCTATAACCGAAAGGGTGACGGAAGGAGTGTTTAAGCTGTATTTATGAAATCGTTGGATGTCAAGTTTTGTGTATAGATAACACCTTGGCTATACTTATGTCTTTCGACTTCCTGTGTAAGTCTACAGTTGAAAGAGATTTAACGCTGGTGAAGAATACACAGCAGACCACAGAGGCTGGGTCGTTGACCTAATAGAACTTTGCGCTTTATTGATTTGATGCTCTGACCCAATATCGCAGAGCTGACTTTTACTTTGTTTGGCGAAGCTCGTTGGGATCGTGGCTTTTCCGTATTATGTGATTACTTAACATTCCTGATATCTTTATTGGAAACTCGTGCAATGTATTTTATAATCCTTTGACATTATGTCGGCCTGACCTATGTGACTGTCGCATTGCAGAATTGCGGCTCAGCTGGTATGCATCGAAACGTAAGCTGAAGATATACACGTCGAGGAGTTCAGCTCCGTGGTACAAGTCGATTCTGTTTTTCTTCTTTTTCGGGAATTGCAAAATGTGAGCTGTGTCTAATTGTGGATTGACCCGTAAAAAGGACAGTTTGGTCGATCTGAATTTCTTCACAAATTCTAACAGCGTTATGATGAACCTATTGTGAAAAAAACTATCCCGTAACGTCTCCAGCTGTCAAGTTATGGCTTCAGGTAATTATATTGCTCCGCAAACCTTTCCAGAACACCACAAGAAACGAGTTTTGATTGAGGCCTGGATCTTTGACGCTGCCAATTCTTGAAATTTTCCAGGAAAACCATCAGGCCGTTTTACAGTTAGGAGTATTAACGACATCCAGCAGGATACTTTGTCCATAAAATGTCAAACAAGTGACCCAATGATGGAGCACAGCGAACTTTCCAAATACCCGTGATTGCGTTGGTCAAATGTCAAGAGAAGCATGCTAAGATTCTCTAAAGATCATTTCATCAAGTTTATACTCCGCATGGATAATTGGGTAATGAAACTGACAACGAGTGATCAGAATATCAACTGAAATGTTAGCCAAGAATCGTCCTAGTCAAGAAATAACGGTACCAGCTTTGCAATTTCAGACAATCTGGTGCTTCTGATGAACAATTTGCCTTCTAGATTTTCAGAGTTTCATAAGGGCGCCTTTGAAGCCTAAGAAGTTCGTGTGGAGTAGGATCCGTGATACAACATGGGCTCAGGGACATCCGGTTAAAAAAAAGGTTACCTGTGGATCGTGTTAGTGATTAACTTCGTCAATGAGCCCTAATGAGGGCAAAAAAGCATCAACAGTTATGGGTAATTGTCGTAGAGGTAAGATCGCTCAATGAGCGACTACATCTTTACCTCTGTACCGATCAAGCCCCCTTGATCTTTAGTAGTTAAGTTCAGCTACTCAAGGAATAGTTTTTGCACCTGAACTACGCCTCGTTGACTCCACTGCCATCATTCAACCAGACACTTCTCAGAACTTTCGGAAGCTATGCGCCTTGAAAATATTTCCTGCCTTTACCAGACAGTCTTCGGAATGCTCAAATCACAAATCCTAATTAAATGGCGGATAATTCACCTCATGGCTTATCCAAGCATTTGTGAACAGTGTGCAAATCGTGTCTGGTCACTGTGCCATGTAACGTGTCTGCTCTTGGCAATCATTCAACGATCGTATTAACCATGGATCGGTGTTAGCAGCTACCAGAAGAATTGTCCCTTTTTTTTTTTTTTTTTGCTGATTTCATTTTTGCAACACCAAATTCAGTTCTACACCATCCAGTGAGGACAAACGTGACCCAAAACTAAAATCCTACGTTTGTCGAGGTTCACGAGAGCGTGGCAGTGGGGATGTTTGAGGTATAATTATCGTGCGTAATGAGATCGTGACTTGTCTGAGCGTAAAGTTGTTACTTTAATTAGGCTTACAACATAACTTCCATAAGAAGCCCGGACAGCCCAACCGTCGTTTAACATGTCTCTACGATCGACACATTTTCCGTACAAACTGGAGCATGGTAGAGTTTTGCCAAAGGCATGGAAGTATTAAAAAAAAAATCCACATCGCAGTTTCAATAGAATTTGTGCTGTGTTAGCGCTGCACTGTTCCTCGATACAAGTAAAACGTTGCACCGCGGTGTACCTACCTTGGATAAATACCTCGGTATCTATCAGGGCCTCCGCGTTTCTAACCAGAGAATTAATAACTTTCAGTTAACGACCGTGTTCTACCTGCAGTAGCTACCGACTATCAACTGTTCAATACCCACCTACCTAGATCGGCGGTTGTACAGTTTGTTAGGTAGGTTTTGCTTACTTTAGAGGAAAAACGATACCCGATGCACAAAAAGAGAGAGCTAAATATAACTCACTCTTGTTCACTTTAAACCAGGCTGTACGTATGTACGGTCGGACACGTTGCGTTACGTTATGCATCCGTGATAAACCCGACGTATTACCCAATCGGCGATCGTCATCAGATTTTTTATTCTCCATTTCATCGACCACCGAGAAGGACGCCATTCAATGTATCACTTTCAAATCAGTTCCTTTTCTCAGTTCGATTTTTCTCGTGGTATTCCATCAATCAGCAGAGTATTTAATTGATCGCTGATCAGAATACGATCGGATAACACCGTTGAGATGCACTGGAGGGCGTTGACTAGGTACGCAGTACGAAGCCGGATCTAACGGGAAGTATACTATCGAACCGCCGGTAAGCCAGTAACATTGGCATGCAGATGATTTTGCCTATATCCTTTTTTTGCTGGTATAGTGTGAACAAAATAGTGAATATATAGTCAGGTATCCGACGAGTCCCGTGGCCGATTAACGGACCCAGCGTTGTCGATTATACTAAGCCAAGTTTGGGCTAGGAATTCCAGGAAATTGTATAAGTTTGGTCGATTTTTGTCGTTCTATTCAATCTGGTTTGGCGCCTTATTTAACCGACCAACAATTGAGTGGTTTTTTTAAAACTCAATTTCCGAAGCCATTTTTTCAAACTTATTATACATTGACATTGATTCCCCGCTTATAGCTACGGCTACTCGCTTTTTATCAGACTCTCTTGCGGGATGGTGAGGTGAAAAAGTTATCTGATGTCACATAGCTGTGATTATCCGTAGATTTTTACCGTCACTCTAACTGGACCATTGAAATTCGCCGGCACACACTTGCGATTGGTCAGGCACGCTTTAACTTATCATCAATGAGAAACGAACGTTGTTGATTCAAAAAAAAATATTCAACTTAACTAAACGCTTGTGGTTACGGGGGCGAAACACCGCTTTGGTTTATCCAATCAAATATATGATTATCTTACAAGGTATCAATAATAACTCAATTGAACCAAACCATTGAATGCCTACCTTCGCCGCATTTTCATATGTATAGCCGATAGTTTCAAATTTTTTCTCAAAGAAATTATTATTTCAATTGGCTACAAAAATAGATCCAATAATGCAGTTCAATCAATCAATGTTAGTCAGTTGAATCATAGATCTGATGCTCAAAGCTTCAACATTTCAATAGATATTCGAGTTTTTGGAGCAAATTGAGAGAGAAAATTGACAAAAAGTCTTTTCTCTTTGCAATCTGTGTGAACGCATTGCAATAAATTGATTTTATCACAACTGCATTGAAAATCTTTGATCGTCAAATCCCCTCCACATGTAGGGTGGCACTGGAAAATTTGTCCATGGATGTTCAGAATTCAACAGTTTTAATAGAACTATGGACACATTTTTTATTTTTTTGGTTAGTACTTGTTTTCTTCAAGAAAGAGTCGCGCTGGCTAAGTGGATAAGAGCCGTGCCTACGGATCCGTAGGTCGTGGGTTCAAATCCGTCCAGGTACCTACGAAATTTTTCTTATACAAAAAGTGTCACGTGCCATGTATCCGTGACTTTGGTGATTCGCAACTCACTCGGAAATTAGGTCCAATCGAGCAGTATGCGTTTCTCACCTCCGGGACTCACATCAGTGCCGAACAATGTGAATGGAAGAGTGCGAAGAAATCACAATTCGGCTGCAGGGGAAAAACACTGCATGGAAAAACAGGACAACAATGTCTAGAAAGGAGAAAAGAGTCCACCAGCCCCCAAAAAGGGCAAACAAAAAAACAAAAAAACTGGGAATAGCCCAAATCTTAATTCACTTCATTTTTTACTTCTTTTCTTTTTCAAGTGAGGAAAAAAACGTCGTATCTACTCAATTTTCAACGTTTCTGGGACATATTTTAGCGCTCGTAGTGCAAATATAAATACTCATGCAAAAAAGTAGACGACCTTTCGCCATTAGGAAGGCATTTTTTTTAAGTTTGCCGATATTCCGCTCCGGCCTCGGTTGACCCAATCTTCAATAATTATTTCAAGTTGAAAGAACACTATTGTTTGACCCGAATTCTTTTATTCTGACATGATTCCTTATTAGTTCAGGGTTCACTTTTTTGGAATCCATATTGAATTGATTGAGGATACATTTTCATTCCATGTTTCACAGAGGCCGATTCTCGAAACTGACTTCTCGAAAAAGAGGAATGCTTGAACAAATTTGATAGCTTGTTTTTTACACCGGTCAGCGCCAAATATTTGAATGATACCGTGAAGAAACGACGCCTAGTGTCTCAGCTAGCAAACAGCTCGAAGCGGTGAACAACAGTAGCTGTACTTTTGTGAATGATGCATGTAATGAATTCTTTAGGAAAGTACAAGAATAGTAATTTTCCATTTATAGCTCGGTTGTAACAGGCTTTCAATTAGTCGTAATAATGGGCATTAAATTGTCGTTTATTCATGCAGAAGACTGCAGCGGAGAACCGCTAGTTTCCGGTAAAACGAATATTGTCTTTGTACAACTGAGTAACAATTCGAGTTGATGTGGTTTTTCGATGTCAAAAATCTTCGGCGGAACGGAAGTTGGAACATACGATCCTACACGTAGTGATCGCATTTCTTTCTATGATCTTCATATGGTCCCACGGTTTTCTAGGACCGTCGTAACCCAAATCCAAAGTTAATGACCTAGAAGGCGTACGTAGGTCAATTATCATACCAATTTGCCATATACACAGCCATGGGTTTGACTTTCTCCGTTATTGAATACGCGTGCGTCAAATAGTGCCGAGCTCGGCTCACCTCTATCTTTTTGCACAAACTCATGCCATGCCACCCCATTAACATTTGGGCACATGTGAATTTTTTTGTCACTAAAGGAAAGCAGATTTCAATGTGCGGTGATTGCGTGTCATTACCATCACTCCGCTCCCTTCAGGCTATAATCTATGCTCACTCAACATAAACAAAGAAATACAACCACGATTCGAGATGGTCTAAGTCCTTCTCTCATTCCGAGTTATGCGATCTGATGATGAAGAAATTTTTTGTCCTTGTAACACCTGCTGGAAAGTTTGATCTCCGATGTCTCTGTAGTATGATTCAATTATTTAGAACGGTGGAAAAAAAATGATAAGATGACGCATGCGCAGATGGTAAATGATCCACTTTTCACACTGCGATGAGAAAACTCGGCGCATGCGCACATGGTGAGCGATTTACTTTCCACCCTAAGATTTTTCAAACTTCACACTATTCGCTTGATTATCGAACCACAGCCGAATTTCACGGTGTTTTCTTTTCTTGACCATTGAAGACAGGTTGTGGATAAATTTAGTCAGTATTACCATACGTTATGGACTAGCAACGAACTACAGCATGTGGTTAATGCGATGGAAATTCTACGGTCTATCACACGGTACATTGAATTCACCACTTCCTCAACAAAAATTTTCCCACACCGTCTTACAGCTGGCTCACCTTCAATTTCCCGGTAGATCTGGTAGATCCTTCATAAACGAAATATAGATGTTATTTCAACGACGAAATAAAAATCTGAGAAAGTGTTACGATGGTTAAAAATAAGGAAACACATTCACTTTGCAGTTTCCTTCTCAATTGGATTTAATAATTGTTTTGGGTTGAAGTGTAGAATGTTTTTTTTCCTTGGAACTATATTCCGTTTCGTTTGCGATGGCGATGAATTGCGAAAGAGTCATTGAATTCGAAAATTGAATCGGGACCAGTCTTATTTATTTGGGTAACAGAAACTCGAGTAATTTCGCACCTGCCAAATTGCGAGGTACCAGTGACTGGCGAACCAACAGACCGTCCTGCCGTTTGTTACTTTCATTTCTATCATATCTCCCTCATCTCTATTCACCGCGGTGAGGTCGAGGACATTTAAAAGAGAGTCTGTGTATGCGAGGGAGACAAATGTACGATCATAATAAAGATGAAAAGAGACAGAATACAAAGACAGTACCAAGGAAGGTTTCTTGACAGTCATTACACTCTCGACAGACAAAAGGTTGTAAGCCTGTAAAATATTCTCATAGACGCGGGGGGTACCAAAGGTCAACGTGTAAATTGAAAGTGTCAATTGTTCGGCATCGAATCCGCGTTTTCGAATCTAAATCCGCGAACCTTTCGCGAATAATCGATGAGCATTGCGATTGACTGACCTCTTAACTGGAACAGAAGTCTAAGTAACCAGGAAGGGAGGCGAGCTCTGTGCTTAACGAGTCATAATTCTGGTGATTTCAGGTTGGGGTAGCGAGGGATTACACCGAAGTCGTGTCCCCGGGTTCACGGGGTCAGCGGGACAAGCCAGGTAGATAACCCCGACAAAAGTATAGAAGGTGCTACGAGAAGGCCAAAGGCTAAGAGCCGGCATTCCTCCGATGACAGGGCTCCGGGATATCGGGGATACCTAAACTCCTAGAACAAATTATTCTCTCACCTAATACCCACATACATCTATACGGCTTACTGCACCTCGGGTCCGGCAGTACCGCACGTTGAACTTGACCTCTTTCGTTCCGAATGACAATCGGTGATACAAAAAAAAAACCCAGTCGATTTATACCTCGGTACTTTTCGTCTATCCAAAGTCTCCCGGATTTTTTTTCCGATATCTGCTTTCAATTTCGGAAAATTTGAGGGCAATAAATATTTGATCCTCAACGATTGTCTGGGTTCAACACAAACAGAGATATCGAAAAACTGGTAAAGGGCCTTTTGCGGTACAGTAAACTGAACGTGGACACTAAATTTCAGTGAAAAATATTGAAAATTGTCGGAGTTATTCTTAGAGATTTCGATTTTGAGAGCTGTGTCTATTCTTGAAAATCGGCGAAAATACGAGATATCGAAAGCTGAGAATGACAACGTCGTAGTTCAGAATTTGGTTCAATAACATTGTAGTTCGGAATTTGGTTGAACAACGTCGTAGTTCAGAATTTGGTTGAACAACGTCGTAGTTCAGAATTTTCAATCAAGTATTATTATAGTAAAGGATTTTCTTGAAGAACATCGTTGTTCAGAATTTGGTTCAACAACATCGTAGTTCAGAATTTGGTTGAACAACGTCGTAGTTCAGAATTTTCAATCAAGTATTATTATAGTATAGGATTTTCTTGAAGAACATCGTTGTTCAGAATTTGGTTCAACAACATCGTAGTTCAGAATTTGGTTCAACAACGTCGTACTTCAGAATTTTCAATCACGTATTATTATAGTATAGTAATTTCTCGAAGAACATCGTTGTTCAGAATTTGGTTCAACAACATCGTAGTTCAGAATTTGGTTGAACAACGTCGTAGTTCAGAATTTTCAAGCAAGTATTATTATAGTATAGGATTTTCTTGAAGAACATCGTTGTTCAGAATTTGGTTCAACAACATCGTAGTTCAGAATTTGGTTCAACAACGTCGTACTTCAGAATTTTCAATCAAGTATTATTATAGTAAAGGATTTTCTTGAAGAACATCGTTGTTCAGAATTTGGTTCAACAACATCGTAGTTCAGAATTTGGTTCAACAACGTCGTACTTCAGAATTTTCAATCACGTATTATTGTAGTATAGTGATTTCTCGAAGAACATCGTTGTTCAGAATTTGGTTCAACAACATCGTAGTTCAGAATTTGGTTCAACAACGTCGTACTTCAGAATTTTCAATCACGTATTATTATAGTATAATAATTTCTCGAAGAACATCGTTGTTCAGAATTTGGTTCAACAACATCGTAGTTCAGAATTTGGTTGAACAACGTCGTAGTTCAGAATTTTCAAGCAAGTATTATTATAGTATAGGATTTTCTTGAAGAACATCGTTGTTCAGAATTTGGTTCAACAACATCGTAGTTCAGAATTTGGTTCAACAACGTCGTACTTCAGAATTTTCAATCACGTATTATTGTAGTATAGTAATTTCTCGAAGAACATCGTTGTTCAGAATTTGGTTCAACAACATCGTAGTTCAGAATTTGGTTCAAAAACGTCGTACTTCAGAATTTTCAATCACGTATTATTGTAGTATAGTAATTTCTCGAAGAACATCGTTGTTCAGAATTTGGTTCAACAACATCGTAGTTCAGAATTTGGTTCAACAACGTCGTACTTCAGAATTTTCAATCACGTATTATTATAGTATAGTAATTTCTCGAAGAACATCGTTGTTCAGAATTTGGTTCAACAACATCGTAGTTCAGAATTTGGTTGAACAACGTCGTAGTTCAGAATTTTCAATCAAGTATTATTATAGTATAGGATTTTCTTGAAGAACATCGTTGTTCAGAATTTGGTTCGAAAACGTCGTAGTTCAGAGTCTGGTTCAATTTCCAATCAATTAATAGATTGAGAATTCCGAACTACATCGTTGTTGTAAATAATCTGACACGTTGAATCGGAATGGTAAAATATTGAGTGTTTAGCTCCAATTCCATTCGAAAATATTCAGAATCCCAGGAGTTATTCGGCTTTACATCGAAATCTACAAAAATAAGTAATTTTATTACAATTTTGAAAATATTGAGTTGAAATTCGGTGTTTATACTCAGTGTACAAAAATCATATTTTTTAAATCAACGTACCTTTCCTACCACGAATAAAGCAAAATTAACGTTTCGCCTCTAGAGGCAACCTTGGCAATGAAAACAGTCGAGAGGCAACAATGACGGTGTTAAACTATGCGTAGATCCCTCACAGTACTTGGTCTCGGTGTCGGAGGGGGACACGCAAGAGGGGTTCTCGTCCATACAACCTACGGGGCAAAAGGAAGTCCCACGACCCTCGTTGCGGTCGTTGATGTTGATAGTGCAGCGTCGGAAGGTGGTCACAGAGAACGTCGGAGAAGAGGGCGACGTCTAGGAAGTGAAATTGTATCACAGATGAGGACTAATTCTATGTGAATCCAGTCGAATTAAGGAGGACTGCAACTGAGGTCGCAGATCTTTTGTGCACTTCTTGTTAACAACGTGCATGGGTCTCCACAATTATTCAAATTTATATCCTGGTGACCGGGTGACCGGGTCATCGAGTATCACGAACCAGGGTCATGGGATTCCACCGTTCTTTCCGTCACCGACGAACTGTTATTGCGACTAACGGATCCCATCGAAATATCGACACTTCCCACGCCTCGATCAGGTCGACTCTTTTCCTTATGCGTTCATCACGATTCTAACGTCGCCTAATGGCTTCGATTTTTATTCGCTGAAAAAAGGATTCATTCTTCGATAGAAATCCACGTTAAAAACGGATCTAGTCGATCGTTCCTTGCTGAGAAACGCAAGGAAATCATATAATCGCGATTTCCGCAGACTCCCTTAGACTACCTAGGGGAAAAATTCATGTAATTGGATAAAATTATGTGAAACTGTACCTCAAATTGATCCTGATAAGATTATATGGAATTATATGCGTAGCTGCGTTTTATGAATTTATGTATAATGAAATTATATGCATTCAAGTGACTTCGGCTGACTTCCAAACTTACTGACTGAATCCAGAAGTCTACAATTTTCTAAAAATTCCAAATCAAAAGGAATAAAAATCGTCTGAAATAATCGATATTCCAGATTTAAGTGTATTTGTCATAAAATTTCTTGGTAATTCCTTCATCAAACATCCCCTCTTGATCCACTTTCGTAACAAACTTCTCATCCTTATCGAATTGCTGAAAGTTTCGATTTTCCCTAGGCCATGAATATCTTTCAGACATTATTATGCCTCAGCCTATCCAGTTTGGCTTTCGATAATGAGAGACGGACAATCTATGAGCTCTTATAGATTCATAGAATGCGTGGATTCCCTCGTTATCTGTACTTAGGTATAAATACCTGGCTATAGGTTCATTATTCATTATGCGATTATTAATGTATAAACCCGCAGGGATGTGAAACGTATGTATATATACGTCTGGTTGATAAAGCAATATAACTAAATGAAACGAACGTGCGAATATCGTCGTAAGTTTTCTCACGTTCCAGATTTTCTAAATCACCCGCGAAATAACCGGCCAATTTAAATGTTTAATCTCACCAGCTACCTACCATACTCACGGCCAAGTACATGTTCTACGTATATCATAGAGCTATGTACGTGGGTATTATATCGTAAGTGTGTACATATAGTATATACCGAGAATGTTGGAGTAAGAGATAACTCGTCCACGGCATCTCCAGCGGCAAATAACGTATCTTACATTATAGATTTCCCACAGTTGAGAAAGGGCGATGGTCTTCGTAGACAGAGATCGGTGTATGTATTATAAGAAATGAATAATATAACCTAACGCTCGATATCCAGGCCAATGCCTGCAAGTAGCTCGGCTAGGTCAACAGGTTGACCTTAACGATTGAATCATGCTTTTGGGCGGAAGTGACGTAGCCGATGATCGAGCTACAGGTACGAGGTTACACGTTATGAGCTACACACACCTTGCGCCTACCTAAATTGGTTTTTACCGTAAAGACGGCCGCATGCAACGGCCTACATCTTGGCTTTAATAACCAACTTCGATTTCTCTCGGCGCGAAACACGTCGGGATGGAGTACCCACTGTGATTTTTTCAACTTGTCAATTTAACAATAATATAACTCAATTTATAAAATTCGAACCAAAGGAATCGAATTATAAATTCGAGATTGAAGATCGCCGATTCCTTCTTTTCTTTCAACGATTGAATCATCTGGATCTGCACGATGAGATAAGAGCAAGTAGCAAAAAACAAATTTGAAGACAATCACGATAGCCATCAATCCGACCTGCATGTTACATCGCGGTGGGACCAAAGGCAGGGACTTTCACTGGTCAATCCTGCAACGATATTGTACCGGTCTTACGCTTCGACCTCGCATCAGGACCGGTATACTTATTCGTTTTCCACTTGATTTCATTAAACACGTGCGATCACGGAGTAGAGCGACTGTGAGTTAAACTGTTGAAACCATGAGATGGTGTAGTTTACCCACTTTTATATCCCGTCATTTCTCTCACGAGCCCGGGTCAAGTTTCATAAAATACATCGTCAACGTGAGGTGATAAAAAAAAAAAAACGAATCGAAGAGAGCGCGGAAATTTTAGTGGATTTCTTCTCTGAAAATAGTACGATCTTTTCAATTCAGATCTTTTTTCGTGTCTATAGTAAACTCGACGGGTGGTTCGATTTCACGTTTTTTTTGTTTTTCAAACTGTTCCAGAAACATTCGCACAAACAATTCGAGGATTCGATGAAAATCAGGAAGTTATTAATTTTTAGCTCACCGAAAAATCAGCGTTTTCCGGTTTTACTTCCTGCGTTTAATCGAGCGACTGTAAATCCGTATAAAAAGAATTTGTCTGCAATTTGAGAACAAAAAATGTGAAATCGGCGACCGTCTACAAAAATGTAAAGTCATTTTCTCACATTACAGACAAACGAAAACTTTTTAAAGTTCCAAAAATAACATTTTCTGATGCTATTCTTAATCGAAATTTCAAGGTCTACTATGTACCCCCTTTTGAAAAAACGAGCGGCGTTGTTATACTGCACAAAGTATTTCTAATCAATCGACACAGGATAAAAAAAATTGTGTAATTCCAAGTCAATGTGTTAATAAAGTTTCATTGATCCAATTACACGTATATTACCTTAATTAGTGGAATTTAGAGCCTTCATCGATCAGGTTTTATTCAAATCGAATCAAGTTTCAAAATGAACCAGTTGACTTGGTATTACATTTTTTTTAATTCCGTCAATTCTCTAAGCAGTGCGGAAAACGCGATTAAACAGTGTGTTAGTGTGTCAACAGGGGACAGGATTGTCTCAATCGAAATGGCACATCAAACAACACAGATACGTTTCTGCTAGTCATCCTTATAGTGCTGAGAATTTCGCTCGTGGGTTGTATATAATTGCACGCAAGAACGCTTTCTGCGGTGATACGTGTACAGAGAAATAAGAGTGCGAGGAAATCAAGATTTCATCCTGCAGCGAACCGTTCTTTTTAAATACACAAAAATATCCCTGTAGGAAAAAGATATCCTCGCAATTTTGCTGTAGGTGAAAGAATCGCGGAACGAAACCCCTCGTTAACTGCAAAAACGGAAAAAGAACATCTCAAAACTAAATTGCGTTTCTGCAGTGTCCACCGTTTCAAAGAGCTATTCGTTTATCAAACATTTCATGACCCGAATACTTTTTTTCTGTTGGACAGCGAATTTGTCTCAGTCTTGAGATACGAGGCAAACACACGCTGGTATTCGAAATGCGATCTTCATTCGCGCTACAATTGTAATTGTACATCACCAATCCATCCAGGACATTATATATGCATAATTTTCGATTAAACTCGGCCGCATTAGGGACACCTACGTACTAAGTTTCACGTTTGACGGGAATATCAGCATCTGAACTTGATAGAAAAATCTACAAAGCGGTGGCGAATGATAAACTAGAACCGACGTCGGATGAAGCAATGGGGTTTTGTCGATAATCGTAAATTTTGGTGTTACAAAATAGACAAACTCGTAATTTTGAATTTAGTAAGAGTCTGTCGAGGTTGTAGAAATCGTTGATAGTATTTCGTGATTATAAATGGCGATACGTTTATCTCACGATCGTGCAATGAAGAATTCCAAGTCTAGCATTACCCCCTGTGTGACGTGTGTGTTTTATTTTGACTTCTATACCCCGCATGGATGCATGACCTCGACCCGATACTAATAATCAACTCTCACCGACTAATAATGAACAAAACCACTTTTCATTGACCTGCGTTACACACCACGACCGTATGGTGTATTAAATTCTCAGCCGTGTGAGCTAGAACTGGGTCATCGGGATGAGATAGGACTAATTAACTTTTAATCACTAAACCCCCGGGTACTGCTAATTAACCGCTTGTGTGTTCACGGCTGCACCGTATATGTTTCTCCGCATTAGAGGACCATACCGCCTGCTGCTCTAGGAGGCGCGCACAGGGAGCCATAGTAGATTAAGTTTTCGGTCTTCTTGAATGAATTCACTTTCTCAAACATGGTGGCCACTGTGTAGAGTAAAAAAAATCCCTGGCTTTCCGTACGAAATTATGTAATAAATAATGCTCTCTTGTTTTCTTGTATTCTCTTGTTTTTTATCACATTAAAATTCCTTGACTTTTCCCTGACCATTTTTGTGATTCCCTTACTTTTCCACGATTTTCCTGACCATTTTTCGAGTTTCATAACTTTTTCCTCGCTTCCCGGTTTTCCCTGACCAGTGGCCACCACGAAGGCACCTTTAAATTAATCAGTCTCGACTTTGTTAGTCTTTCCAACTCGGAATAAGACTGAAAAAATGATGCGATAATTAATCGCGCTGTTTCACCGAGCTGTCAACGAACGCAGTCGACCGCAAGAATCCGACTAAGCTGGCAACCGTATTTCTATATCTCGTTTCTACCAGTGCTTGACACGAATCATAAATCTCCTTTGGCATGAACCCTGTAGTCACACTTTCTGCTGATTACCACCCAACTGCAACTTGTTCGCAGCGAGTTAGAATTTAGTAATAGTAACCGAAGCTGTAGATCAAATCGATTAAAAAATCATTTTTACGATTAGTGCTTGCAATACTTCGATGAATATTTGTCGTCCCTTTCGATAAAAAAAAAATCATCCAATGATTAGAAATAAGGAAATTGAGGAGGACAATGAAAGAACGGTATAAAAACCGAATATATCAATGAATCGGGTGAACTGATTTTATCTGGCATTTTAACAGAGGAAAAAAAATTTCCTCAATATCTTTGGTTCACAGGGTTGGGTCACTCCGATGGTTCATCCAAATCGAAACGATTTCCTGAAGGACAATTCTTTACGATTTGTACCATCGCCATATAGTATTTATTCTCCCCACAGACGATTTTATAACGAACTGGAATTTTTTTAAAATTACTATTAAAAAAAAATTCAAATTGTTCGACTGGAACTTGAAACTTCTTGTAACGATCAATATAAGCAAAATATACAAAACTGTGAAAAAATACTCACAAAACATGGTATTTAACTTTGAAGTCGCCAATTTCAGTGAAATCTGAAAGTAAAATTTTCACATGGCATGATTTTCCACTTCGATAAAGAGAGTCAATGATTGTACAAATAACATATCACTTGTACTCTTCTCTTACACAGCCAAATTTATTTCTACCCTGGCAAACCAATACTATCGACGTATCTGTTGGTTAACTATTTTGAGCTTAATTGAGTCACCTCTTTGGTATATTTTTTGAAACTGTGTAAATCTTATCAAGCAGTGAATAAGAGATTTCTCGCCTCAAAAGGACGACAATTAACAGTCGTCGAAGCGTCCCAACTGAAGAAAAAACTGCTTTCTTTTACTCAACCCAATTGACAGCGTGTGAATTCTAGAAAAGTATTCAGAATGTAAAAAAAGCGTTCCATTCCCTTCAATTTTCTGGTGGCGAACGGATTAATTAAGTTTCTTTCTCTTCGAGACTGTACCGGTCTGCACATTTCGCAAACGCGTTGCATACTGAGCTACTTACTTTATAACATGTTTGAAAATTGTTGAGCATCATGCACTTTAACCGGTGCAGTGTGCGGACAACATCACGTTACACCGTGCTGACAAAGGGTGTGTGATTCTCGTCGACTGCCTCCGGCACAGCAACAATGGCTTGATCGCACCGAGCACCTGTTTTACTGGTATCAGTGATTGCGCCTCGTTGCTAGATAGTGGGCAGGAAAGTTGTTCGGTTCTCTTGTCTCCGTAGAAAGGAGATCCGAACATCTTTTATTATTACTTATTGTTATTATCACTATTTTTTTTCTACAAATTGATACCATCTGTACCGTAACTAGCTCGCGGTTAATATTTCTTCGTGCCCAAATGAAATCGGTAACAGCATCCGGTACACGTTCCATCGATAGAAATTATAAACCATTTCTCTAACTCGCATAGAAACGTGCAGATCGATAGATCAGAAAATCATTCTCACACCGGCACACTTTGGCTCTTCTATACAGACGACATGTCCTACGCAAACGCCTCAGCATCGATGTCTCCGCGGCACACCGTTCTTTCTCGCCATTCTGACCATGAGACAATTACTTCTTTCACATTTTCAGCAAATGTTTACGAACTTACGTGAGCCTGGCTGCTCGTGGGCGCCCAACGAGGAATAGTTCAGACCTCATGCACACCGTGACGAAGAGGGCTGACTGTGGCCGGGAGTTTTTGTCCCTAAATTGCAACGAAAAAAAAAACAAACAATTTTATCGCCATTTTCTTACCATCAGCTGGTGGAGTCTGCGGTCTCGACTGTGGTATAGCTGCCCAGACTGCAGCCTCATTCTGCAACAAACGGAAACGTAAAACTCAGCTATAAATATGACTCGCATAGTCGTTACTAGACGCACAAGGGCATCGATGAAACGGAGATGATGCTTCACGTGCTGTTTGTACCTCATCTTCAATTACAGTTCTTTCAATCACAGCTCTGCAAAGTCAGCCTACAATTTTTTCTTTTTTTTTTTGTCGAAAGCGAATCAGCTCATGGTAGAGAAGACGCTTCGCTTTTGTTATTCATAAAATATTCGCTTATCTCATTGTCAGAGCTGCAGCTAAGCCCTCGTTAAGTTACGAGCTATAAACAGGGTTCGGTATATGTATGAAGATTTTATTTCAAGATTGTCTCCACGGCGAATTCCTTCGCAGAATCTCACATAGAAGTGCCCATGCGGTGCACCGGCTTACGCTGCTCCTCCATACGTATCGGAGATCTCGGTGCGAGTTCTCACCTGACGTGAATCCAAACAAACGAGAATTGATACGCGACGGGTTAGCTCGTGAATCCGGAATTCACGAGGCAGTATCATATCATGGACTGTTACTTTCACTGCGGGAGACTGCATTGTCCCTGCCTTGCACCGGTAATGGTCGCGCACACCGTCATCCTCGGGATGCAAACCGCCCTAAAAGTTCTCACGCACCGAGGCGACCTCTTGCCCATATCTAGGCGCGTGCTCCCAGGACCGAGATCGCTGGAAGACGATACGTTTCCTCAAACTCAGTTTCCATTACCTTGTCATCGTTAGGACTGAAACTTGTTCCGACTAGTTTCAGGAGGAATTATACGATATTTGTGATACCCGTCATCGCATCATTCGCGCGATTCATTCCATACCGTAGCGAATTAATCCAGGATGAGAAAGAGGCGAGGAAAGGTACACCTCGTGGTATAACATCCTCCGTGGTTTTGCTCGTTAAATTTCACCTCTCGCCGACGTGTGGTCACGATCGGTGACAATTCGATTGGAAGACGTCAAGTGCAATTACACTTGCTTCGAAGACACACCCTCTTCCGAGGCCTTTATACTTTCCAAGAAATGATTTCTAATCTAACGTTTCTCTGGGATACAGATAGGTACTGGATACCGAGGAATTATGTCAGACGCCAAGGTCAGTGTAGCTGAGCTCGGTTTCCGCGGCTCCGGGCAATCCCAATTTTGTTTAACAATCTTTTCGCGAGAACGCTTCATTCGCGTCCTAGCGAATCGTAACCTGCTATTTGCACCTACGCCTGGAGTTTAGTGATTAGTAACGCAAAACTTTTTTTCTATCTTTTTTTTATGAACTTTGCCGGTATGCAAGACAAAAAGTATTACGAAGCTGGTATTATTCTTGATTTCCCACACTCCGGGTAGAGGAGAAAGTGTGAAGAGTGAATTTTGAATCCCCTCGGGAAATAGTAAGGGAAATTTAACGAGCCACGAAATTTCGTATCAAGAGTCTTTGACTCGCGTGATAATGCGTTGGAATATTTATATATTCCAAATTACACATTACCGACAATTGTTACCTCTTCTTGCGGTTGATTGACTCAGAATGGAACGCTTTGCGCTTATACGTCGCGGCGGAGAGATCTTTCCGCTTGTGGGATACACACGGCATAGATAATGCATAATCTAGAAACGAGTTCGCCTCAATTTGATACCCGCGACCGCGGCCTTTCTCAACGTTGATCACAGAATGTTACCATTTTTATCGAGTCATTATTAACGTCCCGTTGTTGTCCGGGTGACGTCTTGCTCTCTAAGGTCACCTGTGACACTAACCCTGACGGGTGACTCTCCATCGAACCGCGGAACGTCCGGTCGGTCGGGATAATTCGCTTTATAACGAACCGCGCGACAAGACCGTTTTCTTCGGGGTCAACTATTGTCGTCAAACTACGCTAAAGCCCGAGGAGATGTTTATCTCTCGGTTGACTTATCCGCTCGTTATAACCCCGGTATTTTGATCTGTAACTACCCAGTCTGTTTATCCCGGATTCTAAGATCCTGCAATTCTTCGATCCATCGAAAGCCGAGGTGGTTTCGTTCCCACACGACATTACCGTAAGGTCTTGAGCCTTGATGCACAATGATACGTCTAACAGTAAAGGATCATACGTCATATTTATTCACGGATATTTAAACATTATTCACGCGGTTACGTAACATCCAGATGCACTCATGAATTCATTCATGAATTTCCTAAACTATTTGCATACACCTCGCGTGTCAAAACTCGTCACGGTATACTTTCAGAGAATTTTTAAACCTCGAGTTCATCATCCGTGCTTATCTTCAGATTCTGTAATCAGTTGTTTTTACACGATAATTGTTGCCGCAATAGGCACGTCAAAATTTATCTAGGATGCTTAAAGAGGGCAAAAATGTGCTGTTCGCAGTTGCCTAAGAATCGTGTCTTTGTCTTCGAATCGAGCCACGCGAAATACAATCGCTAAAATGGGGGACGAATCGTGACGAATCGAGAAAAACAAGGTTGACAGTATTGCCTGCGAAGGTATATATTTTCACGCGGTTGTACGAAACCAGTGTTATAATATGGTCAGGGTTATTCATAAATTTTCATATATTCTATGCAATGACACGTGTAGGGGTTATGCCCCACTTGTTGAAGTCGAGAAACAGCCATTGTGTGAAGAACTCAGTGAAGAGACTACCTTCACCCATTTAAGTACCACCCACGCGTTAAGGTAACATCCGAGCTTACCTTACTCACGCATATATACCACTTAATACACGTGAAAGATCATGTACCTGAATTATTTGTCCGCGTAGATATATACGTATTTTCTTGACACGTCAAGAAATTACCACTGAGACGTGACCTCATAGACCGGTAAAGCAAAACGCGATCAAAAGATGACCGTGCTCCTAAAATCGAGGGCCATTTACATCAAGGCACTCGGTAATCTATCACCGTACCACTCTATGACCCGAGTTTCAGTTTCTAAAAGGTTCTTCAACGATTAATCACCCGTGCATACCATGGACTAAATTTGGTAAACTATTTTTAAGAATGACGAATCCAACCGCATTGCAGTCGCTAAATTATCCCCTTCATTAACATTCAAGAGGTCTTCACAATCGAAGAAACTATGCAAAGCAAAAAGACGAGAATTGGATGAATAGAAAATCGTAACAGAAAATGGTTCCGATGAACTTTTTGCACTGAACTACAGATGACCGTGACAAGTGGGTTTTGTCTCGAGCTTAGCTCTCTGCGACCGAACCTGACTCCACCCTTAACGAGATGTAACCCAAAGCTACTTATGTAAGCTTGTATACTACATTTGAATAATGTAAACTGACGCAGTGGTAAGAACGAAGCATCGCTTACGCAGGAACTCGTGAGACTTGTATATCTCGTTTTGGTCCCCCCGTCTCACATGCAGATGTGAATGCAAGACCTCTGTGGCATATGGCATTGTCGGGGCAAGGTTGCTCGGTCAGTCTCACCGCCGGCAACGATGATGCTGCTGAAATAGCTCACAATAGAAAAAAAAAGAATCAAATGCCTCATAGTAAACTTGAACCGTGCGCCCATAGTCCTTCGGACTTGAACGTCATGCCGTGAAGGCAAACCTGGTTGAAATTTTGCTCTAAAAGTTTCTCCTATGCAATTTTTGAATGCACGAGTCCAGCCAATTTCTCGGTATTTTCAGTTCGGCATTCTCGACGATTAGTACAGGTATCGTCTATATGTAGCCGGAGGTTCAAGAGCCATATTTGTGAGTCTGGTATGAGTTCGATGCACCTCAGCTGCAGGGCGGCTTCAGGTCGTCTTGGCTCTTAGCTGGCGCCAAATCCCGCAAAAACCTGACGCCAGACCTGGACCCAGAGGTATTTTTAAACCCCGGTCGACGAGCCGAACCATCTTAGGGCTGTAGACGGATTTGGCCGGACCCTCGGACCCCGACTGGGTGCCTCTGTTGTGTAACGCCGATTCTTCCTGGATCTACAATGCAGATATAGTTGCCGTAGGAGATTCTCATTATTCGAACACTCACGTAACACCAGATCTCAAAGTACTTAGAATCATTACATGCGGTCGAACCTCTGACGCAATTTGGCCTCTGGAAAATCCTTTCAATTCATCACATTTCCGTCGAGGCTGGATGAACGGGAGCGAAAATTTCGAAAACGGAACGTGTCACTTGTCCGAAGAGCAATGACTGGAATATAATCGATGCAGAGGGTCTACTTCTCGGTTCGGTATGTCAGATAGGCGCTATAGTAATTAATAATGTTCTTGTAATAATCACAGCATTCCGATATGTTCAGCTCGGTTGATTTTGTCACGTGGAAAGTAAGGATTTCACTTACAGACCGCACAGGACACGGACCACGAGAAGCGGTGGATACGTGTTATGCAGTTTTACTTTTAAACAGTATTTCAATAGTATATAGACGGTCATTTTTCTCTTCATGCCTCGTTAAGTCCGTTTAACATCAAGTGATAAATAAACGCCAATGTGTTGTCTGGTAGTTAACGTTGTAGCAGAATTTTTAACATGAGACTTTTGCAGACATAACGTGATGAAAAATTCACACATTTTATCATCGCATGCGGTCATTTTCACCATCGTGCGAACACAGTATTACCATTTTGCGATTCTTAATCATAAATTTTACCCTCCGTTAAGGCTCGCATTCCATCGCTAAGACGTTCATCACCATCATGCAACGATATTCACTAACAAGTCGAGTCGCCTAATCGTATCTTTCTAGCGAATCAATTTTCTTTATGGAGACACGGTTTGAAATATTTGGCAAACTTGACTGTGGCGTTGCTGATTCGTACGGATGAAATAATCCGCAACGTTTACGACGGAGGAGTAAGAAATGTGAAACGTTTCGAACGGCACCTTTAATCGTTGTAAAGCGTGGTGAATTCCGTTTAGTCCGAATGACTGAATACATCTGTAAGAAGAATAAATAAATTGAGTTTGTAAAAAGAAAAAACTTCACAAACAAGTTATAGGTACGTAAATTTATTTATTTCCTTTGTCGGTACCGGGTCTAGCCTTTGCGAATGCAACGGAGCAGAAGACATTATTGTGGCAGACCTACTTGAACAGCATAATTATGCCACGTCATCGTCGTGTGATAAAAATAAAGTTACAACAATTACACACATTTAAGTTCTTAACATGTACGGATAATCACCATCGCACTATACTTCTTTGTGAAGACCAGATAACAGGACTCGCGGCAGATCTCGGAGTGGCGCGGTACATTCAAAAAGGTCGTGGTTTCATGATCCTCGTAGCGTGTGTAATTAGAACGTCCATGAGTTGCTAAAAATTCATATACATAATCCCGCCAGGTTCAAGGCGCCGTAATTAACGTGTGACACGAAAACAAGGTCGCGACCACCGCGTAACGCAAATTATATTTAGTGCACTATAAACACCTCTGCGGTAGGCGAATCTCAAAGACTGTTTTCGCATGACAAATTACTTCACTTAACAGCCAGGAGCTCCACCATCTCGAAAAACAAGACTAGAGCCAGAGGCAGATCGGATGAAATAAGGAAACGATGAATTTTTATCTCTTTTCTTATTATA
Organism: Euura lappo; assembly: GCA_018257835.1. Classification (NCBI taxonomy): domain Eukaryota; kingdom Metazoa; phylum Arthropoda; class Insecta; order Hymenoptera; family Tenthredinidae; genus Euura; species Euura lappo. Next base: position 691,001 of record JAEUYN010001013.1, on the reverse strand, counting down.
CAGGTTCTAGATTCTACGATCAGCAGCTAAAACGGACGGTTTGTTCTTATGTAATTACGAAGCGAAATAGAAAAAAAATCAGAATTACGGTAAACCTACACTGACGATTGATCGTGGTTCGTAACAAACACCAGCATCTTTTCCGACAGGACAGAAAGTTCATGCAGCATATCGAATCTCTTTCCTATCTTGAAAATCGGAGTAAAAGTCTGTCCTCAAACTTTCCGTTGCTTTCGAAAAGTGCTTCGCGGAACCTTTCAGAGTTTGAAAGCTCTGATGTACGGGTCCGAGTAAAGTTGAAGAAAGTTTGAGCCAGGGATACAAGTCCGTCGTGTAGGTATCGAATTACAGAGCTGACATAATCTCCTCGTCAATCCTAATTCCAAGTCTCGGAAGTATCGAGACTCGACCCAAATCCGAATCATTTCCCTCGTGACTCAGAACCGATATTAATTCGGCCCCATGTGCTGTCTATTCATACCTTGTCCTGACATATTGTCAAGTAGTATCGCTTCGACCTTGCAATTATCATAATTTAAAGAAGCAAAGAACGCGATGTACAATGACAGCGATAATTCACATTCTCAAGGCGCGTTCGGCTCAAAAGCAAAGAGCAGACGTACAAAAAAAAAGAACGCTAAATTCATGCCACTTTTTTCAAGGTGGTTCCGAATTAGACTACGTCCGCATTTGGCTTGTTCGTACCTCGAGTCTTTTTGACGTCGCCGTTTGGCTCGAAGTGTAATAAAGACCGGACGTTCAGAAAGAAGACAAACTGGAGCAAGGTGCAGGTACGGAGTCCACGAATTATTGGTTCCGGTCCAGGATTCAGCCCAGCGTTCAGATGACGAAGGAAAATGAAGGGACTTTGAGGAAAGCTTGATACTTTCGGAACACGGAAGCATAATGTGTATACCAGCTGTGACAAACGCTGTAGGATTACTACCGAGAGTAGAAATATCATAGATGATGCAACCACCAGCGTCCATCAGACGTAATGGGTCGGCGTAGACCGCAGAGATAAACGAAACTCATTTCGCAACGTTTCAAGTCGCTGTAAAAGAATTGAATGGACATTCAGTGTGCGAACCTAGGATTCCTGGCTAGTTATTTCCCGACATTAATCTATCTTAGAAACGTAGCGAATAGTGACATTCCCCCAACTTCCTAGTCTCTCGTTCATTTTCGGGTCATTGCACTAACCAAATCCGATCGGTGGATTGTTTGATCCGTATAATCACATGCAAATCTTGAATTTATACTCCTACACAAAAATGGCCTGCTTACATCCTTTTCGCTTTTTTCAACCTTGCAATAAATATGCGTATTTTGTATGTAACACTTCATTATCATTTCACGTTGAACGTAGGTATTCGATATGCGAAGGTCTGAGAGTATATACGGTATGAAAATTATACCGTAGTATATCGAGCGAACTCATACTTATCTAGAGCCCCCAGGGTATCATACAATTACCTAGGTCGCTAAATCTAATTGATTCTATTAGAAAGGTCTGAGATTTTGGAAGTTATCGTCACCCAAGGTCGACATAAGTGTGATATATCGCCTGTCATATTTAATTGGATGAAATATACACCGCAGGCTATGATACACCCAGCCTCTAGACAAATCAGCAGACTTTCAGTCCTTATTAGACTAATAAGAGGCGTAAAAACTTGATGTGAGTCGGTGACGAATTCAGAACAAGAGGATTCGACGACTGAGAAGATTTAATACTATATCTATGGCGCCTACCATTAAACTGCGATTAATAATTGCAGCAATTATATTCTCGTCAGATTTTATTGCACCTAATAATAAATCGCACCACGCTCAACCTTGCGGTAGGAGACGGCAGTGTTTAGAAAGAATGATCAAACAATGAGGATCAGTGGAAAAAATTACACCTACGCGTCCCTCGGCGCCTACAAACTCTTGTACTGCTACTATAAGAGCTTTGATGACCGTAATCTGTTGGAGTTTGTGAAGTCACCATTTTCATTAGGCCTGAAATTGATTCATAGCAAATGGCACCCACGAACATGAGATCGAAGTAATTTGTACTTGTGGCACTGAGAATTTCAGCGGCAAGATCCAATTTCTGGATGACAGATTATCACACCAATAGCGATCGCGAAGCTCTACGTGGGGTGAAGTAGGGGTCGGGATTCCTCTTTACGTACTATCGACCCTCCGACACAGACGAGCTCAGATTTGTTACAGTAGGAAATCGATTGGTTCGATGCTGGGTGCCAGGGTGACAAATTGCACCGACGCAAACACTGCGACTGTCATAATCTTTTATGGGAAAAATATAAGCTTTTTATTGCGGTCTGGGGAGTATATGTCAGCGATGTAACTGCGCGTCGAGGGGTGACAGATGATTCATATACTTACATGGGATATTCCGTGGCTCCATCAGACTCTCTATAAACTCTCTCTCAAAAAGAAATTGCAAAGATTTCAACGAGCTTTTGTGACCTCTGGTCAATGGAAGGCCGATCATAATTAATTATTGACGCTGCTTCCTTAATTGGTGGAATTTGAGACGTAAACGTTTCAGGCTAATTCCCGAATTACCACATGAACATTTTTTTCGTCAACCCAGTTGAATCGAGACAATGTGAATTCAGGGAAAATGGCAGGTTCGACCATTTTCTCAACCCATGTTCTGATTCTTCATCAATGTCTTTCACAGCCTTCATTCGTGTTCATCTCTCTTCGTTTCCTTCGTTAGTTTGGGAAATCGTTACCAGATTCTACATGAGCCTGTGTTTCTTCGTGGAGGTATTGAAGGTCTCGAGTACAGTGATTGAGAAAGTATAGATCGCCGGAAGTAATCGGGAGGAGGAAGTCTCAAGCTGTAAAAAATAGACTCAAAAACACGTGCTTGCGTTTCTTTGAGGTCCCCAGTGCGATCGAGGCATGTGCCTCGGTACTTTGACAAAATTTACGATTCAGCGTCGACGTTATTCTGTGAAGAAAACGGCGCCTCGTTGTCCTCGATGTTACAAAATCTTGAATTTACGATGGGACTTGAATAAGCGTTCGTTTTTCTCGCTTTCTTATGCCGATATTAAGAACATGGAAATCCTATTGGTTCTAAGAAACGATCGCGTGAACCAGGAGGAAGAAGATTTAACCGGGAATATCGAGTTCTGAATGGCAAGTTTCCACCGTGAACGTTAGAGCCGGAGGCCTACTTAAACCAGAAAAGGTTATACACCGGGATAAGGCTAGATGGCGGTATTGCGTTTAGTAAGAGCTGTCACTGTTTTTCATTAACACAATTCCAGGTTAAACGCGGATAATTGAAGGCGGATTTCTATTTCAAGATGAGACTCTCGCCTCTCATTCGCGGGGACTTATTTTGATTGCGAGATCTCGGAGTTGATGGTTTAGTTTTAATCGATTAAAATTACTAAAATTACTGCACACCACTGCAATTACGCGCAGCTGTATGCGATTCTGCGAGTTTCTAAAAAAAACAGTCAAACAAATTTATTACCCGGTGTAGATTCGATCGCGACCGCAAATTCGAGTTGCAACGTCGGTTGCTAATTATTCTCACAACTCTTACGCAACTTCGGTATGCAAAGAGGGAGAGAGCTGCTCCGCAAATTCACACACACGTCGCAACGAAATTTTGCAAACTACGTGATTTAACGGTTTCGCGTTATTCGGTTACCAAATGTCTTGAATCATAGGATTAACTCGAAATTTGAATTGCAAATCCGCGGTGATTACGATCTCGATTATCTCCACGTAACGAACCATCTCACGGTATGTACACACATACGGTTGATTATATTCCATGTCGCCGGAATGTCAAGGTTCACTGGCTACTCTGAGGTCAAGCTGAGACAGCTTCGAAATATTTTTCCGATGTCATTTAATTTTCCGGCGATTTTCATTCCGAATTGTTCCGAATTGTTCCGAGCGATGATTCCTCCCAAAACTGAATATGAAATATCTCTGCAGACGGAAGCCGTTTGAGACTCTGAATTTATTTTTTGTAACAATAAGCGAGACGAGTTTCGAATTCCCAGCACGACGCATGAGTCTTTGTCATTTGTAACAATATAGAATTTCCCTGGGTCCAGAAATTATATGTACCTTAGCAGCTATATACTGAGAACAGGATTCCGTTTGAAGTTGAGAGTGTTTCGTTTTTATTAAGACACGTGACCCCGAGTTAGATACAACTTCCTCTATTATTTTTATGGTAGATTCTTACAACCTCACCGGTACATGACTTGACTTGAAATAAGTGAGAACGTAATTGCTTCAAACTTTTTCTACGTCTACAAAATTTGATTCAAAACTGAGATACGATGATTCTCGTCTCATTGCTGCATAAAGCTTCGAGATATCGGTGTTTTATTTGTATTACTTAATTGCCTGGCAGGAAGCTAGCTCTAGGAGACTGGTCAGACGGAATGGGACAAGTCGGGTATGCAGGTAGTTTGCCTTGCCCCGTCCCAGCAAGACGCAATCGGTCTACCATTTTCGCTTTCGCGAGTAAAAAAAAAAAAAGAAAATTAAAATAAAAAGGGATAAGACGCACCGAGCAGTAAAGTGAAGTAACAAAAAAAGAAGTAGGTACTACAAGATTTGCAAGGAATTTCAATTTCGCGCAATCGTTTAGACTTCGGTAACTCGCAAATACTCTGTAGAGCTCCGATGGCACGTGCGAACTACGGTATTCGCTGATTCGAGCTATAATTATACGTCGATAATTGATTAATCCTTGGGGCGAATCGGTGACACGAATTTCAAAATAGTATCGCCATCCTTAATTCGATCACTGTCCCAATTTTCTTGTCTTTTGTTTTTAAATTTACTCTGTATCCTCCAACTTCCATACCAATCGTTACACATACCTTACGAAATTTATATATATATATAGTTCCGTTGATTTGTGTCAACGGCTCCAACTGATCAATCGACTCCTTAATTACGCCCCGTGAGTCTGCAGCAATTTCAGGCAATTACTTATACGACAATTCCTGCGGAGAAGGTATACATGAAAGAAAAAAAAAAAGAAAAATGGTGCCGTTACCAATTAATGCATGTACAATTGTGAAAAGTTTTTCTTATACTAGAAATAAAATTGCGTAACAATTCAGCGAACACTAAATTAGGAAAGACCCGCGTGAATCATCGGGTGTATAATGAAACCGTCGCCGAATCGACTACATCGGTAGATAAATTCAAGTTTCACAAGCGGAAGAAGCCGATTCTTTCTTTCACCGAGTCTGATTCTAGTTATATTCTGTCAGTGAAGTAGTCTGGCAGCGATTTCTCACCGAAGGTATATATCCGGTAATCTTACACGGTAATACATCCTGAACAAGTTCGCATCTTTGCGGTAGATACTCGTTCACCTTGTTGTGAGGCCTGACCCCTGACCCTATGCTCAGAAGAAGTCACGACTTTACGCGAACTGTGGAAGCGACGAGTCTATCCGGCTGTTCAACACTTCTTGCAGTCACGTGGTGTGAAGCGATAAGTTATACTATCGCTTGTGAAATAACCGAGAAACTGCTAATGCACAGGGATCAGGATTCAAGTCACGCTATGCTGTATGGTATACCATGAGAAAGATCGATCCGCGATGGATATCGATCGGATTAAATCCTTTAACCGCATATTGAAATGTAATTCACATTTCAAACCTATATGCACGACGGTTCCGCCACATTTTAACTCACCTCGAGTCTATTAATTTAACCCGATGCCAATACCTCTTCGCGAACATCAATTTGTTATAATGATACGTAAGCGTTGTGATGTGAAAGGAGTGAATTATAGCATACCGCCTCAGAAGTGATTAGCGAAGAGCTGTTAACGATTGTCAAGAGACTAACCGCAACGGCGTAGTACATAAATATGTTTCCGCAACTACGCCAAAACCTTTGACCCCCCCTTGTTGTGATTATGTAATACGTGTTTTACCGCCGTTACACCGACGCGTTTACCTGATCCTCGATAATTCATTACTCTATCTAGTTAGAAATAGATACGTGCATACGACCTTGTGAAACGTAAGATAATAAGTCTTGGGGTATGCAAATTCAACGTGGCGATACAGGTGGGTTAGTAACCCGATCGGTGAATGGAGACTGAAAATGCAACGCTGTCCCTGATGCAATCTGTAAATTGCACCAAAGGGTATAAAGTTACTTGACGCAGTAGCACCAGAGGAGGCCATGAAAATTCACCAACTCCCCTCCGGTCGACTTTAGAATTTCAGAATTACCGAAGGAATCGCGTTTCCTCGCGGTCAAGAGATCAATTGAGTCTCGCGAACGCGGGTATAACCGAGTAATTGGTTGATATCAGTAATTGCTTCCGAGAATATCGTCTTACAACAGGGTTTCTTCAAAGAGGCAAAGTTTCACTCGAGACAATATGTGTCTTCGCTTAGCTGCCGAGCTCGGCAGAGGTTCTTTCCTCGCTCAGATCAAAGACTATCTCTTCGGGAATAGGTCAGAGTTTGTGTCTGCCTCGTTAGAAAGAAGATAAACGCGTATTTGAAGAACTATAGAGGCGCGTAGGTGCTCGCTGAAACAACTGGGGCGAACCTCATGCGATAATAAGACAGCGACCGACAGAACAACGGTGAACGACATCTGCCCTGATTTTTGGAACCGAGTCCGAGGGCTTGAAACATCAACGCGTGGAATTACTAGAAATCGTTATGACCGCGGATGGACATAATAACTGGTCTCCTTTGTTAAACCCGGTTGAATCCCGGATAACTGCTCGACCTCTCGCTGTATGACTTCCGTCAGAAATATTCTCACAGACGCGTTGACACCTGGCAACTGCCACCAAATACCAAACACCGGATGCCTAATCTGTGTCCACGAAAGTCCGAAGCCCCACGGTACTCTGATATTCGGGCCATATAGCTATAACGGAAAACCTCTAAAGGTCCTTGCAGTCATGACGCTGATACAATGATGGTAAATCTGGGCTAGAATGATTTCTGAGTACCATAAACCGCATTGGGCAATGATCGATGGTCATATATGGTGGATAAAGTGTAGCCGTGGATATTGAACCGTGTGAAATTAGCCCATGGCCGAGGTCTTTGGATCGAGTGAAGGTACAGGTAGGACAGACATAGTCAAATTGTGTCTCTAGGAGAAATCGTCTGTGTCTATTCAATAAATAGCTCCGAGTAGTGCGTGGTCCGTTAGGCGTGCTGCACGCATTTCTACAAACATGTAAGTATGGGTATACACGCGTCTCAGATCTCGACGCATCTTTACTACACCGGTAGACACGGTGTACCGAGTCGGACGTGCGCCGGACGTTCGCCAACGGTACACTGCACGAGGCACGTATGAATACACGTATCTTCTTTGGACTAGGTAAAATACATTTATTAGATTCACCAATATTCTCACGATGTGTCACAACGCGATCATGACTCGACGGTATAAACAACGAAAAGGCCCCGAACGCTCTACATCAATCGACGGCTGCCGAATATCGCAAATCACTTCTAGATATGGCAACGAATTAAAAAGTCCGATTCACTTTATTTTCATAATAGAGAATGACGCAACTAATGACAGACTCTCGGATATTGAGTAACACCTAATACGATATACATATATTCAATTATCCCACTGCACTCGATCTATAAATTTGTTCCCTCACTTTTTCTCCAGTAAATTGAGTAGAGAATTGTGATATAAGATCGACAAGTTGGTATTATGGATAAGGACAGTTTATATTTGATGATATAATACGGCCTTGATAGTAATTTAGGGTATCGTGAGGTAGGGCAGAGTTTGAGTCATGGTGTAATGTCCGATCGAAATCGTGCCAATCTTAATTGTACTAATTCTATCTATGGGACTGATACGTTTCGTGATTGTTGTCAGATCGGATATTTTGATGTTTCGGGGTATCGCTGACGGTGTAATACATATATCCGAATTAATTACTCTGTTCACGATTGAATCTCTGGTCGAATCTAGTTTGATAAAGGCCTGGGAGGCATATGTACGACTTACGCCCAGTCGTAATACGCTGTCAGTCAATCTAATGTACATACTCACCCGTTTTGCAACGCACGTATGGAGGGCTGGTGAGCCGTACGTCTGTTACAAGTATAAGACTCAAGACTTTCCTTCCGCAATACTACAAGCCGTTTATCTTCCAGTCGCTTATTTTGATCAATAATCAAACGCCTGACGTCCCTTGTACTCTTTAAAAGTTATCCAGTCCCTCGCCGCACAAATGTCTAGCTTTCAACTCACTGGTGCTGCTGTTGCTGCTGCTGATGTACTTACGGATATAAATATCTTGATATACCATACCTACCTTCGTTCTTACCTTGGTGAATTATAAAGGCATGCACAGAAGTCTACACACATGCGTAACTAGCGTAAGCTCAACAACAGTCGTGATATTCTTCCAGCTAATCGTTTCATGGCATTACACAAAGAAAGAACACAGCAAGTTTATCAGGGCAGACTTTCGCTTTTATACAAATGGTTCCAGTTAGGTCCTTCCACAATGAGACTCTAGATATCAAGGAGGAGATAAGACAGTCGTAAAAAAAGAATTCAGGTTTCCTCGAATAAGCCTGACGAAGCCAAAATGTTGTTGCAGCGGCTGACCACGAGTCGAGGAATAGCATCGCTATCGAAACCATCTGTACAGGTGTCTTGTCCACGGTGCAGGGGAACGGCATTGCCCAATAACGGTGTATAGTGGGTATTAAAAATTCGAGTCTGGTTCTCGACTGGATGTACCAATTATAAACTTGATTTCTTGAAGGAATCAGTGGCTAATAAATTTTTGTATCGATTTTCGTCAAGGTTTAAGAGACCCTGGAGAAGATAGGTTCGATGGGATATAAATTGGAGCTCTAAATTACCCCAGGTTAATTTTGACCGGTTAGGTTGACCGTTTTGTCGTTCGAATATACTTTGCCAGCGGAAAGAAATACCTAAGTGTTACATAACTTAATTTCATATGCAACTGATCGGTTCTTTGATATACATACAAGTGGCCCTCATGCCCCGAGTTTGTGAAATAAAAAAAAAATTAAAAAAAGGGTCAGTAGTTCCAAGAAAGAGGATGATTTGATTGCAGGTTCATCCCACAATCAGTCTCAAAAGCGTTCTGATCAATTCGTCGAACGATAAAATCCAGAGTAGAATTGAGTAGTAAGTAAAAGTGAAAAGGAGAAACGTGCATTGAAAAAGAAAACCATAAGTTCACTTCAAACGATCTTAATAAGAAAAACTTTTGGCATGATTAATTAGATACTAATTGGCGGTGAAGGGATCTTCGGAGCAGCCGTTAATCCTCCACGCTCATCACAAGAAATCTCTTAGTCTACACTACACGGACTTGGACGATACGGCCTCACAACTAATCCGGAAAAGAAAATCCACTAAACAACGAAATTTCCATCGACCATATCCTCCTCTTTGGTCCATTGGAAAGAATTAGATACAAAAAACTCGGAGAAAGTTTCCCTTCGTGTTAATTAAAAGAAGAAAAGATCAGCACATCCCCGAATATCAGTTTGTCATGCCACCACTCCATTCACTCTTTTGGGTACAAATACTTAATTACACTATAGAGATATTGATGAAAAATGTTCGGGATGAGAATGATTTGGCGTTTGCGTTCTTTTGGTTAGTTAAAATCAAGGAAGAAACACTTTTGTCTCCCCAATTCTCCAATCTGGAGTTTTGTTCGTTCGATATATTAATGAAGTGTAGCAAAAATTTTCCTTTGAGAACAAGGTACACCGTAAAAATGGTTACGTAGAACGATGCGATGCCAGAAGCTGGATGTTCGTGCTGGCTTTCAGTAGAAATCGTCCTGGATCCACCTTTTACCAGGCGAAGCTCTACAGCTCTACCTTCTGCTGCAACTTATGCCCAGAGCGGTGCATTATATCGCAACACAACCTTATATAACCCGGCGACACACTTGTAAGCGAGAGGAATGCTGTGTATGCACCTTAATTGGCCGTACATGATTGTACCCTACGCGAATATATATTTTTTCGTCAAAGATATTTTAGCTACTAGGCGCTGTTTTGCACGTAGTACATAGTTACTTCGATTAATCCATCGGCACGCGATATTATACCGCGATATATCCGGATCACTGAATTTCATACTTTTATTTTATTTATTTATTTTTTTTGTCTCCGCTCGGAATCATTTTTTAATCGCAAGTATCACACCGGCTTGTACGATACAATGGTCGCTAGCTCAGATACGTCGAGTATATTTAATCTGGTAATCGGTATCTCCGTGAGAATATAAAAGTGCCAGCCCACACTGGAAGTCGGGACTTAAACAGCTATCAAAACAAGTATCACCTGTTTATGGAGCATGAAAATGACGGATAACGTCAAACCTAACATTGCGAGTACCCAGAGCTGCAGACGCGTGTGACGTTTGAAACATTACCTGTACGGTTATATTTGTATTAGGTCAGAACCGGAGGAAGTGCCCATTACTGGTACATGCGTACTTCCTGAAAGAACAATCGGCAAGGGCCTATGCGCCGAGACTCGGTAATGAAGTGGATGACGAATACGTCGTAGCGCCATTGAAGGAGAGTTATGTGATATCAGAGTCTTGAACGTTACTGTTCATTGTTGGCGGCTTTTTTTTTCTCTGACCAGTTACGAAACCCGGCGTCAGTTGCAACAAATAATTAACAAATAAATGTTCGACCTCTTGAACGACGTATGAAGGTACGATAACGAAGCGGGCATGTGCACGAACATAGGTATACCGAGGGGCAGGCCTGCAAGCCACACGCGAGATAGGTCCATGTAGTGAAAAGAATAATAATTGAGATCCCTGCGGAGAGGTTACACAATGTTTATTATAAGAAGATATATGCCCGGCTCGAACTCGTACCAGAGAGAGTTTCATATCTATCTAACCACAGCATCAAAACCGAGGAATGATACACATTCATTAATTTTAGTTATCCGAGCTTGTTCTCCTAATGAGAGACGATAATACCTGAACCGGAAGTTTATCACTATTATTGAAACGATCTTAGTCGACAAATTCCTGGTGAAAGCAGCTTCTTTCGGAAAAACTTTACTTCCAGCCTTCCAGGATGACTTCGTTTCATGCAATTTTATACATCTTCGTCCTCATAGTCAGTTGCATTCACTTCTCTGCAACAGAGTGATATTAACTCGCATCTACACTGCAGCTGTAGAACGACAAGAGGACTTGAACGACGCCCAGGATATCGCTAACGCCATCGCCAGGGATGGTTGTATAGGTGCCTGCGGCCCCGGTCCGGTCGGCCGGCGCGTCGTACTGGTCAAACAGGTCATTGATCTGACACTGGCAGGTCTGCCTGCAGACTCATTCATGGGGCAGCCATATTTTCCTACACACTGAATTCAACCTCTGGAATACGCGCTATATCTACGGACTTAAAAATAGCCAGAAGAAGACAGGTTGCTCGGTCACCCGACGACGACCATTCGCACAAACGGATTTTTTCGCGATTCAACCTTCGCATGGTTTCATTCAGGAGATTTGGCCCTCAGTTCCATCGACCCTTTTGATCAAAATCGTTTTTCTCAGGCACAGAGAAAGTGCAAACTCTTGTGGGGTCATGTGTCGCTCCAGCAGTTCTTAGTTTGAAAAAAAGTCCAGTTATCCTAATTGATGATCGTTCTTGTCCTCGATGACATTTTGGGAACAGCTCTTGATGCTACGCAGGGTATGAACATACTGAATGATGAATACACAGTCCTCAATGTTATGACAACTTCAGTTATGCCTCTTTCTGTCCCTCGAATATCCAATTTACGTTTCGATTCCAGTATTTCAAAACTGAAGTGGTAATTGGTAATATTTCAATTATGAGACGGTAGTAAGGGAGATGGCGAATTTTCAATCCAGTAATGATACTTTGGTCCTCGAATTGAATCCCACAGGCAATCGTATTCGAAGCCTGGGCAGTCAGAGGATCGTTTTAGCCGTCTAGACGCGGGGGCGTCGTGTCCACATACCCAGAAATGCATTAAACGACAAGAGTGCAGACCGCTTTACAATTCAATTCAACACTCGGTCCAGTTATCAAACGAGTGATATAACGTAAGCAAAATGCAGTTGGGACATGGGATCGAATGAGAATGGGAATTGGATTATAAAATTTCGACGTTTGGAATTCCTACGTGATGAGTTTTAACTTGACACTGAAACGAGAAGAATCGCAGCTGTAAAAATAAGAAATTCGAGCACATGCAGTAAAGGATGTAGTTCATAGTGTAATAAATAGCGCAACTGGAGTAAAATTCTCAGCTGTCTTTCGAAGAAACGTAATACAATATAAAATCCTAGCCACTCTTTTGACGGGGTAGAAGATCAGGTCACTGCTGTCTCAGCAGCGTGCCCGTGACGGTGAATGCAACTGGACACTCGGTGCTCACCTATCTGCATGCATCACGGAGTAAGTAAGTAGCCGCAATGTACTTTACACTGTTATTTGCTGGAGGAAACGCGTTGCGAGAAGAGAAAAATAGATGATATACTGTTACATAAACTAATCGCATTTGATGACGAAAAGTAACACCACGCTTCAAAGTCACCTCTTCATATTTGTTGCAAGAAGATGAAGAATCCATCCAGAGTCGGTACTAGTTTGCAGGTTGAAATATGTCTCAAAGAAGTCTCGCAAAAGTTGAAAGATGTCTAGAAAAATTTGTGCTACCTGGGTGGGCAGCGAAATTACTGAACTGAAATACCATTTTTTGTGCTCAGACCATCATGAAATAGAAAAAGGCACTAAAGTCCCGACCTCTGAGAGTGGGATGCCTAAAATAGAGCTGAATTACACTCCATGAATATTGATCATCCTAGTACTAGGCCTTCGGGTGTGACTAGAATTTCCCAAAATCAACATCCCGGTATAAAAAGCGACTGCGAGTGGCATGTGACTCGAATAAGATCGACGTAATACTGTCATCAGCTGATTCTGAGTCGGTTTTAAACTTTCAACGATTCCATGGGGTAATGTTCGAACGAACCGGTATGTGGAGTCAAATATTTATACTGCGCTGCACAAACAGTGGCGCGGGAACGTGCGTGGGTTGTATCGCGACCTCTCGTCTCTTCGGTACCCAAGGAGCTTACGTTTTGGTAATCCAACCGGCTACGGACCCTGAGACAGATCATACATGTGTGTGGTTATTTTCTCGACCAAAAGACAAGCGTAATTCGGTCTTGTCGGCAAGGATTTTGGCCCTAAGTACTTCGGTGACAAATGTATAGCTCCGAGACGAGAGATCACTCGTGTGGAGATCATCCTCTCAGGGAAAATACAGTGATTGATTTATTCCAGGATAACGCATTACCCCGATTTCCGTTCGGTTAGGAATTTAGATCGGAGTTCCTCCGGCGTAACGTTTAAATTAAAAGGTTTGCGCTGCCACTTTCCTCAAGTGTGCCTGTGGTGCCTGTTGGATCGTTCTTCAATCAGCAATGAAATATTAACTATATAATTGGTTTCTTCTAACTGTTCTTAAATACGTTGAGTAAGTGAACCTTCCTGAACTACTTTCTCGTTATTAAGGCGGTTTGTGCGAAATTCTCTGGGTCAAAGTATTGCGAAAAACGGGAACACCCAACAACATAATCTAACAAGGTCGGCTAATAACTCAAGAATCATTTCGAACACGAGACGATCTTGAGAACACACCAACCTAGCAACCGAGTAAGGAAAATCGAAGATTGTATCCAGCGAGTAGATTTCTCTGCACTCCGAGGCCAGAAAAATTGTCTGCGCCATAAGATTTGAGAAGACATTTTTCAGACGTTCTACGAACACGACGGAGGCTCATTGTCGTCAAGTATCGCATGGCGGTGATTTTTTTCGCGAAGATCGTATGCGTCGTTTTCTTTACAGCCGTTGCTTTATGGTTATACTGCGCACATTGCACCTGCAAAAGAGTTTTCTCATGCATAAACAAGTGGAGAATGTTTCCATACTTCAACGTTCGAACGCTACCTTCGTAAATGAGCCTTTGTTTACCGTCTAAGATCATTACCACACCGACGAATTTATGATCTAACGCCATTCGAGCTTCAGAAAGAACCAAAAAGCCACGTTGCCGTCTTCCTCTCCACCTAGAAGAACAAGGCTCATCGACATCTGCAGATTATTCTCCAAGATTGCCACGCGGCAGGCGCCAGGATTGCCAGGATCAACCTGAAACCGGAATCACTGCACCTTTCTGCAGACGAGCCGCCAGGCACGCACCAGGTGTCGCGTGACAGGCGCGTACGCCATATCGTCGTCATTGTTCGTGGTTCTTGTTTTCGCGTTCATGAGGCTTATGAACAATCAATTGTCATTTGGAAGTTTCATATGCATATTTCTAACCGGGTTCCATCAGAGTTCAAAGAAACTCGAATCGTGGGCAGGTATGCAGGAAGTGGGAACAAATTCACATAAGTCATAGAGTATCGTCGCCCCCACTGAGTGAATATGTGCGGTGAAAGAATGGAATTTCTCCTGGCAGTCCCTTCCGCGAGAATTCCGTACGACATCCATAAGAATCTTTGGCAGGAATGGCTCGGCAGCCCTGGGAGTATGCGACTTTCAAGTCATTCGATTAAAATCTACTTCGAATTTACAGCCTCGATACGAAATCTTTGAATTGATGCACAACCGGCTTAGGTATTATGTGCATTGTGCAGTGGTTGGTTGGCCGTGGTCTGTTCTATGCCCTGGGACGGTGAATACCAGAGGATAGAGACCAATATTCACATAATAGCAGCTGATCTCTCTCATTAGGAGAGCATCGAGTTAGCTCTGAAGTAACGGCAGCGCTATTCTTGTATCAGCTGCAGAGACGAAGTTCAAACGATTCATCGGCAAGAAATGGTACCGCCTTATTTGTACTTTTAGTTTTTGTTTTTTTCCTGGTTCAATAGTTTAATTGATAATTGCGTAAGATGGAGCACCCGGCGATTAAGTAGGACACGGAAAGAAAATAACCGGCGATAGCTGTGCGACCGACAAGAGCCTCCAACGGTGTAGAGCGTCTTAACTTCAGTAGACTGCAGTATTCGCTTTTTTTTCGTCTTTTCTAACAACGTTAGAAAAACGCTGACTTAGCTTTTTACAGGAGGTGGCGTTAAGGGCCTCTTCTCAACCACCGGGTAACTGTTTACCTTCACGCTTTAGAAACGAGCGAAGCTAACAATGGAAGGAAATAGATTATTAGTCTTTAACGAATTCAGAAATTATATGAGTTCAACCCATGGTCACCGCCAGCTAGGGTGAAATTGACCCTGGGGTAAAAATATCTGTAGGTAAATGTGGCGAAAGATGGATGTTTGTCTGAGAGATTTACTGAACGTTTTGACATAAAAAATGGGGATACATTGTGATTTTTTTAATCCGAAAAACATGTTTTCGCAAATTTGAAGCACAATTTTTGTAAAAGCTGTAACGTTTCCTTTCCCAGAAACAAAACGAGATTCACAAGTACGGCCTTTTTTATTTTTCTCGTTTCTCATTGGAATGACAGTTCATATACATCATTGATTTGGGTCAATTTTACCCGGAGTGTGATAACACAGAATTGAAAATACGATATTTTTAGAGAAACCAAGGCATAATCAGAGACATGCTAAGGGACAACACGGTTATGGAGACGTTTCAACACCTTCTTTATATATTTTTTTTCGATGAAAAACAATTTGACATGACGTGGTTCGCGATTCTGAGAGACCCGATTCTCTGCGTACCTTCTGCAGAGGAAGATGCTCGCAGGTGTAACGGTGTCCGAAGCCTTGAGCCGTGGTCCATATTCAAAATGCAATTCTGCGCATTCCAGGGCAAATATGGTGGTATGACCAAGATCGCGTGAGTCGTTTGGCCAAGGTCGTCGAATTTGTTGGACAGAGGACACACCTCGAATAATAAAAATCTGCATAACATAAGTCCTGAAACATTCTGTTTGAAACACTTTGTTCTTTTTTGCCCGACCTCTGAAACTCGATCTATATTATGTTTTATATTCGGTGTTTAGTCTACCTCGCGGTAATAAATTACCCATATCCTCCATGCTCGACTGCAAGCCTAGCGCATACCACCCTGTAAGCGAGAGTGTAAAACGCGGCTTAATCACCGCGAGGCATTGGCAATCGTTTGTGTATGCGATATTCTCCCGTTTTTTTAACATTCGGCTATGGCTATGCAGTATGCATGTGGCCTAGGGCTCTGAGCGATCATGAGCGAGTGCGGCCACCGACCAAAGATCGTACTTCCATTATTCCTTGTTGTTACTCTTATTGTTCGCTAGCTAGCGCCCGGCGTCTCGCTGTGTGTGCTTTTATTCCGATTCTTTATTGGCAGACCTCTATTGTTGAGCCTGATCGCCGATTATTACGGGGTTGTTGAACCAACTTCACCGAGTCTGATGACCGCCGTCGCGACGCGACGCCTAGAACCCAGACTTCAGGGCCCCGGAGTGTTAAGACGCCGGCGAGGCCGCGCCGCTGCATCGACGATGGCTTCTTCAATCTTATCACGACGCACGTCATTCTGGGTCGAACACGGCTGTCCGACGGTGGTGTAATTAAACGGCATACCTTTACCCTAGAGTCGCCCACGCCTCTCTCACGCTCCGTGCACCAGGCACCACGCACCACGACGTCAAAAATTCAACGTTGAACCTGCCCGGCAAGGACGGGTCCGAAATATCTCGTTCCACACCAGCCCGGTGAAGTAATTGGAGGTATTAGAACAGGAAAGCTGTTTTTTATGGGAAATTAACTTTCCCGTTCTTACTTCGGTAGGAGCCCTTCGCTACGGTCGAATCCGAGAATTTTAGACCGGCTGTAAGTGTAGTACGAAAACTCAACCCTCCGGGGGAGAGAACAAGATGACCATGGAACTGGACAGCTGAGATTAATGTGGGTCGAAATAACCGATACTCGTCAATGGCGTAGGCGACAGTCTTCATGCTTTTTCTCATACAGTTGTCGAGTCAAGTTTGACTCTCGACCACTTCTTGTACTCCTTTGTTCTTCATTTTTGTAAACTTGGTCTCGCGACAGAAATATCATTTCGCAGCTGTTATTTCAGAGTATTCCATGTAGAAGCCACAATAAAGGAGATGCTTGCTTTCGTCTGACCAAACGACCTCTTTTGTCAATGACTCGTTTTCTCATTGTGTATTCGATGTTACAATGCAGATGGAGGAAACGGATTCGCTTGTTCTCGTTAGCCCTTGGAAATCGAGGTGCATCAGTAGTAGATTTACCAAGGAGATCTGGATTGTAAAAATGGAGTATTTACCGTTGCGCAAAAACAACAGTCGAGAAGAAGCCCAGTTTGACGTAAGTAACCCAATATATATGGGTCTGTAGTTCATTCACTTGCAATGCAAATGTACGCCGGGATACGACGTAGGTACTATAAGGCAAGACAACTCCCGCGTTAAATGTATTCCATCCAGTATGTGGGTACCTATGTTGGTACCACAGAGAAGAGAGGCGATGCTTTGACTCCACACGCTTCACGCGTGTCGCTGATACGTGTCCACGCGTGTCGTTAGAACTCACTTACGGCAACAGAGACCACGTGACAATGCTGTATACCTAGTATTCTTTTGTTTATCACAATTCAAAGCCGACTAACGAATAACGGTCCGTTCTCGTGGCATAGGAAAAAGTATCGTAAGACGATCGAATAGAATCTGAAAAGTCCTCGTATAATAAACAACGTTGTGAAGTTAGGTGTATACCACGAAGCTATCCTACCACGCGGTGATAAATCATCATCACGGAGATGTGAAAATAATCGAGTTAGCCGCTTTCGTCGGATTGCAATTTACCGAGTCGTGTGCGATAAACCTTATGCCCCGGGCAAGATCACCGGCTCACAATCAAAGCTATTCTTAGACATACGCGCTTGGTCGCTCTGCGAGAGATCCTTTCGAGATCGTCCCTATACGCAGTCTAGATCCTCCGAGA
This sequence comes from Euura lappo, assembly GCA_018257835.1. Classification (NCBI taxonomy): domain Eukaryota; kingdom Metazoa; phylum Arthropoda; class Insecta; order Hymenoptera; family Tenthredinidae; genus Euura; species Euura lappo. The sequence continues at coordinate 672,984 of JAEUYN010001013.1, read as the reverse complement.
TTCTCACCGGCTCTTAGGGCTTGGACCAACTGTTTCTGTTTCAAACTGTCTACCTGCTTCATGGCAATTTCTTCCCGAGTCCCTCCGGGTCCCACCAGCAGACCGACCTTTGCCGGACTGCATTCCACGCCAAGGAGCCAGGACTCTCCCTGCCCATGCCGCGCACACATGGGAACCACGTATGCAGCACACCCTTGGACCCATGGCTACACCCATACCTGAGGCTTCCTACAGGTTCACTCAAAATCGATGATGCGTTGCCACTTTTTTTTTAACGAATACGTTCTGGGGTCCTTTAGATCTTGGAATGAGAAGGAACGCGTTCAGTTTTCCGCGTGTGGAGAGCCGGGGCGAATCGAGATGAAAAAATGTGTCTGCCCGCGTATCCGATAACCTTGGAACACCTTGAGGTGTAACGGAGAGAATAAAAGCAGCCAAAGAGACCGGAGCTGTAAATAAATCGGAGTAAATCCATACTCCCTTCGGTCGCGTGTCACCGACACTGCTTTCTCGCAAAACCGCAACGCGCAACGCGCGTGGAAAGTATGGATGTATAATCTGATGATTTCTTTACCCATTTTTTGTTATTGTCTTCGGTTCATTTGAGCACGCACACCGAGCGATTGATTTCATTGTTAATTACCGGCTGTTATCATCGTTTATAGCTTATTGAAAACCTTGTTTAGTTCGTGCGAGCTGTAAACAGTTCTAATGAAAGGTTCTCGATATGAGTTAATCTTGAGAACAAGAAACCGAGCGGGTTTCATATTTGTCATTATGAAAGTCTCGTTCATGTTTTCAAATAACCGGTTATGCCGTTCGTGAGTTAATTTCTCACTACCAAGAGCTCACATGAATGTTAATTACGGATTTCAAGGCTTTTGATCATCGGTATTGATTGTCTCATACTCGATCCCCGAAGCCTTTGTCGAAACTGAACCGCCTTTCGTTTCATCCTCACGATTCATGTGTATAAAACATCAAGTGGGTTGGAAAATGATGAGACTAGACACAAGATCTAGAAAATTAGTGAGGCGGACTTTGAGTTTAAAGGCACCCTATTTCGATACGTCACTGGATCATATGGAGTGTGTATGTACATATACTCTCGCTGTTAAAGAAAGCAAAAGGGAGCAGGCAAAAAGTACCCGTCGTGGTCCAAGGCCAGCCGCCGGTGCACAGAACCCTTCGTGGGCATCCATTATTTATCGTTTACACAGAATTGATGTTCAAAAACCGCATCTAATGAGCCTCGATTAATTAATAACGAATTAGCCACTGCATACCCTAGGGCTCATCATAATCGCAAATCTAGGATTGGCAATTGTCTCTGAACTCGGAACTGAATCGAGTCAGAGATATAATGGAACCAAAAGATGACAATTCTTGAAGAAAAGAAACAGCCATAAATAGTTTTTCCGTCCGTTCGGCCATTAGGCTGCTTTGACAGTTTGGACAAAAAGTTATGAGATAACAAATTCAAATTCATGAGGTTCGAGGTTGGTATCTACAGCAGGCCATTTGGTCAGAAGTAAAAAACACTCGTTCATATTTTTTACGATCTCACAGAAGTACTAACAAGTTTTCAAAGGCTAGTCGGTAAATATCACTTTCGAGACTCTATATTGGGTCGTAAATTTGAGTACCAATCCAAACGGGTTATCTGTTTTGTACGAGTTTATTCATAACTAATACTATTCACATTCGGTAGAGGTGCTAGTTAGCTAGTATCAAACCCAACAAAGTCTCGTTCAATTAAAACAATATTACCATAGCCTTGTATCAAATTCAGGACACATACTGATGTAATCATTCGAACACCATGACACCCACTACGAATGACATCAAGACAATTCAAGGATGTGGTTCACTCTTTGAGTTTACGATGCAGATGTTGACATGTTATGTTAGCAAATAACACGATAAACGCTCGAAACGTGTCTCGAAAACCATTTCATTATCAGAAGTCAGAATCATTAACAAAAGTTTTTCGAAAACGTTACGAATCGAACATTCTTATGACTCTAATTCTTTCTGGTACTCAAATTCAACGCAAGATGCATGTAGTACCTACTGACGAAATTTAACGATTACGCAATAAGCTGTCGTGATGGAATCTCGGTTCGATCATATTGTCTGTGAAGAAGTGCCTTGTAAGACATGAGACACCCAATAAACCGGCAACGAACAGGGTTCAACATATTTTTCTATGTTGCGTCAGAGTCGTAACTTGTAACCGCCTTTCGCACTGTTTAAATTGATAAATTCATCAATCGAGGATCTTTGCCGACTGACTTTGAGTCATGAATCGTAAAAGTTTTACGAGACTTTTGTCTCTGATCCCCAGCGAATTTTAAGGGTTACTATAAACTACGCTGTCGTTATCCACCGCATGGTGATGTAAGATGCGCAATTCCAGACGAAATACACGCCATTCGTTTATGTTCACGTTCCGCACTGTTCTTTTTTTTTCTTCATCTTTTCAACGAATATAGATTCAGGTCTTAAACTTTATCGTCCAGTGTGAAAGCGATTTGCTGTTTACGACTACGCATTATGAGCCAAGTACGTCCGTCAGACATTTTGGAATTCGTAAGGCAAGAGCTGAAAATTCAAAGAACCATAATGTAATTATAATTTAATCTATTAGACGTCGAATCAACCAGTCAACATAAGTGATTATATTTTATTGGTATATGTGAATGCCGAAAGAACATTCGTAACTGGTGATAAATTATGACGAGGAAATTGGTGTAGATAAATGGAATGAAAAGACATTTTGTTTATTCATAAAAGTTTGTTGTATTTTTTTTTTTTTTTTTTTTTTTTTTTTTTTTTTTTGTTTTCATTTCTCTCTTATGTATATTCACAAAGGACAATTACATCTGGCTTATAGATATTTCTTTCTAAAAGTACTTCTATCAATAATAATTATTAATAGTAATTACTTATTTATTACTTACGTTTTTACTTGCTACTGTACCCTATAAGATTTCACTTTTCAAGCACAGTATGCTTGTGTACATTTGTTTTGTTTTTTCGTCAACCAGAAACATTTTCTTCCTTATATTATTATAATAATCTTATAAATTTTATACGATGTTTAATCATTTAATTTATATATTTCAAAAATGAGTCTTTTTGTCAATTGCTTCAATTTTGTCTCGCGATAATATTCTATTTTTTTTTCTCTCTCTCTCTCTAGATCAATTCATACAGAGAGTAAACCGAACGCGTTTTAAAAATATATTTAAAAAAAAACTTACTTTTGTTATTATTTAATTTTTTTTCTTTCATTTTTATTATTCATGTATATATTAGATTTTCATTCGCTTATTCTGTATAAATAAATATTCACGTAATAATTAATATATCCAAGTCAACGGATCATGATTTTGCCGATGGTATAACCACCGGATAATAAAGATTAAAAACAAGATAATTGATACAGCGAGACAACAGCAGCTATGAAAATCTATCCCCTGTACATTTTGAAAAAGAACAAATTTACTATATTTCTAATGATACTGTTTTTTCTCTTAGTTCCAAAAGAACACGTGTTAATCAATTTTTGTTTCGAATTAGATATATACCTTATTGTACAGAAGTTTAAATAATTATATTATTCGATAGTATTAGAGGATAGTTTTTCACTGCTTCACGTGTCCCGATGATCAAAAAAACTTGTGAATTTTATGAAAATCTTTTCAATTAAGTCAATTTTTGCAAAATGCTTCTCACGACGCCTTGTCTCGGAAATGATTTTGTCCAATGAAGAAATTGTTATTACGTTTTTTTTTTTTTTCTTGTCCAAAAATATATGTACACATGTATAAATAGAAACTATGCCTAAATATATGTGTATATATATATATGTATTTATATATATATTTATATGTGAATGTGTGAGTGTATACGTGTGAATGTGTAATATGCATGCCCTAAAAGGAGGGATGTCTGGGTATTTTTGTCAGAGATCCAAAAATGATAGGATAGATCATGATCACGCATTTTTATTATCCTAAAATTTCTGCTTCTCAGTCAATTTTGACAATGTGACGGATCTGTTTTAATATTACTATTTTGTTTATTTCAAACTCTGTTATTGTAGACTACAATTTATAATATTTTCTGTTGTATTCTGATTTCTTTTTTTATTCTTTTCTTTTTTTTTTATATATAAGGCGGACATGTTTTATGTTTGTTTCACGAGACATACACATCAAAAATTTTTCCCTTACACTTACATACGTTTTTTTTTTTCTCTCTACAAACTACATGGGTTTTTTTCATTTCATTCAATTTTTTTTTTTTTTCTCATTTTTCTCATTAATTTTTTCATACAAAACAAAATGGCATCTTTTTGGCATTGGAAGGAAAAATACATTTTTCAACTTTGCTTTACTCGTTCGATCATTTTCTTCTTTACTTTTTTACTCTTTTTTTTTTCTTTCTTCTTTTGTTCAATTAATATATTTCAATTTATTAATAGTAGTATTACTTTAAAAATGATTTCATTTCTTCTTACATACTTTTAGCTTTGATAGTTTAATTATAATATTATTACAAGTATTTACCTTCTAATTATTATTTTTAAATCTATTTTGGCATCGTCGCATTATTTCTCGATTTATTATTTTATTTTTTCTTCTCCATCATAAATCCATTTTTTTTCTTTTTGTATCATTTTCATATAAAAATTGTAAGAACTCTCTTTTTTTTTGTCTTTGTGGTTTCGGAACGCGGACTCGCGCCTCTATTACCCTCCGTATATGTAAACTGCTTTACAAACGTTACCCGATTGATAATACACGTTAAATTTCATCAAATAGCCAAACGGTCAGTATACTAGAAAAATTTTGATTATAAGCAGTTCAACTCTACCTGAAATATTCAAAACTATCCAATCGGAGGTGCCGGGGTGTGTAGATATATATTTCTAAGCTAATGAAAACTACGATTAAAATATTGATTGAAAACCCGCATTTACAGTGCGCCACACGACGATCCCAACGTAATTTCGAAAGTAATACATAGTATAATTTTGAAAATGATTTAATACTACCATGGCACTGTGCTAAGTTACAAATATTAAAAAGAAATCATTTCATTAAAACGACGGAAGAAAATTAATTAGTATATGTGCCTTCCTGCACTGATATTTATCACGTACAATTCAAATATCTGAAGGGAATCTTTGAAAAAAAAAAAAACTGGAAATTCGACGTGAAGAATTGAGGAAAACTTGTACTCTCGTTACTGTGAGCATATTTTCAAACTGATTAAATCAAATAAGTTGTTAAAAAAAATCGAGTATTATTCTTTTTCTTATTCTCGTCTCTCTCTCTCTCTCTCTCTTTCTCTCTAATATCTCTGTCCGTCTTGACATCATTGGAAAAAAAATAAAAAATCAAAAACACTTACCTAGAAAAATTTTGGAATAGATTATACAAAACCCTGACGCTATAATATACACGATGTACTACTTTTATTTTTTCAATCTTTATTCGTTATTCGGACATACCGCGGTGTCGATTGCTAAAAAATGACGACATTCATCGTTATACCAAATTAATTGAAAATACGTTCAGCATCAGTGTTTCGTAATAAAATATATAGTTGTTAGCTAAAAGTAGTAGTACAATAACACTTTGTCAAACTTAATCAATAAATAATTAAATTACATTATATTACTAATTATTATACGTGATAATAATGAATGATAATATATTAATGATTCTTATTAATACTCGGGGGGTATCGCGTCCCCGAATCCCCGGGCGCGTACCCCGCGTGTCAAAAAGTGAATAGAATTGCGAAAGAAACTCCACATAATCGATCAGTACTTCTAATAATGTTATATAATTAATAGCGATAATAATAATAATTAATAAAGACAGTAATAATAATAATAATAATAATCATGATAATAATATGCTTGATGTAAAATTAATTGATATAGAAATCGTCTAAAATCATGCTAAAATTCGCCTAAAATGAAAAACAATAGTATAATATAATAATAAATAAATAGGTTGTATTTAAATTTAGCGAAGCAATGGCTAAATACATGTTTCGCTTGCTAAACTTGTTGTATAGAATAAAAATATAAGTTGGACCAAAAAAAAAAAAAATTATTATGACCCTAGCGTAGTGTTTAGGTATATACACAATTGAAATAATAGATATAAATTAGATTTAATTTAATTAAAAAATAGAAAAAAAAATAGAAACATAAAGTCATAACTTTTTCGTACGTGTATAATTAAAAATACGGATATTCATTATCGTATGAGCTTCGACGTACAATTTATTTCTGAGAGTCATTATTATTATTTAATATTATTGAGTGTGGCTGATTTTATTCAGTGAGATTTTTAAATACTTCTCTCGTATTATTATGTACGTATAAGACGCAATTATATCATTTAGTACGTAATTATTTTCTTTTTTTTTTTTTTTGGAAGTAATTCAAAAAAAAAAAATATTTGAAAAAAAAACATACACATTCCAAATTCGTTCTAACACTCACGTCGACATGAACTTCTTGGCCACACTCGATCATCACTTGATACGTTTTTTTTTTTTTTTTAATTGTTTTTTGTTTGGTTTTCTACATATGTTACTCGTATGATTGTTAGAAAGAAATGCTTTGTACTCAGTCGCCTCGTAGCGAGTGGTTAGTATTTTTTTTTCGTGTTATTTTTCCATTTTTTATGAATTTTTTTGTTTATTTTTTCCTTATTTTTTTCTTTCTTTTTCTTCTTTATTTTTACTTTGAAATTTTTACCATACTTTATACCTACTATTTAGTGCAGATAGTGCAGCGTATACGAATAAATACGAAATAACAAGCACAATGTACAAAGGCTATGAGAAAAAAAAATCAAAAAAAAAAAAAATAATAAAAATTGATAATATTATATACCGTAATTAATAAAACTTGAGATCATTTTGTTTTGTTTGCTTCGTTTTTGTTTTATCTGTCATTGTTTTTCTTTTTTTCTTTTGTTTCTACTTCTTTGAAAATGTAATTGTGCAGTAGCTATACATATAATCGTCAATCTAACTATCGTAAGATATCATTTATAATGAATGACGAGTTAATTGATTGTTTGATTTGATTAATCAATTGATTTATTGATAATAATTGTGATATTATTGTTATATCTCTATTTAGTGTAAAAAGGCGTATTACCAATATTATGTATGTGATCTGGGCATGGACTAGCTAATAATAATAATAATAATAATCATGATAATATAGTGCTACTAACACGAATTGTTAATTGTAACGTATATTAATTATCAATAACGTGTTAAAACTGACGCAACTTTGTCGTCAGTTTGTGACAGGGTTTCAAAAAGCTTCTTGAAAATATCGCTTTTGCAACTACCTGCAATCTCTCTGATCTCACGCGTGATCATTTGTCATTTTTTATTTATAAATTTTAATCGATCTTATTGTCGATGCGTTCTAAAAGATTCGGACTCTTCTAGCTACATCGCGAAAACGTTCCGTCTCCGCGTGTCTTTTACGTGTATAGATACACAGGGGGTAATTTGCACGATTATCAAATAGGCGGCGTTTACTATCAACGCCATAGGTCAACGAGGCAGAGATCAGGAGCCGAGCTCGAGTCGCGCCTCCGATATTCGGTCGTTCGTTCCGCTGCTTCATACAGTTTCATCGAGTTCATTCTTATTGTTACCTTGTTAACTTTGTATTTTCGTATTTTTTTCTTTCAGTGCGCGAGTTTTCGACACGTGTTTTTACCATGACTTATCGGTAAGACGTGAATAAAAAAAAAATGGCAGTGATATTCCTGCAGATTTGGGTCAAACCGTGTCTGAACTATGAGCTTTTTGATCGATTAAAGAAACTTTCGAGTTTCTTGTACATTTCCAGTTTTTGATCTCATAATAATTCGCCTGTCGAGGTACAATAAGATGTTAGAGCGAATAAGTCGTATTTAAATATCGCACGATACCTTCTGATCGTACGTAGTCTTGCACCACATTGTATTTCGGATATATCTCCGATTACTTAACGTCCGACGATGATCAAGAACCGAGATGATCTTTTCCAAAACCATTAAATAGACTTGAACTGATATTCCAATCGGTATAAGCTCATCCAATTGCTCCTCCCTCCTGATAAGGACCCGTTATCATGCAAGGATGCATCGGAAACAATGTTGTCCATGTCATGGTAGTGTAAGTCGGTGATCTCATCATGAATTGTGAACTCGGTACATTTGGTATATGTGGTAGCGATGGTAATTTTTCTACACTACTCGCACTATCACTAGTCGGGGTAGTCGGTGTTGGCGGCGCAGTCGTGGCGGTGATCCCAAGTTTTCTGAGCCTCATCTTCTCCTCCCATTCATCCCAGCCGTGTCTAGGTCTGTTCAAATTACGATGTTGATAAAATACCAGGCTAATCCTCGTCGGGTTTATTCTGTTCGGTTTCTTCAACGCCGTCGTAGCATGCATCTCGTGTTTGGCACACTCGAATAAGACGCTCCCATGTCCGAGCGCTATTGCAACTCCGCCCATCTGTGGATCCTTGAAGCACTCCTCGTTGTCTGAGAAATCAGTGACTTCGCCCAACGGCTCAGCTTTCGGCGGGGGTTCTGGTACAACAGGGAAATACGACGGCGGACCGTAGATATCCCACCTGGGGGTCTCCCACCTCGCCCAACCCGGGTTCATTCCTTGATATGGGCTCATCCCTTGGTACGGATATTGCGGAGAATGAAAGCATGGCTCTTGCTTTGGCTGTTGATAAAACTGGTGCGGGTATTCAGGCGACTGGTGGTAGGGTTGATGGTAGTTGTACCCCTCCCAGGTGTTCGGATACGGCTTGTCGAATACAGGGTACGTCGGATAACCATACTGTGAGAATGGGTGGTGATGTGTGAGCCCTGACATAGCATGGAAGTCTTGGATCTGTTTCATTTCTTGGGCCCAAGCCAAGCAGCTTGGATTGGCGTTCGGAGCTTCTTGTCTAACCTCGGGAAAACCTTCGCGCAATTTATCCTCCGGCCATTCGGCGCGCTTTTGGTGATTCATGGTGTTGTTCTGCATGATGTTACAGCTCGCATTATTTGGGGCAACGTTTGGGTTTTCGCCGTACGGTGAACTGCTCTTGGACGGTTCTTGCGGCTTCAGGAACGTCTTGGCGAAAGAATTCTGGAAGGTGTTTGGCTCTGGCACGTTTTGGCTAGGGGCAGCTGTCCGGGATGGTGGTCGGCCCTTGGGTACTCTGAACGGTGAAGGTTCCATCGGTGTTTCCCAAGCCGCTGCAGCAGCCTTCTGCCGATTCTCAGAATGCATCGCTGCTACCCTCTCGTTCCACGCATTCGCGCTTTTCTGTTGTTCCGTAAGATTATTCGCCGTTTCGTTCAGAACATGAGATTCGCTTTGATGATTCATCATGCCCTGATGCTCTGCCGGTCTAGAAGCCACTGTATTCGATCCGCCCCAAGTACTTGATGTGTTCCAATTGTTATTATTGTTTCCACAGAGATTATTGTGCTCAGGCGAAGCCGGGACAAATGGGCTAGCTGCTGATCGCGCGAGATCTGATTGTCTCTGCAACAGTCCGCTCGACTTTGCACACGAATTACTAGACTTCTTGGGCTCCGACAGTCCCAGATGATGATTTTCGTTATTATTCTGCAGATACTCAGAGCTTTGCATTGCTTGTGGATAATTGCTTCTAGAATTTGGCGAAGGAGCCATGGATTTTTGACCACTGTTATCGACGCAGGGGGAAACTGATCCAGCTGGAGATGTTCCGGAGTATACATCCTGGTAGCTCGGCGAGATCGGATTTCTGTAACCCAAACTTCTCGATGTCTGAGCCGGTGGTAATTGCTGCGGTGCGAAACCCTGTTGTAATCTGTTCGAATATGCATGATGATTCGGATCTATCTGTTGTTGCTGCTGCTGCTGTTGTTGTTGTTGTTGTTGTTGTTGTTGTTGTTGTTGCTGTTGCTGTTTCTGCGCTTGTTGATTACTCATGCTGTAGCTCTGCATCGGACCAGCGTTACTCTGATATCTCTGTTGGTTTGGGTCGCCTTGTCCTCTGGGTGATGCTAGTCTCATTTGACCCTGACTCTCCGCATAATTTTGCTGCATGTTTCTTGAATACGTGAGACTGGGTGACTGGCTAGGATGCTGCGACTCGAGCGAAATCAATGGAGCAGCCTGGTAGCCACCCCTCGAAGCGTTTCTTTGTGCGATCTCAGGATGTGGAGATGTGTGAAAGCCGACCCTCGGCGAGGGCGTGCCTTGCCTGTTGTCTAAGCCCTGATTCTGGTAGTTTCTAGGACTCTGTGAACCAAAGTTGTGGCTTCCCTCTCCGCCTGCCGGTGTGCCACAGGGGTAACCAGAGCTTCTCGGGGACGTCATCTTCTGCTCTTGAGGCGTTGATGGATAACCTCTAGGAGACATTGAATAATTAGCTTCCCCAGGTGTGTTAGGGTAAGAACTTCTTGGCGAGACAGGATGACCCCTTGGGGAAAGAGCGTAGCCCCCTCGCGGCGATTCCATGCCTGAATTTGGGAAGTTCCTCGATCCCGGTCTCATATCTTCCTGGGAAAAGGCACTTCGAGGTCTAGTTTCGTCTAAGCTTGTGCTGTCTGGGTCGACTTTGATGTCTCTTTCTAGTCCGCCGAACGGATATTCACCCCAAGGGTTCAGCCAGTTGTTCTTCCGCTGTTCTAGCCAACCGTTTCTCGCCCATTGTTGATCTCCTTGATATCCCCATCCCTGATACATAGAAACCGGACTGTCCAATACGGTCGAAGATACCTGAGAGCTTTGCAACTGCGCATCCATCCCTTCTAGCATGGTAGCCATCTCTATGGATAGAGATGGATCTCTCCCAGGTGTTCGGTGTGGCTCCTGGTGGGCTGGAGCTCTAGGCTCGATCACTTTTTCGGTCGCATTTTTGCCTGTGTCTTTTTTGTTGCTGGCTCCTTCTGACTCTTCTTCTTTTCGCTTCTTGCCGTGACGACGACAAGGCTGGAGGGGAACCGACCGAACTCGAACCTCGCAGGGGTACCTCGAACACAGAAGGAAGGGATGTTAATACAGTTTTCAAGAATTGCCAATTCGAGATGAATAGTATTTTTGGGCAACGGGACACACATGTAATCACAATGCGCTCAGTAATGTTCATACATAGTAAATCGATGTACTCACTTGGTCAGGACTTCGATTGCCCCGGTTCTGACCTTTTCCTCTTGTCCTTCTTTTGAACCGTACTCGTCAGACTCATCCATGATGTACAATGGAAGGACGTGCAACTGTTCGTCATCCGGTTTGGTCAACAATCGATGTTTTGTTAGACTCACCACCTGGAAAAAAATCACCCACGTATTTAATAAATATACATTATTGAAAAAAGGATTTCAGGATGAACTGCAAATTATAATAGTTTCATTAGATGTTTTTAGTTTGTAGCCCATACTTACCACAGTACAGCCATTGTTCATGTTATGAAGATCTCTGTGCGAATGTGCGCAAAAGTCTATGCAAGCAGTAACTCCAGAGAATGGTCGTCCAGGCTTGAATCCCAGACGGCATTCGCTTGCTTCCCGTTCGAATTGCGTTTGGTTGTTGAAGGCTTCTGGCGCAAGACTCAAGTAGAGAGGAGACAACAGAGTCGCCAAAACGTGCATTCTTTCCTCCACTTCTTGTTCCTGTGAACGGTTGAAGGATCACGTTTTATCATTTGAACCACGTTGATGTAAACTGTTGCAGAATGAGAATGACAGAATTTTTACCTCGGTTCGCACAGAGAGTCGAAACTTTCTGACCGTTTTACTCCTGGCGTATTTACATCCGTTGTAATACATTGACCAAGAACAACCGAATGAGAAACTGGCACCGCAGGAGTCTGGGTCGAGACCCTGACAAGCACAAGTTCTGGGTTCGTTGGTCCCACATCTCCTGGTAGTCGGAAGGCCAAAGCGATTAAGCTTGTGACTTAGGATAGAGTAAATTTTGTCAGACTCATGAGTCGGAACGCCTTCCCATGCGACCAAGGCGACGACTATCCAAGCTGTGGGGCATTTGTGACCTTGGCGATGTTTTACCACAGTCAGAATCTTCTCTTCAGGTCCAGATCTTCGGATCACCTGTGAAAATACTGTTGGTATGAGACTTGCCGATGCCAGAAAAATGATTTCGTATCATTCATTGAAGCAGTTGGTGGAGTACCTACCCATTTAGCCATTGGACAACCCTGCGTTGTCTTCCCTTCTTTTCCGGTGTAGATAACTTTCTCGAATCTTATTGCGGCTCCTTCCAGTCCAGTTCTCCTTTCGAGATCATTACGAAGATCGGATAGACTAGCAGCGGCACCGAGATGCGTGTAGTATGAACCGGGTTCGGGCGGACCTTTTGGTTGAACTGTATTTTATTTACAACACCGATTTTTCAACGAAAGAAGCAATTACAATCCCCGTCCCTGGCTTTAAACTGATTTCATGAAAAGCTGCACTGACTAGACTCGTTTTCATGTGTATGAAGACTTATTATCCTTCACCGCATTCTTAAATTATCAGATGTGTACGATGATGTTTTAGCACATTGTGTGTCATGACTCATGGTTAGTGTGTTCTTTCAATGTTAGTGTCGTGCTGAATACACATTTTCAACTCACATTTGTCAGCTGGAAAGCAGCTGCAGTCCGGTACTTCGGTCCTAACATTATTCTTCAGTTTATCCATATGGTCTTGTAGCTTGGGGGTCGGTGGAGCTCTGGGACTGTTCGGCCCTTCGCTTTTCACCTCCTGAGCATTAGCTTTAGGTGGAGGTTCGGCCAAGATCTCATCCCGTGTCTGTAGCCCTTGGCAACAACCTTCTCGCAGATGTTCAGGCGTCGGTTGTTCCGTTCCACCTCTTCTACAGCACCAAGAACCAGTTTCGGAAGACACCATAGCCGGCCCCCCGTCGCCTCTGAACTTGTAGTTTATCTCACATAGATCAGACCTTTGATCCGGTTCAGTCTTGACCACCGCGTCAAGATCTGGCGTCGTTTCATCTTCAATTCGTGAACATTCCGTCCCGCCATCTTGCGGCGAACAATTATAGGGAATAACTTCCTGCTTGATAACTTGCTCAGAATTGTACTTGACTTCGTCATCGATAGTGTTGGGTACGAATTTTGGTGAATCTTTTATATTCTTGTCCTCAAATGCGTCCAGTTCTTCATTAGCACCGGGATTATCGTTTTCGGCAGTTTTGGGTTCTTCTTGTTCTGGGAAAGTCTGATCTTCACTTTTTTCGGTATTTTGAGCGATGCATAGTCGTTGTTGAAAAGATTTATCATCTATGCTCTGATCATCCAGTAGTTTTGTCTTAGGATCTGTAGTCCATGGTGTACGTTCTTCACCATGCGTCGGTTTGTCGGTAACGTTTTTTTCAACGGCAGCATATTTGATGAAATTTTCAATCGCAGCTATCCCCGTTTCTGGCAACACATTGGTACTATTGCTCACGTTAGTTCCTTCCCCTCCTCCTCCTCCTCCTCCTCCTCCAGTCCACTCCCATAAGCCACCACCGTCGGGCAAACTATTGGCCCGAGGGTGGTGGCTATGCAATAAAAAATTACCGGTCATGGATTCGTTGGTTTGTGCCATGGACATCATGGCGGCTTGGTTCAAGTACTCTCCTGACCTTTTTTCTTGTAACTTGTCAGCATTTTCGTTAGGTTCTCTCAATCTATCATCCGTTGGAAAATCAGCGTTTGTATTATTATTTCCATTCGGGTGTTGATTTCCAATCTGATGATGCATGTGATGCTGTTGTTGCTGTTGCTCCTGATGATTGATTTGATGCTGCTGTTGCATTTGCTGTTGTTGTTGTTGCTGTTGTTGTTGTTGTTGTTGATGTTGTTGTTGCTGCTGCATCTGTTGCTGCTGTTTATTCAATATCATCGTTTTTAACCGACTGTTGAGATTTACTCTGTTAGACTGTGAGAACATAGCATCCTGGGGATCCTGATTTTCCGGAAAGCCGTTTTGCTTATTACTTTCCCCTGTCGCGCCCTGTTGTTGCCACAAAATTCTTTCCCCGGAATTTTGCATGTCTTGTTTCGTCGCCTGTTGTCCCCAAGTCGGTTGATTCTCCGCCGTTGAATTTGGAGACCAATTCATTTGATTGTCCATCTTGTTATCCTGCGACGTTTGACTCTGCCATGCCCCTGGCTGATGACCAGGAGTTCTTCGCGGACTAGGTTGAGAGTCTGGCCAGGGTTGTTGAGGTTGTTGACTTCCGTCACTTTTCAGACTACTTGGTGACCAATTTGGTTGACTAGTTGGCGTATCAGGCCAAGACATTTGATTGGATGGAGTCAATCTAGGATTCTGTTCAATTTTAGTTTGTTGCCATTGCTGTTGTTGTTGAATCTGTTGTCCAGACGGAGTCAGTCTCGGATTCTGTTGACTCGACTGTTGATTCTGATGTTCAGGGCTGCTTTGTTGCCAATTGTGTTGCCCAGAAGGCGTCATCCTTGGATTTTGCTGTTGACTTTGGTGATCCGTCACTTTCGGGGAATGCTGAGGCCACCCCTGTTGGCCTTGTGGTTGAGCGGACGGAGTGAGCCTGGGATTCTGGTTCTCCCTTAGCTTAGGACTCTGTTGCGGCCAGTTTCCCTGTGTCTGTTGTTGATTATCCGTATTTTCCGTCCAAGATTGCGGAGTCTGTGGCTCTTTAATACTGTTATTTTCCCAGCTCATATGACTCGCTGGTCTTGGAAGCTCTTGTTGATTTTGAATCTGTTGACGTTGTTGATTCTGCAAAGCTTGTTGCTCGCTCTGTTGTTGTTGTTGCTGTTGCTGTTGCTGCTGCTGTTTTAAACTATTCTGCAATCTCTGTTGCTGATTTTGAAGCTCTTGTTGTTGCTGTTGTTGCGTTTGTAATTGCTGCTGATTCTGCATCTGTTGTTGTTGACTCTGTTGTTGTTGCTGTAAACTGCCATCAGACCATGTCATACTGTTCACGCCACCAATTTTCGCACTTGTGTTAGTATCTGACCATATATGACGCTGATTAGCGTCCGATACAGTCTGCTGTTGCATTTGCTGTTGATTCTGTTGTTGTTGTTGTTGTGCGACTTGAGTCTGCCATTGATTTTGCGCTTGCTGTTGACCCATTTCTACGTAGCCTGGATATCCGTTAGAGCTGTGTAAACTCTGCGGGCCCTGTTGAAGTGGATACCCAGGCATCTCGTTTCCCGACACACCGCCGGCGGCGATCGCGGCAAAGCCTTTTACTTGCGTGTCCGATGACGGCTGTTGTTGCTGTTGTTGTGTTTGTTGATTGGACTGGGTCTCCATGTGAACGGAACTACTACGACTTGTAGGTGTCGTTGATGGCGGTGGAGCCATTGTAACATCCTGAAAGGAAATGAGACTATTGTTAATTGGATCAATACTGATACAATATTGTAATCGGATTAAGCGATACAATAATTACTCTGATCTATACCATGAATTTGATATGATGCAAGTGGCAAGTGACTGAAGAACGACTTTGAATATTCAATTTCTACTATTTCGTGTTGTGTAAAATTGTAAGCAGTGACTACAAAACGAGCTATTCTACAATATTGAATAGGGAATAAATTTTACCTAAAATGTCATATTCTGGCTCACCTGCTGTTGGTATCCATTGACATATTCCTGTCTTTCATAACCAACTGGTTGGCCAGCTGTGGATGCAGGGTCCATGAATTGACCATTAAGAGGTCTTTGGACAGTGGTAGCCGCCGATTGCGCTACCACTGGTGCCAATGGCGAGGGTTGTCCGGTTATAGCGTATTGTCCAGTAGCTCCTGCCCTTTGAAAGGCCGACTGATCAGCCGTAATGAAAGCTTGCTGCTGATAGGCGACTGAAACCAGATAAAGATCTACTATTAATAGCGTACACTATACAGAGTCTTAATTGAGAGTCTCTGAACGATAAAACTATTATCATCATCTAAAAATTCCGTTAAAATCCATCATCAAAACTGAGTACTCACCAGGCTGCGGATGGTATGGTGTAGCAGCGCTGTACTGGGTGTGATATCTCAATTCTTCGAGCTGATTTGGCGCCGGGATTTGCTGAATGAATTGTTGTGGCGGCCAGGCCGCTGGGGCAGCCTCTACCGTCACAGCACCAACGGGACCGACTCCTTGGTGCCAAACTGTGTTCCCGAATCCGGCTGCGGGCCGGAAACCCGCGCCTGTGTCGCCATAGAATCCTGTCATCACTCCAGGGGACTGAAACAAGAATGCATAAAATAAATTAGGAGGCTATAAGAACGACTTCCTTTCGATATTCTCGTATTCGTTTGACTAGACCTTGGTGTGATGCGAATTCAGGCCAAAGAAAGAAAGCTATTTGAAGCATAAGACGAGCCAGCGTAGTGTCTGAAGTTCGAACGAACACAAAGCTACAAAACAACGGCAGTGTGTGATTCCGAGCGGTAGCTCAAAGAGCTTTCAGAAGTTTCTGTGACGGTAGTGGTATGTAGCCTCGCGGGGTAAAAGGATGAAGTCATCAGCTCGAGTTTATCTCTTTAAAATGTAGTTTGGGTTTAATGCCTCGATGTGAACTTGTCTGTGTAAGAGGAAATACGAAAGCTCGGTGAAAAGCATCGTGAAAATTTATGGCTGTCTACAGCCCGTTGATGATGGAACGCGAAGGTGCCTTTCACGGGTGTAATATGCATGCTCGGGGCTTTGTAGACATACGGCATAACAGAACTAAAGAGCAAAAGCAGTCTTTAACGTGGTGGCGAGCTTTTCACGCCAGATTCTTAAACATCCTTCTTCGACATCTCACACTAGTTTTGCACACCTTATTTTCTCAGTATCAAGACTGTATCGTGCAGGGTACCTGCATTATACTCCTCCGAGTATACATGACGCGACTTTAAATCGTTTTTGTTTTATTTTTGCACAAAGTGAAAACCAGCAACCTCGCAACTGCTATAAAACTTCCTACAAAACGAAAACGATGAGGTAGAGGTGATCGAATGGGCCGCTAGCTCGCTCTGTCTGGCCCCAAGAGTCAATGTATTGCATCCTTTATCAACCTTGATGATTCCGCGAGAAGGTCTCATGTACTGGAGACACGAGTTTGCCAATGAGCCCAAAGAATCATAGGTCTACTACTTGCAGCTTCGACCTGGTCGGAACGTGCTTAATTAGTCACCACAATTAGCCAAGGGAATCAGTTCTGTTATTGGCGGTTGAATTACGGAGCTCAAGAGCAAATGATCCAGAAGCTCTCTTTATTCTGTTTAATACCTGAATTTCGAAATTCTTGGATTATTATACCAATTCAAAGACCCGTAACAAACCAATTGGTGAAAATTAACTTTCGGAAAGCACCGAGTAATCCTTGAAATAAATGAACGATTCAAACCAGGGATCTACCCTCGAGGATACTACAGGTTTATTTACTCTCCTTGTATCGCATCGCATGCATAATTAATCAACTGCACGAAAAGGGCAAATCTTGAATTCTCGATATGGGGTTCAAAGGGCTAAAGATTTACACGAAAGTTATATTCTGCGATCAAAAACGCAAGGGATAAATGAGTAACAGATTCTGCGAAGGCTATAAGCAGAGTCTTTGATATTTTCTGCAAACTCGTTTTAAAGGGTTTCTCATATGTGGTAGCAAGTCTGCCGCAGAGTAGAATAAGGTGCGGGTTGCACGCGCGAAAATACCTCCATCGATTTCAGTTACCATATACTCCACAGTATTCGGTGTGGAAAATAAAAATGTAAAACCGGAAGACAAGGAAGGAGAAGAGAGAAATAAAAAAAGACTACAACATGGCGTTTCCATGGTTATGTGCAGGCTATACTAGCTCACTACGGAGCATGGAGGAGAGGCAGAGAGAAGAACACCGAACAACCTCGAAAGAGAGAAACGAACAGGGACAAAGATAGACTGAGAGAATGCGCAATGGCCGCTGCGCCTCGCAATTTAATCAGTCTCTTGAAAATGGCAATCACCCGTCGCCGCTACTCCACCAGGACATCGAGCTTTATGCAACTCGAGAACCCCTGATGCCAATATGCAGTCTATGGGTTGTAAGATATGTCCGAAAAAGCTCTTGAACGAATTCGTACAAATTCACTATGAAGATTGGAAAACTTGCTTTCAATGGAATATATTTCCAGTACAACGAAATTGTTTTAATGTCGCATCCCCTAAGACAGTGGCAAAAAATGAATCAACAATTTAAAATGAGCATTGCTGATTTTCATTTCTATCAATGAACGTTTGCCACAAATTGAAGGGGCTTGTGCAAAAAAGGTAAGCGTACCCTCTCGATTATAAGATTCCTGAATTGAATGATACCCAAAAGAGAAGTAGCAGTGTAGAGTTGCGTCAAAAGGACATATATATAAATCGTGAAGAGAGTTACCCTCAATCTTGAGTGTCACTGAACAAGGTATGTATACAAGATCCCATTCTCGTGTCTGTGGAGTGTTCGAGTTCGTCGGAACACAAATATATGTCCTGAAAGTGGTTGTCGGTTGGGGAGGCTTGCGGCGAAGACCGATAGCATCAAAGACGCGGGCGTCGAGCCAAGTCGAGCCAAACCAAGCCGTTGATTTCACTCAACCCACAGAGGGTTGGTGGAGGAAGAACGGTCTGAGGACGAAAAGGAGAAGGAAGTCCCTCAGATGGTTCCTTCCTTCCGTCGTTGAGCCAGCGCCGTGACCTAGGCCAACCCAAGGCGCCGGAGCCGGCACCCAAACACAACCCCTGGAAATGTGAAGAGGGGTGGGATTCCCTCCCTCAAAGTAAGGTTCAGAGAACCAAAGCTGGAGTGATCCAATCATCGGTTATGACTTGTCGTCTCCTCGGTAAGGGTGCTTGACGTCAAGTTTTACCAACAATCATCATTTTCCGAATCGTTTTCCATCAAACTGTCTAAAAGAATTCACCATCGACTCGTCAAGGTGCGCAAGAAATTGATCACTGGGCGGATCAGTGGCTATGGTAATCCGCGTGATGAACGACGTACATGGGGTTTGAAATTGGGCAATTAGGGATGCACCGATACCTCGATCAGATCAATTTTCCATCCGACAGCGTTTCTCTTCGTGATAGATGAATCTAGTCCACGTGCGGGTCATCCCACGTCTAGCACGTAAGACACGGTGCTAAAAGCAACGTGAAATCTAGCGTCGCGACGCCAGACCGGACGTACCAACGTATAGACTTACATTAGATTATCATTCCCCGTCCAGGACGTCCCGGTTACTCAGACAGCAATGCAAATTAGATCTTCTTTCAGACTGGCCAAAAAAGAAGAGTGCCTCGGATATGAGAGAATTCTGGCAGTTGCAGAAGCGTGCTAATGAATCCTAGTCCGAATACTTTCAGTTCACACGCAATTTCGAATCTGCCGATTGTCAATTCCGAAGATAATCTATTTGTAGGATATAGAATCTATGGAGAATTTGCAATGTTCACAGCCAGCCCGTGATCCTTACCGGACATGGTGTAGCCAGCAAGCGTGTGGTCCGTACGCTTAAATCGATACGAACCGTTCCTCCCCTCCGAATCTTTCCGGCATATAGATATATGCCGAGTCAAACATAGGATTCGCCACATAGAGTTTATATAATATCATATGTAGAGACCGACCATGTGCGCACGTATGCATGCCTACTGGTACAAGTATATACGTGTTACGTGTGTGCGTTTGGTCGGAAATGGAAGTTTGCGGTGACGATTGAGGAAATCTAGTTCGGAAATCGGCTGCGTCCAGACCAATCTAAACGTGTGTAAGTACGACCACCGATTGACGGGCAAATAACAAATGAATTTGTATAGCGTCGAAAATTGGTGGATTCTAAACCAACATCTATCGTAGTAAAAGGTGCACTTACTCACTGATCCAATGCTGATCCGTACACTCCTCTTTCATGAACCACTAATCACCTGTACTGTTTGGATTACACCTCTTCCTTTCATCTTCTAATGAATCGTCCATCGTCTCGAATGAGCCTTCAAGATTTTCATACCAAGAAATACTTCGCGAGATTTGTTTGAACGTTGCAATAAACCCGGAGGATTATTACCAACTACATTTCCGACACGTGACTTTCGCTTATATCTACAACGAAACTCGTATTACATAAAAAATTCACGAGGGTCGTCTTCTAGGATAGGACTGTGTAAGAGGCAACCAGTTGCAATAAAGGGGTTCACTGACTGGGATATGGAGGAGCGAAGGTCGTCCTACATAAGTAACTAAATTGTGCTACTGAATTTACGAGCATCTGAAAAATGCCCGATCCACAAGCTGCAGGCTGAAGACGCGTAGGCGGTGCCCCACGCAACCCTCAGGGTCTCGACCTTCGTGTCAACGCACCCTCATCTCCAAGGACCATCCTTATCCCGAGCCATCTGTCTGCTGTTGGTCCCCTAACCCTGACCGGAGTCACGACTAAATGCGGTATTAAAGTGGCCTTTGGTCGTATAGCTGTTGCATTATACGATATTCTCCTTTTGTTTATCTCCATCCTGTTTTAATCCGGTCTCAATGTCTCGGCGAGAAAAAATATACCCCGAAGAAAGAACGTAAGAAATTGAAGAAAACGAGCGACTCCTAGAACCGCGAAAAGGAAGGGGTAGACCAGTGGCAGACGGTGGCAGTGACGGCGGCCGCCGCGGCTGTGGGGGCGGTGACCGCCCGCCAACGAGAATCAATACCCGCAGGAACAGGAACCGCCGACCTACGTAGAGCGAGCAGAGATGGAAAGAGGAGAGACGATCAGCGTCGTTTTGGTCGAGACGAAACCAGGCACTAGGAGACCGGATGACAGATTCGCTCGTGTTTCGGCATCTAGTCTCGCATAACGAGCAATGACTCAAGATCGACAAATCGTTAGCGGTTACTCAACCGATTCCGGAGTCATTGCACGCGTTCTGGGTTCTCGGTTATTGTCTAGTCCCTTCGTACGGTGTACGCGGCAGAATTGTAAGTGAAAGACGGAATCGAGGCAGATCTGAGGTCACACGAGTGTGAAGACCTTCGTGTGGCCTTGAGACTGTGGGCACCTAAGCGAGGGGAACTAATGTCGCTACCATGTCTTTTGCACCTCGTGTAGGCAGTGTCGGTAGTGATAATGACACGCGCTACTGTAACGCGACTAACATCGGGTCGAAACACCCGTTTCGAGAAGAAGACTGGTTTGCCCAGTAACCTGGCCATGGTGCATGTATACGGGTCGCGTGATTCTCTCGGCTGAGTAAAGAGGAAGAAGGACAGTATCCCACAGGCACACAGGCACATTCCTGAGGGGGACGCGACGACGCGGTGGTCTCGAGAGGAAAGTGAAGTGAGCCTCCTCTTCGTCGACCAGTACAAGTCTCGAGGCGACTAACCGTTCGAACGCAAGACTCTTTGTTTACTCGTATATATCTTAATTCTGGTTTCTTTTTTTCTTTTTTTTTTTTTTTTTTTTTGTTAATGCACATACGATTTTATTACACATTTCGAGACGTTGGTTCAATAATAGCTTCAGTAAGCGTGTTGTTTTTTTCATTCGTGCAGTACACGAAAACTGGAGCAAGGTATAGAGATACCAACAGCGTTACTGATAAGCGGCACGAAACATTTGCGATAAGCTACCAACCCCGCTACTACATACATACACGGAATAAAATTTATAGTTGAATATTATACAAGCCGTAGCGCAATGCGTCGATATACATGGGCAGAATTTATTACGCCAAAGTTAATTAAATGGGCGATTGTTTTTTCTTTATGCTCTGATTTACATCCTGAATCACTATTTTTATACACTGTGAATGATTTAGATAATCGATTCAGGTTCAACATTTTGATTGATTGATTAATTGTCAGACATAACAAATACAGCCTGGAGGATAAATAGCTTCAAAAAATTTAATGATCATAGACCACGTGGCTCGTTAATTGACAAGTCACTCGGTATCTCACTTTCGCTGATGAAAGTGTTTTGATCCGAATCCAACGTCGAGAGGTCTGATCAAAGTCCAAATTTGGGAAACAAGGCGACTTCGGCGTCTGGTTTTGTTCCTTTTTGTATTCCGACGAGTCTACTCACCATGGATACAACGGGTGGTGGCGGATTCCCGTTCCGAAGAGCTCCGGGCTGCTGAACTACCGCTGGTGACAGGCTGTCCTTGGCCTGCTGCATAGCGTCGACGTGGATGGCCTGTTGCTGCGGATGTTGTTGTTGCAAGCCTCCAATACTCGCTTGTGGACTACCAAGACCAACACTCGGCGTATCCGGCGTGCTGACCTGACGCGCGATCTTTCGGTAACTCTGCAATTACACAAAACAGGCAAGGATATGATCAACTGTTTTAGCCTGTGAAGCGAAATCTCGCGGTGCTCCGGGTTTTTTTCCCCGAAAAATAAAATCAAACGCGCCATGGACGAGAGCTTGGTGTGACCCTATTGCTAAAAATACATGGCGAAGTAGGGCACGGCGGTTAGACGGCTTTCCCTAGTCGTGGAAAGAACCGGCCTGGCTATGTATCGACTTTTTAAATCACATATTGTGATTCGATGTTCAATGGGTAACGGTATAACCGAGTAGTCGGAAATGGACTGACGACGATCTCCAGATACTTTCCAACTCTTCTGAGTGCGTGCGGTACTGTTTATTTATAAGCCATTGAAAGTTCTCTTCGAAGTGACTTCGACTTTGATCTATTCTCGTAGGAACTTCGACCTACGTCACCACAAGGAATCGGAAATTTCAGTGGTCGTACCGTGAACTCGCTTGGCTTTATTGAGTTCAATATGAATTGAACAATTGGATTTCCTGCGTCTAACTTACGGGCTGTTTATCCAGCCTATGTTTCATCGACCAACAACGAAAGTCAAAGGGGTTGTCGCCGAGTCCAATGCTCCTATTACGATACGCATGTATACGAGTAAATGTATATTTATTAGGATTATAAATAGGCAGCTTCAAACCACGTCCCATGGTTAGCAAGCCGGGGGAGTAGAAGACGCACATGC
Source organism: Euura lappo (assembly GCA_018257835.1). Classification (NCBI taxonomy): domain Eukaryota; kingdom Metazoa; phylum Arthropoda; class Insecta; order Hymenoptera; family Tenthredinidae; genus Euura; species Euura lappo. The sequence goes on along the minus strand of JAEUYN010001013.1, from coordinate 649,928 downwards.
TTAACTGCATCCGAGCCCGGTCAACCCCCCGCTGCGAAACACCGTTTGGTAGTTTTGGAAATAATGAAACTTCACGGTATACCGAGATTTTCACTTGGTCAGATGAGAAGAAAGACGATAATGTGAAAATGGTAGTGGGGCGAGTCGTGATATCCGTTATTATTATGACGTTCATTTTACTATCCATACAAAAGATAACTAGGGTGACACGCGATATCTCTCCGCAAGAGTATATATATTAACGTAATGGCGACTAACCACGTCAATATTATACTCACTTCTTGTAACGATCCCTGAGTTAATCGATATCTAGAAATACAAGCTGAGTAAACGTACCTCGCCAAACCCAACAAACTTAATCTATAGTCTCAACTGTTTTATGACAAAAGCTACGTTAGTAGGTGCAGTGCACTACTTATCCAACCACACCTCAATACATTTTCAATTGAATTTCACGAATCAAGAAAGATATCAAAATCTCTCTCGACATTTCTATATAGCGACATGTCACCCTGGCCCGACGATGGAATGAATCGCCACTATTTAGGAGTGAATGAGTCACTCCAAAGAATTTCAAGAATGATCATATCGAGTCTCAAACTCTTCACCTCTTCTGTTAATTGAATCGAAACCGGTTCCTCGTTCAACTTTCGTTGAGATAGAAACCTTGGAGAATTAATTTCGATGTACGTACAGAAATATGAAGCTCGGTTGGAAAGGTTAGAAATAAGAAATTGTGAGGAAAGGTATAAGGAACTTTTATCAATTCCTTTTTAGGTACAAATTTTATATTCTATCATCGCCTAATGCGGTGGAACTCGGCGACTTCCTTCGCGAAAGTCGTAAAAAGATTTTATAACAACGAATTCGAGAAGACTTTGCGGAGTTATGGATCACCGCAAGATATACCTATATCATTTTTTTTATTACCAAGGGTATAAACGCGGTACTTGAATCGTCCTTTTAACGACTTTTAAGGAAAATGAAATACCGCGGATAGAATCCTAATGACCAAAATTCGAAAACCGCTTTGACACAGTGTAATTGAGTTTCTATTCAGTCTTTTTTTTTTGTCAAATTTATCCGGGTATCATAATTCAGTGGTTTATACGGTTTCTTTTATTCCATCAAAGACCTATAAAAATCACAATAAGGTCTGACCCCGAGCGGTAAAACTACTCATACAATTAAAAATATTCCCAAACAACGATAATAAAATGGAAATACAGGAAACGAACAAAACTCCGGATGTTGCGGTCGGGGAGACCCAACAGTCGCATGAGTATGTTCGAGTTATTCCAGACGTTTTACTATACCTACACCCGAGGATGGAGAATTATTTTCTTTCCTTATTGTATTATTATTTTTTTTTTCCTCTGCGGAACTAAAAAACCTACCTCCTGCTCAGTGTTTATGTTGTCTCTGAACACAATAAGCCCTCGGATTTATGATATATCGAATACTGACATGTCTACGAATCGCTGATGGATCGAATATTCAATAAACGAAAGAAAAGAAGAACCTCTTCGCGAAAAAAATTGCCGAAAAATTACTTCCTCTGTTTCGCCGCGGAAAAAATCTTTTCATACGTCAGTCAAAAATTCTTCGATCCTAACGCGATCGGATACCTCTTGAACACGTTCACCCAAGTGTGCGTATAGACCCTTCGTGGGATTCCCCCGTTTATAACCTACCCGACCCCGAATACCTCGGGTCATTTGCCCCGTTGTGAGTCTCTCGGGTCAGAATCACGCGCCTATAGGCCACGTGGTTGGGCCACGTGGTCCTCGAAACGATCGAAACGATCAGCGTTTTAGGACAATGAAAAAAAATAAATAAATAAATTGATAAAATATCGACAAATCCATTTTAAACATTTGGCGGGAAAAAGAAAACGGCGATGATTCAAATTCGATCACATCCACCTCCGCGGCGTTATAGAGCGTTATGTCGCGATGGCTGAACAGCGGCATGGGACATACGTATCGTCCGTGTGACCTGAATATAATTCTCTAGAGTGGTAATAACGCTTGTGCAACAATAAACCTCGTAGCTCGGCTCCATTTGACGGTTGAAAAGAACCTTGGAATTAAGGGCCTCGCGACGACAGTCGAAGAACGAAGGCCGACGAACAAAAAATTACATAACAATAAAAATGATTTATACTACAGATCATTGAAGCAAAGAAAAAAAAAAAAAAAATGTGTTACGTGTATGAATAAAAATAGAACAAAATATGAGCATCTCGATAATCGACGCGGACCATAGCAACCGGTGAAAGTCTCTCCTCGAGGTACACACACAAGTAATCGACAAAAAAACTCTGCGACTGAGACTTCAATGCAGTTTTTTTATTCTCTTTCATTCTTCTATTTGTCTACTTGTGAATAGCAGTTACATTATTTTGTCATTATCGATTTAGGCTACGGCCTCGCAATCGGCTCCTCAGCGAAGAGGCGAACGGACTGAGACAACGAGACTGTGGCGATGCCATCACGTGGTTGGTATGAGAGAGATAACAAGATATCGAGAAGACTAGGAGGACTCGGAAAGTTTTGTTATGCGTAACGCGTATCGACGAGGTATAGACTCATAGATGGAATAACAGATGCGAGATGAGGTGAGAATAACTGGTTAAAATGAAAAAACTCACTGTATCGGAAGGACGTCTGGTCCGGTGTAACTCGCACGTGCGATGGATATTCGTGGTTTATTACCGTTACGGGAAACTCGACTAAACCCTCGCTCTGAATATATTCTGGCACACGTATACAGGACTAGAGTTCGCACGTGGTCCCGGACCCTCGAGACTGTATTTTCATCTTCTTTTGTTTGTTACAAAAAATCACACAGATCCACCACGTATGTACACCTCACTGACGACGAGTAATTTGTAAAACTATAATTAAGAGAGTAATCGAGTGAGTAAGTATGTCAGCGATAGTCGGTATAGAGACTGAATATTAATAATTGAGAGACTGGTGATTGAAAACGAGAACATAGAATCGTTGCGAGGTTGTTATCGCGTTTTATTAGAGAATAACGAGAGTAGACTCGGGTATTCATTTAACCGCCACGCGGACTCTCTCTCACTCTCTACACAGACGTGTTCAGTGACGATACAAACATACGTACAAGTATGTACAATGCGCACATGGGAAGGATGAGTATGTAACTATGTTATATGTCTCCACAAATTCACTGTGAATATAATAATTATAATATAACACTCCGCCACACCCTTTACACAATGATTGGAAGAAAAAAAAAAAAAAAAGCTAATGGATACGTCTCTCTGTGTTATCACAGACTAAGACTAAGAGAAAAAAAATAAATAAAATGAAATCACCACGTTTTTTATCTTCACATTATATTTATATTAAACGTAGTGAAAAATATGATCATCGATCTACCTCGTTATTGTTGATATATGTAAAAAAAAAATAAATAAAAAAAAATACCGCTCAATTTCTATCTCGACTTATGGTACGGTTTATATTATTATAAAACTCGTGCGTCGTTCCGCTTATACTCGTTCGGCCGTAGGGTTCAGCCGCGACGCGTCAAGTGCGCGCCTCCGCGCCTCGAACCAACGAACCAGTTTCGTTCGTTTTCGTTGAACATCGTACGAGATCGGGTACGTTTTAGGTATACTGATGTCAGTGTCGAATGTATTCAACTGTACAGTCCGCGACTCGGGTCTCTCGACTGCCTTCGTGGCAAAGCTTTTCGCCTCTTTCGATACGTAAACATTTTTTTCCTCTGTACCGCAGGCCCTGACGCTATGGCCTCCGGTAGGATCCCCTCCCCCGCAACGAGGGTTCTCCGGTAGTCATGACGATCGCCAATAATTTAACGAAAAGACGACCGCAGTATTCCCTCCGAAATTCGGGGAAAGAAAATAATCAACGAAAACACTCAGAGTCCGGATATTACTCGAGCGAGTATTGGAGCGTGAACAAAACGTATCGAGTCGGTACAGTCCGATCTTCCGTACGAAGCGCAAAAGTGGCGTGGTACAGTTGCGCCTCTGCTCAGGTGGGTGGCGGCCGGAGCCGAGCGGACCAGGTACATTCCGTGCTGACGTAGAGTCCGGCCCTGTACGACGGACGCGGGACGTCGCAGAACTTGAGATAAAGTTGAGATAATAAAAACCGTGTGCTCCTCGACCCTCGAGCACTGACCGCAGGCTCGGAACAAGACCGGCCATTGTTCTCGCTATTTATAACCACTCGAATAAAACGAGTCGGGAACTGAGATTGATTGACAGTGGATATCGGAATCAATTATGGATATCGATCGACGAACGGGAGATAGAGAGTGTGAAAATAGAGCACAAGATTTTGGAATATGTTTTTCCGAGTATGCGAACGAAAACAGCATAAATGAATCAGCCGAGACTTTGGCCTATAAATAGTCGACGAACCTTTCGATTTGACTACGTGACTAATGCGAGACTTTTAGCCTGTGGCGTAGCCCGTAGATTGCTCAAACTGGACTTAATCTTATCGCCAAGGGTCCGAGGAGGGACTAGATAAAAACCATTGTGAGTAGTTCGACCGTGACAGGTAGATGACACGCCTATGGTATTCTCATGCTTTAAAATAACTGAAATACTTATTTTTCGACGAAATTTTTGGTGATGGAAACATACTTGATTCCAAATACCCGCGGGACGCATGTAATTACAGTCAGTCCACGGAAAACCGAAGGTCGGGAGACTCGGTGAGGTCACAGACCATGTGGCTGCATTGAAATAACAAAGGTGGAGGAAGCCTCTTCCGGTCATGGCGGCCTATAAACTGGCCCCAAAATGTGTGGTCCCAGCCACGTGGATTCGCGATAAATTGTACCATACCGGTTAATTTAATAGTTGCGATTTATCACGTCATTAGAGAGTAATTAAATTCTCGTTAATCGAGAGAAGTTGGCCACTGCATTACGAGGATCGTATGCCATATCGCAGTGAAATATTGCTCGGAAAATCGAACAACATCGGCTGGTAACAGATCATTCGTCACTGTGTACGTATAATCGTTACTTGTGTCACGTTGCAGTACTGGGTTCCAGGAGGATGTCGCAATCTCGCTTACAGCATTGGGCACGTGTCGTATGCCAACATCAATATGTGGTACTTTCATCGAGGTAATTAAAATGGCCCCCTTAACGATGCAATTAACGAAAATTAGTTCAGAAATGGAAAAGGAGAAGAACTCTAATCACCCTGTGATGGAAGTGATTAACTTGATTAATTCGACGATCAAATGTTCTCTACTTATTTAAGAGTTTGTATATAACGGTGCAAAATTTACGACTGCAGTTCAGCAAGCTGAATCAATATTCTAACTTAGGTATGTAAAGTTAGTTCGACGCTGTTCCTAACCGTATGGATAAAGTGCTGGATACTCGGTTCAAAATGGTCGCCGAGGATTAATGAAAAGCTGATATCAACGCAGCTCTGCACGTATGGGGCATCGCTAATTACTTAGTCGAACCTCGGACTTATTTGGGTCTCGATTCTAATTAAATCATCACCTTCTGACAAGGAACAAAATGATGATTGTTGGTCAATCTCTTACTAAAAAGTGTCTCATGAAGGTCAAATGTTTTTCTGGAGCAAAAAACAAAGAAAACACCTTTACGATGATCTCTTCTCGGAATGAGCAACGAAAGTTTGTGAAGTATTGACAGGAAGAAACGAGTCACGTCCCCAAACGTATCGATACGTATGTGTGTACGTGACTCTGATGAAAATGCGCTATGAAGTGCATCACAGTTGCAGCTCTCCCCGAGAGGGGGCTTGTGTTGGAAAATTTTAAACATGGCGGTGCAACGCGGACAGGCGCACTCTGCCCCGATCAATAGCGCCTTGTTTAATATCAGTTCTCAAACTCTGTACAGCCAGTGTCAAGATATTGTGGAATTGCATATTTTTTTCTACTTTCATCAAAAATTTCTCAGAACCCACGGATTCTGCCAACATTTTGAGAATGATTCGCATGTTATACTCCAAAATGCAAAATTGTTGAGTCTATAAAAAAAGTGAACCAAGTCCAATACGACACTGAATAATTATAGTTGCGTAAATTTCAAACGTTCGTCGGATGTTCGAACGGCCTTGAATCCGATTCCGGTCAAGGCTTGTGCAGAGTCTTCAGTAATCGATGTTAACATCATAAAAACGTCATGATTTCTCGTATTCTTATTCTTCGATAATATTTTTTTCCACTCTTTTTTCTTTCCGTCCAGATTTATTCTCTGATGGTAAAGCAATTTGTGAATCTATATCATCGAGTGCGAGAGGTGTTCAAAGTTTTCGTTTCCAGATTTGAAAAGTTTTTTTAGATTCGATGTTGAAATAGCAAACTTGTCGGAGTAAAGTTTGAGTTTGAATTAAAGTCCGCCAAACTCCCCTCGGAAGCAGTGCATAATGAAATTATCCTTGCAAACACAATACCCATGGTTACCCACATCGTCACAACGAGTTTATACAATAGTCAAAATGCATTTTAGCGACACTTTTATCCTCTCCCAGTCTCCAAGTGGTCGAATAAAACGACACTGAGACAGAATCGGAGCGGGAGATCAAAAGGGAAGATAAAATTTCAAATTTTACACTTTTATGCCCGCACACCGTTCGCCGTTGCACTTTACTGCGAGTTTGAGTGCCTCGTAAATGCTACCGAAAGTGGCATGCTCAGTCTTACCTACCCTTAGCTTTGGCTGAACGTCGAACAATCTGTATCTCTTATCTCAGATTTCCCTGTGGGTGGGTAAGCAGGGATCATAAATATTATAAATTGGCCATTACACGTAGAGTAATTAACAGTTTCCACCCGCCCACGTACGAGCTTCTGACTTAAGAATATGTAGACCATGTAACCATCTGAATGTGGATCTTCAGGTCTGATACAAAAGCCATTTGCCCCATGGAAACTCTGCCGGTTGTTAAGTGCGTAACGTGCGTGTACTGAACGGGTATACGTCAGTTATTAGCAGTTAACGAGTGGGATTGGATCAAGTAGCCAGAAGCAATAGACTTGAAATAACGCAGTGAACGAGCGAAGGTCGTCGATGAGTTTTAAACAGGAAAACGCGATGTGTTGGCTGGTCATATTGCTATTGTGCACGTAACACCTACGTTACCTTGATAGCATTTTTCTTTTCTACTGAGATGACCAACCACAACCGCATCGGAACAATAGCGACGATCGTCGCGTAACTCGTTACCCAAATCGAGATCATAAGAGGACGAATCATTCAGACTTACCCTCGGTGTTCCTTTCCCTCTTCCTCTTCCTCGCTCCCTGAAAGCTCCATCGCCTGTTTGCAGATGATACAAGTGCTGAAACAGAAGAATAAAGAAAGAACGTCAGTATTGAAATTCTCACAAAACCATAAATCGTATGTTTCACGTTTATCGGTGCGCCCAAAGCCCGCAACCCACCCGACACACGAGACACGGGGTTGCACGACATTTGGCGTCGAGTTGTAATCAAGTGTCGAAGAGAAAACAGACAAACTGTCGGTAAAACAGTTTGTCACAAAAAAAAAACACAACTTCTTTTGAGCCAAATTTTCTAGCATCGTGGAATCAAGTTATTTTTTCGGAAGCAGAATTTGAAAGAAGAGTGGATCAAAAAAATTTTGTATTATCGTGTGCAAAAAAAAAGCCCCCTTGTCGCGAGATTGAATTTATTACGTTATCAATATAGATTAGTTCAACGCATCTGCAATTGTTGCTATAGTTTTCTTAGATTCGTAAAGAATTGGAAAAAATATCTCGTGCGCTATAATATTTTCTATCTCTTATATAGAATTAAATATGGAACAATGGCAGAGAAGATTAAAAATTCATTTCATCTGGAAATGCATTCGATAATCGTGCGATGTGTATAATTTCAATGACGATGAACAAATATAAAACATGATTCACAGGTTTCTGTTTTATCGACCGGTTTTATCACTTGGTCTGCATGACCATCGACGGGAAAGTTACCGACCCCGGAAGGTAATGAAACGTTACTGTCGATGCGCCGCAGATGTCGACATAGGGTAGCTCCGCTCGGTGCGCCTCTACACGAATCGTCGGCGAAATTTCAAGCTGAAACCTACCCCTATCGGAAATGAACGAACGCGCATGCGTTCTGTGATAAAAATAAGACAAAAATTGATTTTTTTTTCTCCACGTTCCACACAGAAAATTGAATTACTAAGAGACTGACGTAGCTCAGAGATCGTGGCTGCGTTTCGTCGTAGGGCTCGATATTCCATCTTAAACCGTGGATGTAGTATAAGGTCGGAAGGAGAGACAAGATAGGATGAGATCGGGCTGAACTGATCGTGAAATAAGGTAAGTAGTCGCGAGATAAGGTCTCGGGTGTTCAGAGGTGAAATTAGATCTTTCGACGTTTTTCCATCACCGTGATTATTTAATTTGATATTTCAGGAAGTACGCCAGGCTCCTCGAGGGCTGCGAGAGTTTCACGGGGTTTTCAAGCAACAGCGTGAAATCGAGTTAAACTTGAAATTAGACTTGCTTCCTTGATATTATATATAAGATAGAGAGATTATTTGTCTTGGCAAAATTAATTTAATATAAACTTGGTAAGTCTGATTTGTTGTATTTACTTTCAAATTTTCCTTTACCCTTTCCTACCTCCTCTTTAACGTTATTCCAGCGATAAGATTTCCCGTATTTATAAAATCTCTCCGAATTCATATCCTCGAGCGTCTGAATTCAATCCAATTTGACAAACCGTCTAGAAGCAATAAAAAATTGAAATTACAAAAAAATGCATCCAAGTACGCCTAAAGATTGGGACAAAGAAAATACCGAACAAATAGACTTTTCCCAATCCCGGGGTAGAACTGAAATGTAAATTTAATCCAAACACGCGCCTCGCCGAGATAAGTTCGATGATCTAATCACCGCGGTGCGTGCAGTATTTTCGAACCACTGAATATCGGGGTTTCAGGTAAATCCACTACTCCCACCCTCTTCCACCCCTTTCACGGATCCGTAAAGCACGCGGGTGACCAACTACGTTCTAATTCCCCTTCACCGCGGTAGCTTCATGCCTGCGTACCCTACATACGCAATCGAAACACGGTCATGATAAAATTTCACTGTGAAAGCGCAAACGAGGGAAAAAAAAGTGATAATCACCTACTAATTTGTCGCATTAGAGAAAAAAAAATGAAGAAAAATTCACCCGGCCTGAAGCAGGAACGGTCGGTTAAATGCACACGCATGTACAAGGGATAAAAGGAGGTGAAGCTAGGCCACGCTTTCTCCTTTTTTTCATCCCACCCTCCTCCTCCCTTCTCACGCACCCTCGCCCATAGCTTTCTCGACGCACCTGGCAAATGTAGTCGATAAGTACACGCCTGAGAGAGAGGGGTTATCCCAAGACACGATCGGGCAAATGTCAATAACGAGAATGCATCGAGTCTCTTTTTAGACTGTTGCGGAGGTAATTTTTCTTGTGAAAAAAAGAGTTGAAAAAAAAAAAAAAAAAAACCAAGAAGAGTGCCAACGAGAGCGTAATTAATCGGAGTAACCGAGGGACTCGCGGTTGGTTTCATTGGTTCAGAAAATAATCGATGTCGCTAGACGATGCTGTTCCGATCGATACCTCGACGATCATGAGGACTGGAAGGAATCTCAGACTTTGTAATTAACGAAGGAACACGAGCTTTTAGGCTTTTCTATAATTTTTATTACGAACGTTATCAAAGACTTGATAGGCATGCAAAATATATTGAAAATTTATCACCGTGGAACGATATTTTAATTTTCCCAATGCTGCAAGGGAATTTTCTCAAAAGCAGAAGCACCGCCCCGTATAGCAATGAATTATTTAAAATGGCCAGGCGTTGTTGCGTGCCCGGCCTGCAAACTGGCCCGATGACACTATCTTGCCGCGGGGATCTTCAAAAGTAGAAAAAAGAAAAGACTGAGAGAGAAGAAAAAAAAAATAACAATGCTTCACCATGGTCTTTGGAATTCGCAAAAGCCGAAAGACTTTCGAGTGCATCCTATCATGGCTTCAAAATTACCATTTTAGCATTGAAAATGCTCCTATTTTCGGAGTAATGTTAAAATGTAACGAAAATGCGAATCAAAGAAGATCGCAAAAGACAAAAGATGGCAAACGATTAGGGATGGTCGATGTGACCGATCAAAATTGAAACCAAAACGCGACGGATTCAAATGTATTAAAACAAAATGCACCGAACACGCGAAAACAGGTGACATATTCAATACCTTCAGAGACTCGGGTTACACTGAAGTAAAAAGAGGAGCCTTCCCGAACATTTTCTTCAACTTATTCGTTGTAAGCACTTATGGAGCTGTTAAATGAGTTCTGGTTCAGTGTTGGCCGGTGCCAATTAGAAACACGCGCGGTGGAGTAGCAGCTGTTTCGATTGTCCGCGATAAGATAATTAAAATATTTCGTAAATATACATTACCTAGTTCTTTATTATTATTTTTATTTTCCAAACAGATGCGCGACCTCTTTGATAAACAGAAACAACTCAGAGAGGTTGACTCCTTGTGGATTTCGATTAAAAAAAAATAAAAAAAAAAAAATAGAAAACTAGCGAAATATCTTCTGAATAGATAAATTTTCTATCTGTATAAAAAGTAAAGAAACAGGTATAAGAGCGTAAAGCATGTGTAGCAGGGAGCTTTGTACGGCGTCTTCAAACAGACTAAACACAGAAACACATCTAAATAGTTAAGGAAAGGAAACAGCATGGCGACAGCCGTCTGTTGTATTTGTTTAAAGTCGCATGACACCGAACATTTGCCCCAGAAGTTGGAATTACATATAACCAAACATATAACCCTATGGTAGACTCGGACGAATGCATTTAAGGGACAGTGGTGAAACCTTGATATTTTTTTTCTCCATCCTCGTGGGCTTCTTCGGGGCCTTTTCTAGATTCATTCCACACTCCGACCATAGTTTCCATTCAAGATATTCATATTCAAAGGAAACGCCGAATATTCCTTGAGCGGCTACCCATACCTATGCTTTACATGTCGGTTCCGTCACGTCGCGTGAATCACTGATATAGTAACAGCGTGAAGAATATATATTGGAAAATACGGACTCGGATTTGTTTCATGCCTGATATAAACGAAAAACGGAACTGCAAACACGTTCAGTTTAATTTCTGAACGGTTCTTTTTTCTTCAATCCGAGTATCACAGCTGTCCGAGAAAAATTTGTGATTCTATCTGTAAGACTCGGAGAGGAAAGGAAAAAATAAATAAAAATAGAAGGAGATGGAGATGGGGGATAAAAGGAGAATATAATAAAATCAAAAATCCCCCAGCTTCCGGCGCTCCGGCGTATAGCACGGATCATTGAATAGACGGATTTTATGACAGAACATAAAAGTTTTCTATTGTTGTTCGATGTGTCGAAGTGACGATTTGACGTTGGGTACGCGAAGGCATAAAGAAGAAAAAATATATATAACAATGATAATAAAAACAGATTTTTCAACCCTCCTCAATTTACAACTTTTACAAAATCCAGTTGTACCCAGGAAACAGTTTTACGATATCGTAGATGAATTTGTTGTGGATGCGATACGGTAGGAAAATTCAATCAAAATACAAAGGGAAGAGTCGAACGCACTTCGTAATTACAGTAAGTAAAAATCCATTTCGAGTTTCGAGACCCAACTTTCATTTTGACCAACAATTTCACAGCGACAGCTGGTCGGCGGCTGCGAGAACCGTTGCTCCCATTAGAACCTCGACGGTTGAAACTTGAAAGTCTACCAAGGGACAGGTTGACGCACGACCGACCAGCCGACTGACTGACTGACTGACGAAGATAATATATGTTGATTTAATCTGGTTTTTTTTTTTTTTTTTTTTTGTTCTTTGTTGTTGTTTTTTTCACCACCTATGTAGTCATATCTCTCGAACACCGTGACATCGGTGAAGTAAGGACAAGCATTCTGATTGAAGCGTGGATATTTCGTGCAAATGTATCGAATTGGCGTTAAGACCAACTGTCGACTTTCCACATTGACAAAAACCGTATATTGCGTATCATTTTTTAGCGATGCGTTGATATATATGGGTTGAAGAGTATCCACGCTGCTGTTGCACAAACGCATGTCGAATCGGAGCAAGGTCATTTATTCGAAACTGTTATTCTCAACAACGATTCAACCCCAACGATGAGATCGAGAGAAGAAAAAGAAAGAATCACTTTTATTTTTTTCCACGGTTGATTATCGGAGCCTCAAGTTAAATTACATTTTCTCACACCCGGTCGCAAAATGCCACTTTTCATACCTCTTGAGCGGGCGCAAAACAGATCTTTTCGGCCCTCGGGCGGAAATGTGCTTTGCGCCCGCCTAAAGCGGGCGCAAAGGACTCTTTTCCTGCCCTCGGGCGCAAAGTTCCGTTTTGCGCCCGCTCACTCGGTCTGAAAAGAGGCATTTTTGCAGACCAGGTGTTGAGAAAAAAATCGTGTGCAACACGGGCGCAAGGCTATTTTGGCGAGTGTGATTGCAGTACACTCGCCTTCGGCTCGTACTGCAAATTTCACACTCGAAAAATAGTGTTTTGCGCCCTCGATACACAATGTACTATTTTCTATCACATCAATTGTGCCTCTAGATGTGTATAATGAGGATCAATTTTGGCCAAGGTAGACGCGTCGAGTTTATACAAAAGGTGTAATTGAATTTAATACGATACAAATAAGCGTCTAGCTTTGAGACCATCGCGTTTTTAACGGTTATAATAATTATAATTATTTTTACAGCATTTCCGAGTACGCTTAAAAGTCTTTGGCTGCAGTCGTGCATGAGCGCCTCCCAGCTGGCAGCCAGAAACTGAGGTCAACCTTCTGACACAAGGGCGTCGCGTATTACGGCGCCAATTTACCTAGAAACGTATCGTGGCATGAGACTTAGGCCCTTGCTTTACACAGGATGTGGATTGTCGAGACTCGGTGTACCGACCAGTAGTCTCATGTTCTCGACTCGATTCTCACTCAACCTCGCAATCTACAGCCTATATCCTATATATCCAAGGACAAAAATAATTTGGCGATTTTTATTACATTCTTAATCCAATTTTTCATCAAGACAAGGGACTTTATCCCCGTAAATTCATCCGGGCTTCGGGCTGAACGGTGACCTGATTATTCTTCTATTCTTTATCGTGACGTGATGCGAGAATTTATTCGTCAAAGTCTGTATACGTAAGATAAGTGTGAGGGGATTCACCGACCCCAATACCGTCTCCCATTTTTCACACTGCAAAACAATGCTTTTAGCTTCAGGCGTGTAAGCGAATCTTTATTCTTCTCGTATCCGATCGATCCGTTGCGGGACAGAACGTTATTATACCCCCAAGAAATCCAAGACAGTTTTTAATCAACCCAACTGTCACAGGGCACGCGGAGCTTCTGCGCACTGAATTATTCTCCTCTTGTGCTATACCACCTCATTCTCTCTTCTTGTAATCCAAAAATGAATCGAGCAAGTCGCTACATCGACTTCTTGTTCAATCCTGACCTCCCCCAAGACGTATTTCGCATCCCCTCGCATAGATGCCCCCATCCTCCCTGCGCCACGATCAAGATAGAACTTGGGGATCACGGGCCCATGGCGAGGGGTTCGAAAATTTCCCGAACCACCTCCGCCCAACTCCTTCCGATTTTCACGTCTTCTCTTCTCTCTGTGAGATCGACCTGCTCCGATTTTTTGCTGATTTTTGTTCCACTCGAGTCTTGTTCACGCGCGAGGGAGGTTCGTAGCTGTCGCTTCGAGGTACGCCCCGACGTCTCGTTTAGCTCCGGCGAAATCCGAGAGAATAAGAGATACTCGCCCACGCGCCCTCGATTCGAAGGGTGAGGTTTATTCTTGTACCAAAACAACCCCATGGTGCACGCGTACCACGTCGGGTCGGGTGGCGTCGGGTGACGTCGGCATCGTCGACGCCGTCGTAGTAGTAACACGCGACCCACCAACCCCCAGCAGACTTCCTTCCGCGTTCGTAACCGAAAATAGATGCCATGCAAATACCGCTTGAGTTCTATTTTTTCCGTATTATATATAATATATACGTATATATACACATACCACCTCACCCGATATATTTAGGGCACTGATATTTTTGTGAAAACTGGGTGACATTCGTCAGGGATCATCCAACATTATTATGAACGTCCCAACTCTGTATTTTTCATTAGAACCACTGTCTCAAGGACCTCGAGTACCTCAAAGATATTTACCATACAGGTACTTGGCTGTAAGCACATAAGACGTCCTCCAAATAGGATGTACACAAACGTCGTAGACATGCAACCACTAGAAGAGCTGTCAGCGGTACGGATATCTAATCAACCCTGACGGTAGTACAAGATAACCTCAGGACTGCCTCCTTCAACAGCCCCGAGCGTCTAACTCGATGCTGAACAGACCTGAAACGCCCGACCACATGGCCGAAGGAAGAGAGAATGGTTCTGAAATCCTGGAGAGATTGGCCAATTTGTGCGATCAGTGACTCAGATCGAATCAATGTAATCTCTACACCGTAACTTGACGAACTTTTATATCGAGCTGAGCTGGTCACGTTATGCGATGAGTCATCTCTTTCCCTGATATAATCGGAGGGCTGTGTGAGAAACCCTGAGTTGTCTTTTTCGGCAACGAATCGATCACGTTGTATAGAAGGTTACCGTATGTAATCCTCCGATAATCTCAAAATAGAGTAACCAAAAATGCTCGGTTCGCGTGACACACAAGTCGTGGGACATTCAGAAGGTTGAAACACGTGGATGGTCCACCACGTGGATATGTTATTGTTTTGGGTATAAGAGAGAGGGAGAGAGTTGTTCCTTCCTGGGGAGAGTGCTGTAGGATGAAGAGAAGAGGGAAAGAGGATCGGAGGGTCAGACACCCCAAAACCGACCCTCCAGGAGGGATTTCATTCATGGCTCCCGAACCCCAGAACGGCTGAGGAGTCAAGCCGAGGGCAAACGATACATTACCACTAGAAAAGGGTAGCAGACGCTTCGAGGCACGTGATGGGTGGGAAGGGGAGTCTGCCCGACCGTCTGTTCGCCCTCCTCTTCACCGTTTGACCGTTTGGTCATTTTACGTCTTAACATCGACGAGGCTTTTTATGTATTTCCGCCGATGAGCCAATGATAGACGGTCGGATATAGTGTCTAATTCACATTCCCAGGGCTTTATAAATCCCTTTTTAAGGACCATGATTTTTGCCACCACTGACTCTGCCAGGCTTCGCTGACTTCGGTTTAGTCAGAATATAAAATGTTAAAAATATTCGATTAACGATAAACCGAGACTCCGCACGTGGAGATCCGTCAGCATCGACCTCTAGAGTCTCCCTTACAGAGAAGAACGTCCGCGCCAGGTGCCCTTGAGCGTAGTGACTCGTGCGAGGGAGTGGCACGCTTCCAGATAATTAACCAGGACCCCCGGTTTTCGGGACCCCTCTCAAAACTCTAAAGAACCTTCTAGAATCTCGAGACTTGGGGAGAGCAGCCCAGTCTCCCCTTCGGTGCTCAAAAGTGTGGCACGAGCCACTGGTGTAGAGAGAAGAAAAAAACCGAGGTGCTCCTTCCCCGAGACTCCCTCACGACACACGCCATGGCTGAATTCCATTCCAGTCAACGCTA
This sequence comes from Euura lappo, assembly GCA_018257835.1. NCBI lineage: Eukaryota > Metazoa > Arthropoda > Insecta > Hymenoptera > Tenthredinidae > Euura > Euura lappo. The sequence goes on along the minus strand of JAEUYN010001013.1, from coordinate 634,236 downwards.
CTGTTATTGGAATTAGAAGAATGAGGAAGATGCTCTTCGTCGATGTGGCCGGATCCGAATGTGGCGTTGTGTGAAATGATAGAGTGCGAAAGCCAGACTGGGTGAAGGGACCGTGCGAGGGAGGAAAGAGGAAGAGGAAGAGGAAGTCTTCCAGTCCCCTGTGGGACAAACGGTGGTCGGGATGGAATAGGATTTCCCTGACCTGTCCTCGACCCTGACCCGGACAACAGTCATAACACCACCCTAACACCTCTGCTTGTGCTGAGGAGGGTCTTTCCACAACTGAGGGTCCCGCTCGCCCACTACGTCTGGTGGTTTACATTTTATCGCACCCCCTTGTCTGAGGGATCGCTTAGGCTGTACGGGGAAATACCCCAAAAGCTGGAGGGCGAGGGTCGAACCCTGTATTGTTAATTGGCCTGTAATCGCGAAATATGAGGGGATATAGATGTGGATTAAACCTCCGCCTCCACCTGACTCGTGACACCGCTGAGTTTAAGCTCCTCGATCTTCGGTCTGATCAGTCACCAGCTATAAGGAATCGAGACTGTTTCCTTTCCTCCGTTGGTCCATTGATTGCTTCTGCTTCAGATTCAACGTCATGTTTCTGAGGAAAAGGAATTTTTCAAGCGGCTCAAAAGACTCTCGAGTCGCCACCTCAACGGCACAGTGCTCATTAGGCCAACTTGCCATTTCGTTCAAAAGACCTTTTTACACTCTGGGTCCTCAATGATCGAGATCTCATCGAATTCTTCTCTTCTCAAAGTTAAACTTGACGAAATTCGGTCCGATTAGATAACACCGAGAACCAAGTAAGGAACGTAAATTTATCTCGCGATCCAGTGTAACACACAAAAACTTCAACAGCTGAGTTCCTGCAGCGGGAGGCCCTGAGACATCGGAAGGATCTGGCGCCCAACATAAATCAAAACGATCTTGTGTAGAAAAAGCCGAAAAAAAAAAAAAACAAGGTAGTAGAACTTGAGAAAAAAAAAATTAGGACAGATGGTGATCTCCACCCAAGAGCATCTTGCAATCGTAACCGAAAACGTGGTTATACCTCGGTTTCTCATATCCCAAAGCCTGCCGAATCGATTATCCGGCAATTAATCTGCACCAGACTGTGATAAACACTCGAGAAAATACTCGATTGAATAAACCAAACGTTGTTTTTTGGGTTGGGTCTTGGCGGAACCAGACGTGGTTTATCCCGGAATACATGGACTAACGTTTGATACATACATAGAGAGGGAAAACCTGACCCAAACAAACCTTTGGCCCCGCAGGGTCAAGGCTCCATCCCCCATTTTCGGACCGGCATCTCATCCACCCCCGAATCCCGGAGGCTGAGTGAACCGGGCGGTAGTAAGCCGCTCTCTCTTACTCTTCCTATCTCCTTTCCTTCGGCTCATCCTCTTCGCCAGACGATAGCCCCGGGCGTTCCAGACAATGGGCTATGTTTGGGTGTGAACCTTACGCGTAACCACGTGACGTAAGTTCGTAGGCGTTAACGAGATAAGAAATTTTTGAAACACCTGATGCGAGAGGATCGAACGAATCGGTGAAGAATGCACTTTTTCGGTATCGTTTTGAGAGACTGTCGTGCATATATGCATCGGGGTGATGAGTATAACTCTTTCTCTCTTAGTCATACGATCTTGCCTCTCTCGCTCTCGAGAGCGACGCTAACTGTCTATTTCCTAACTTAATCCGTAACTTCCGATGCGGCAGCAATCTGACATCCTTTTTTATTTTCATTGGCTCAGTTCAGCCCGACACTCACCGACGGATGGACTGACGATGTGCGATGGGCGATGAGGCTTGTTCCCAGGATTTTTCTATCCGCGACTCGAGCGACCCAACTAATCAATTTATGTCGTTGCGCCAGTATAAGGTCTGACCGACCGAGAACAAATTGCCCGGCCATGTCAGTTGAGTGCGGCTTCCGTCGTCAACGTTACAGGTTCATAAAACCTGTTAAGTACCAACGAACGCGTATACGGGGTGTCCATTTTAATATTGGTTGATCATCAGACGAAACGGGGAGAGGGATCGATCGGTAATCAAGGAGTTTCGAATAGTTTGAATGATCGAAGGTATATTAAATGCTCGAGAGACCTAATTACATAACAGAAATACTCGGGGATTCGTTGCACCGTAGGATACCAAGTCCTAGCATTCGACATTTGCATCACGTTATGAAGAAATTCTTGGGCTCGCACCCGCTAGGAGGAGGAGAATGCTGAAAATTTTAATTAAAAACTGAGAATGAAAGAATAGACTGAGCCGGTATTAAGAAGATTAAATAATTCCTGCTGAGTTTTTTTTTCCTTCTTTTTTCTGTTCCGCATCTGATCGGAGCGTTGAGCGAAATAATCGATCGTTGTAAAAATTAAAAACTGAATAATAGATTCGAGTAAAAATATAAAGAAAATATTTTGTCCTCTAAGAATAACTTCTCGGTTACTCCAAAGTTAGATTGGTGTTACAGCCTTGACAAATGCGGGCCAACTTATAGCCGTGGGAAATGGGAATACCAAATATTTTATTTCTTATACCCACCCTTATACCCCGAAACACACCCTCATACCGCCCAAGCGGTGGAATTTACACTGCGATAAAAGAAGATTTAAGATTCGTTATCTTCGTACCTACAGACAAATTATCTCCGTCGCTATAGTAGATGTAAAATATAAACGTCTTGCTTGTAATTTCGATGCTCTTTTACAGATAAGTAGACATGTTCGATCTCGGAGGTGAGACGATGTTCGAAAGACGGTAAATATTTACCATCGGATAAATTCGTCCATATACAACCGTAACATCCATGGTATAATTTTACCTTGTATTCTACGATTCACGACGCGTTAAAATATTCAAGATATTCGAAACTATATAATGCCATACTATAGAGGCTACCGCTGTGTATGGAAGCTAAGGGAGACACATGTCGTAAATGAATCATCAACGCAGGAAACTACTTTAACGGGGAGAAAAGGTCCTGGCTGCTGGATCCATTCCAAATGGAACACGTGTGACGCGTGTGAGAAATCCTGCGGAAGGAATTCGGTCATAGACTATTTCTAGAAAAGTTTGTAACCAACATAAGAAAAAAAAACAAACAACGTTAATTTAGAACCCCTAACGAGAAGAAAGGATTGAAAAATTGAACGATTCTCACATGCGGATTAATCCTCCGCAGAGATACGTGCTTGTGCGTAACACGAGTGCTTTATCAACCAGAGACCCATTATCTCCGCGAGCATTGAGAGCTTGAACGGTGGTATTAGTGAACCTCGTAATGTATGTCTGTAGGTTAATGCAATTCGTTCAGATCTCATTGCTGGAATTGATTGAGTCACTATTTGTGTCCCTCTAGACGAGATTTGTTTCGCGATGCAGAAATTCGAAAAGCTATTTCATTTTTGTTTTTCACGGTGGCTCATCGATCCCAGCAGGAGGTCCGTGAGGGCGTAAGATTTATCTCAGATCTCACACCCCTCCAGGGACGATTATAGGCTGCGAAAGTTCAACACTGTATAGAGTAGATAGGAACGAGGAGAATATCCGATTCTGTAACAGGCACGGTCCTTCCGCGCTGCGCCATCTGCGGATACTACGATCCGGAGAGGATCATAGAAAATATACCATATACGCTCGGTGCGTGGATATCTGACAAGCAGGATAGCGGCAGATGTTCAGGACCAATTGAAAAACCGGTCGTGTTGTTGTAGCTGCTGTCGCAAATCGCTACGAAAACATTTCTCGAACCCAACAACATTGCGTGACTCAGTTTTAATCCGTCCAGTTTCACATCCTAGACGAGGAGTAATTCTATCCCATCCTATTTTTGCATATGTATTCATCAATGCAAATTGTATGTCCAACTGGTCAACGAATATTTGACGAAAGATTGCGGAGCACATGAACTTTCGACAACGATTCCCGAAGACACTTGAAGGAATGAACAATATTTTCGAAAAAAAGAGGCCCTTCGGAGTCCTCCCTTGAGTATAGAGCGAATTGACTGTAGAATTTCCTCGTTAATTTTGTTAAAAGTAATGGGCTGCATTAATCAGACATTTTAACATGAGAAAGGCCGACGGGGCGATACGCGTCATCAATTTTCAAACAAAATGGCTTCCCAGGACCAACAAAAACCCAGGTAGATAGACAAACTTTGTGAACACCTATATGCAGGGCCACGATCAGGCTCATTGTCAGGTCAGAATTTAGGACAGCTGTTAGGTATAGCTCTAGGGCTAGGATTTTACGAAGGGAGTAGAAATGAAAAAAAAAAAAAAAACTGAATAAAAGTGTCTCTCGTAAAGTTGAATAATTAATTCCATTGCTCGACGGCCATAACTCATTCCGTTCGTTATACCTCGATCGCAGTTAATAATCGAACGTCTCCCTCGTGAATTGAGCTGATAATAGTGGATAATGAAACGTCCCAACGAACCACGGATCAGCCACTTGTAGTAGATCGAAGCATAAAATTGAAATTCCGTAGTAGGGCGCATATATACGTAACAGCTGCAACTTTACTAAGATTTCCGATTTTTTTCCGACTGTCTCTTTTGCCTTTGAAGGAAATGTATTTCCTCCACACGTGGTACTCGTTTAAGGTCAGGTTGGTGTACCGTCTCTCTTTATATACGGGTCTGAGGTTAGTCTAGCCGACATCTGTCCGGGTCAAAGTAAGCAGTAACCAGTAAGCCACCGGGTTTGTCCCAGTTCACACAACTGGTATGTGACCGTGACCAAATTGATTCCAAGATCAAACAACGTTTCATTCCCGAAGATTAAACGTTCGAACCCTTTAGCAACAAGGGCTACAATCCATATTCCAAGACCACCTCGTCCCACCATAGCTAGTCACTCCGCTAACGAACAACCTAACACTGCTCAAGATTAACGAGGGAAGAAGAATCGGGGTACCAGATGCCACGGGGAGTCAGTTTGTTTGAGAAAAAAAAGTAACAGAAAAAACTGAATCGACAACTACCGATGACAGAATCAAGACCTAAAGACATTTTTTATGCTACTTTTTTTTTTCTATCTAAAAGTGTGAAAAGATAGAAAAGCTCATGAATTTACATGAGGAATGAAAGAGTCCTTAATGTATTTTGGTCAGTGTGAAATAGCGGTTATCTACATCAGGGCATCAAGATAATCCTATAATTGCGATTTGTAGATAATCTGGTGGAGGAAATGGCCATCTGTTCGTTTCCCATGGCGTGGTTCTATCTAACGACGTCAATAAATTTCAGGAATCTAAAATGATCCTGGCATAGAAAATCGCGGTTAAATTTTCAACAATAACGCATTAGTCATGGACCCCCCCCATAGGGCTTTTGCTACCGAAATACGTGCAACGCAGCGAATCCAACACGACGTACCACATACACGGTCTGCAGGATCAGAAAAGGATCTCCCATGGTAGCCATGGCAACTGCGCAAACAAGATGGCCGACAGTTTCCGGTGCAGCCGGCAGCTGCGCGGATCTAGTTTCTAGGTAGGCCTTACTACCATACACACTTACGTATCTATAACATGTCATATACCGACACACTGATTCGTACAGAATAAATTGATCCTGTCTAGGATTATACTTTTATGTTTCACAGCTTTAACTCAGATTTCAGGAAGTTACGCTCACGAGATCAAATACAAGTAACAAATGAAGAATTCGATCCTTCCGTTGCGATCGATCGAACCTCCGCATACATATTCTATAAATTCGATACCAAATCACTGTCAACGTTATTTCATCACGTTGGAGAAATGGAATTCTCTTTTCTCGTTGCTCTATGCAAATTATCTTAATTAGAACCCCGACCGAAGATTAACGTTGCACTGCAGCAGCAGCAGCAGCAGCAGCGGGTGCAATCGATTTGGCATAAATGCGTTACGCGAGGGTAGTTATAACGCTGGACCGATGGCTGGCCGCGCATTTTTCTTTTCAAATAAAACTAATGGCCATTAATAATCTGGATTAGCATTAGAATCAGGGGTGCCACGCCGTGCTGTTGCCCCGTTAGAATTAGAATTACGCATCGTGCGTATTATACCTATACACACACTCACACACGTGGATGAATTTATCACTACGATATTGCAGTGATAACGTATGCGCGCAGTAGCACCGAGTTACACAGACACCAGTTTCCACGTTGGACCATTCATTCGCTTCGCTATCAAACTGTTAATCAAGATTCTTTGTGCGTTCTTGTTCGGGTACGTGAACGGAATATAGACACAGACTGATACACGACGTCGCGAGTGAAGGGCCGAGCTTTTAGCCTGCCGTTTAACGATCGCCTTTAATTTCCGTTTGTTAGTTCCTATTCTCTCCTATTCTCTTCGTTTTCCTCATTCCGTCGCTATCGCCACTTTGCACGGTCATATCTCTCCGCGACACTGGGCTCCGATCGATTCGATACGGTTGAGCCGTTTCTCTTTCGTTTTTTTTCCCCTTTCCAATCTCGATGAAGAAAAAAAAAAAAAAATTCTCTAATTAGACACTTTTCTAATTGGCAAAATCAAACCTTCGGTTTCAAAGACAGTTCTTCTTTCCTCCTCATTATTTCATTGCACTACCATTCTCCCTGTGCATCCCCGTTTCATTAATTCAACCATATTGCTTCGAATCGATTTAACTTCAAAGTGCCCACCCCGCGGGCACAAAATGAAAAAAAAAAAAAGAAAGAGAAAAAGGGAACGACAAAAAATTGACATAGTAAGTAGCAATACCCACGGGTATTCCTGTGGTATCCCATGGCGCAAATAAATCATCATGGCTTCTAGGGCAACGCTCCAGACGCGTCATATAACGCCACGGGGATTTTAGATTATCTTTTTTTATCCTTCTTCTTCTTCTCCTATCTTTACTCCCTTTTTCACAAATGCACCCCTACAATTTATATTATTTCTACCCCTATGCGCTCTGAGATGAAGCAGTTGGAGAATTTCATTGGATTTCAAATTTCAATAATTTTCATATTCGGAGGATGCATAGGTAATATTTTAGATCCTCCTTATGAAACGATCTCTATGATCGTTGAACGTAATGGATGTCGTACGGTATAGGTAGATACACGCGATTATCCTCTATCGACGATATAACCCCCACGTACCGTATATCTCACCGACTAGATTCGCTTTTATGACGTCATAATGAGACGGCAATCAACACAGCATTGTCGACATAATTCAGTGCCCGTTGTCTCGCTTAATATCAGCTATTCTCGTATTGTTCAGGTTGTTCCCTTTCATCCGACTAAACTTGCCTCAATCGAAAATCAACTCTCCTGCGGTTCCTAGCAACCTAACATTGCGGAGTTGACAAAATCAAATGTACTTTTCTTACACCAGAACCTATCCCGATTTTTATATTCAATGTAGGATACCTGCATCTTCGACCTTCCGATTGCCAATTGGTTTTTTCCCCTCTTTCTCTCTACCTTTCTTTATTTTCACCAAGTACCGCAAGACACACTCGGATATCGTGATTTCAAACGCAAGAGTTCTTGAAACCAAACCAAAAAACGAAATTGGATCACGCGACCCAGTTTTCTTTTATCCTTTCATTTATATTCTATATCTGTTCCAACGTTCTCGTCGCGCCTCCGTATCAGCGCCCTTCGCGATACAAATCCTTCCTTATTCGCAACATCCTCCACGACTCGACAGAGCTTTGATGTATTATCAAAACTGCATACAATGCGATGCCGATAAAGATTTATCTCCGAAAGCACCTGGACGATCGGCGCGACCTACAAAGTAGGTAAGTCAAACTGAACGATGGGACCCGGCACAACTATACCGCGATCCTTGTCGGGGTTAAATCAAATAATTTTTTCATTATTATCCTTTATTTATTTTCTCTCTCTCTCTCTCTCTCTCTCTCCGCAACACACTGGCTACCGGACTGTGGTGTATAGGTACTATGCGGTATAGACCAAGCAGGTAAAAAAAAGGGCCTTACAGCTGTCTGACAGCTGCGAACTGCCGGCGCTGGCTCGGATCGGCATCGCATTCGCCCGTCTCCTCTGTCTCCCAAATGTAAGAGAGAGATGGACTGTGTGCACACGCATGGAGAAATGCATTTAATACATGTCCGTGGATCGGGTTATTGTAAGAACGACGAGGATGCGACCACTACACGTTTACAACGGAATTAGTAGCGCATCATTTCAACCCTTTCGGGGTACGAAGCCTGAAGTCTGAAGCCTGAAGCGGGTCCCTCCCTCCTCCCTCGCGAATCTCGTTATGTCTGTCCATCATGTCCGACTGTCCCGTTCGTTATGGGTGCGCGAGCGTCAATGTGACTAGCGAACCGTGACGGTGGGGCCTCGAGTAGCAGTTCGTGTTTTTTTTTTAATTACAGAAAATTGGATCAAATTTAGCACCGGTAACGGTTTTAGAAATCGGCGTGGTTCGCCCGATTATCCATGGACCAGAGTCGAGGAGAGCCGTGTCGTCCGAACCGAACGGCACCCTCTTATCGACATCCACGACCATAAGATTTGGCAGATTCTAATAATAAACGAAGTCAATGATCTCGTACGGGCTCGATATTGACTCGTTCATTCGCACAAACGGTTTACAAAAAATTATACCATCTGGAATAATCTCCCTAAATTTATGGTAACGGTGTATAGATTTTCGATGCAAGTATTGTAATATAAGCGTGCCAATGATATATCACCGCTGAGAGCACGGGCGTGAGTCACGAGTTAATCTATATCGTATATTATATATGTGCACGACACGGTAGTTCGAATTCGTATATATATATGACGTTCGCACGCATCATTCCGAACTTTTACACAGATACGAAACGACCCCATTTTATTTTGTGGTTTTAGTATAAGTACGATGTGTGCTCGATAAATTCGATACAGAACTTTTCATTCAAGGATAAACGACCTATCTTCTCTTTATTATTATCTGAATTTGGAACGAGTATCTCGAGATGATATCATCTCAGTCTAGCCCGCGTGAAATACCGAGGAGATCAAGGCTGTGAGAATTTGCCCAGGTAACAAACGACTTAGAAACACCCGAACGCTTGGGAATGGCCCACTGGCGCACAAACTAATGACGCACAGTAGTCATGGCGCACCGAAATTTGACACACGGTGCCATGGCACACTGAAAAATGACGCACGGAAAATTGACACACCAATCCAAGTGGCGCACGCTACTTTGACACACGAGAAATATGACACACAAAACTTGAAGTCAAATTTCAGACTTAATTTTCCCGATGCGTGACATTTCGGCGCACGAGAAATGTGACGCACGACATTTCGGCACACGAGAAAAGTGACGCACGACATTTCGGCACACGAGAAAAGTGACGCACGACATTTCGGCGCACGAGAAATGTGACGCACGACATTTCGGCGCACGAGAAATGTGACGCACGACATTTCGGCACACGAGAAAAGTGACGCACGACATTTCGGCGCACGAGAAATGTGACGCACGACATTTCGGCACACGAGAAAAGTGACGCACGACATTTCGGCACACGAGAAAAGTGACATACGACATTTCGGCACACGGTACAAACGGTGCACGATGCAAACGCGAGTAAATATTTGGTATTGTCTGTAGAAGTCCGCCACAGTGCCCTTTCCTCCAAAATTTTTAGCAAATTTTCGAAGAACATTGATTTTTATGGAATTTTTGTTTTTTTTTAAACGAAGTGCCTATATACACAGACAAAAGTTTGGCCAGCAATCATATAACACACAAACACACACACATGATACAACGCAGACGGTGTTCTAAGAAGGGTTAGAGTAGGTTAGGCTAGCCACTGACGGTTAGAAAAAGTTAGGCCAGCAAATCATACAACACACACACACATGATACAACACAGACGGTGTTCTAAGAAGGGTTAGAAAAAGTTAGACCAGCCAAATTTTCATTGTCTCAGACACCTCCTATGTGCGAGTATTTTGTAGGATGTTTGTACCGTGTGCCGAAATGTCGTATGTCACTTTTCTCGTGTGCCCAAATGTCGTGCGTCACTTTTCTCGTGTGCCGAAATGTCGTGCGACACTTTTCTCGTGCGCCGAAGTGTCGTGTGTCACTTTTCTCGTGCGCCGATGTGTCGTGTGTCACTTTTCTCGTGTGCCAAAATGTCACCCATCGGGAAAATTACCTCTGAAATTTGACTCCAAGTTTTGTGTGTCATATGTCTCGTGCGCCGAAGTAGCGTGCGCCACTTGGATTGGTGTGCCCATTTTTCGTACGCCTTTTTTCAGTGTGTCATTGCACCGTGTGTCAAACTTCGGTGCGCCATGACTACTGTGCGTCAATAGTTTGTGTGCCAATAATACCTTCTCGAACGCTTCCTACACTTAAGGTTGCGACAAAATTTCACCATTCAACTAGAGAAAGAGAAGCTTGAAATTGTCAAAAGAACTACAATAGCAAAACCAAGCTCATAATAGCAGTGCAGGCAGCGGCAATACGTTATGTACAATAAGGTCTATGTATACATTTGACAAGGCTTATGTACGAGGACTAGGTACTTAGTTTTGTAAAAATTTAATGGAAAAAACCTTGAGCTTTGTCCTCTTTGAATCCCAAATCCATTTTCTAAAGAAGAAACGAACTGACCGAAGCCAGTTTTCACACCGTATCCTGATTCTGAATTACATTCGTTATTTTCGTCCTTTCTTGGTTATGACTCTACCAAAGCCATCAATAATTATTGCACACAATTCTTTTCAAATACTCCATACCAAAAACAGTATGGGAGAAAATTTTGAAGAATTCGATCTTCGTTTCCTCGTTTTCATTTAGAGTAATTCCACGATAACCATGGATTAGATGAAGGAGATTCATGATGAGAATCATCGTGGGAATTTGACTGAGTGTCTATCATCAGAACTAAATCAAACATCCATACTTGCAATTAGTCGAAGGGACGGAAAGGCCAGGTCGGTATAGCAATTAATTAATAAAACGTGGAGGTCTGTCGAGTTGATTGGAAAAAAAACTCTCACCCCTTTGGTATAAAGTACAAAAGTATAAACGAACGTTGTAATAACAGTAGCTGCAGGTACAGCGATTTGAAATAAACGCTTGGTATAGAGAGGTGCATTTTACATTGAGTACTTTTCCTATTTTTTTTCTTCTTTATCTGTAAATTTTTTTTCAGTCATGATTGTACGTTTCTACTAGATGACGTGTTTTCCCACTGTTATTAAACGCACGTGAGCCACATGTTCCTGGTATATCCCACCTCCCTCTCTTTCTCTATCCACGAGTACATCACACTCTCTGTGCCGACTAATTTGATGAAAGAAATATAGAGTATTGCTAATAAAATTGGGTAAACGTGCAATTTTTAATTCACCGAGGCAACTGCAGCTCCAGCCGTCAAGAATTTTTCTGATATTTCCCGGTTTTCCAGGTGAAAATATCAATTTCTGTACGAATTTTCGAACCAATTTATCCAAGCGAAACAATTTTTGAATGCGAATGGTTCATAACTTGAACAACAAACATTGTTGTTGTTATAAAATGAAATTGTAAATTTGTCGTGTAATTTTATGTTCACATAATCTCAATGACTAAATGTTGATTAATAACTTAGGGATCATAAAATTTTGAAAGTTCGACATTCTTTATTCAAAATAGGCTATTTTTTGGCTGTCTGCCAGTAAACATTCCAATTCAATGAAACTAAGGTAACTCTTCAGAATTAGCGCGTGATTCAAGATATTTTGGGAAATTGCACGAGTTGTACGTGAAAAATTGATAAATCCCAGGATGTAAGCCCGAAGTCCCTGATATTCTCCGATTTTTCAGATTTCCCTGACGTCTAGACACCCTGTAATAGTGATGGAGCAAATTTTTTGAATCTAAAGCGTAAATTTGTCGGTTATGATGCGATAAAAAGTTTCATTTCGGATACCAATAACCTGAGTGACAACACGACTAGGTACGTGTATCTCTTCTTCGGTGATTCAGATGAATGTAAAGGCACGTACGCCGCCCATACACAACGCGGCGTTCATGTCACTGGGATATTTCAGTGTGCTGTACCACCTATACATGCGAGATATCGCGTATCCAGTAGTACGGCTTCAGAAAGAGGAATAGAACGTGCGCACGCCTAATCAATTCACCAACATATATACAAACTCGTATATTATCTCTCTGCGTACCTTTCAGTCCAAGTAATCTATACCCACGAAATATTACACATGCGCGTGTCTCTCGAGTCGGATCCAGCGACTCGGAAAAAAAAAACTGGACCATTATAAGGATATTTTTGAAAAATAGGCACGAATTAGGTCCGATGCTTTTATCCTTGCCGATTTTGAATTCGACAGCTTAAGCTTAAGCTTCTCACAGACAAACAGTTTTCATTTTTCAAAATAAAAACACCGATGTTATTATATATATTTTTTTTTTCAAGATCAATAAACTACAATAAGGATTCGTTTCCTTTTTCTCTTTCTGCTGAATTGCTTTCATTTCCATAAATAGCAAGGAAAAATTCGAGTAATATATTCAAAAATTATCAATCAGGAATTTATTCCGAATTTCGATTTCTGAGTTGATTCTCGAAATCGTCAGAGATTCATCGGGGTAAAATGAAAAATTCTGTAAAGGTAATGACCCTAAAATTTCTGCATCTGCATTTTTCAACTTTGGCAAGCCGTAACATCTAAACGGTCGGTCCTAGAGGAAACTTGCGCTCACGTTTTTTGTTCCTCAACTAATTATCTGGAAACGGAATTTTTCAATTTATTTCTATTAATTCATTCGGAGCTACTTCTTGATCAATCTGTGCTTCAGCACACCGTAGCTTCTGAACGGTGAATCCAAAAATGGCTCTAGGATCCACCGTTCAGAAGCTACGGTCTGCTAAAGTTTAATTCAGCGAAATGGATGGCTTGATAAAAATAAATTGAAAAATTCCGTATCCAGATACTTAGTTGAGCAACAAAAAATGTAAGTTCAAGTTTCCTCTAGGACCGAACGTTTGGATGCGTTACGGCTTGCCAAAGTTCAAAAATGCAGATGGAAAAATCTTAAGGGTCATGCAAAGATGAATATCAAATTTTCCCCTGTCGATGCAATGTGGACACTATGACTGATTCATCTACCCAGAAAAGCCATCATCCTGCTCTTTTTCGTTAAAAAAATGTTGATTATAAATTTATCCGAAAAAAAAATTACTCATAATCAAATACTACACGTAACGTTCTATAATATCGTTGAACTAAGTCAGTCACTGTGGTAATCCTAGGAGATTGCGAATGGGTCGATTGCGAACTACCAACGCATTTCTGAGCGCTTTACTCCGATACATACTTGATACACAGATATCCGACTACGTGAGTGTAAGTAGTACACGTATATAGGTAGGTATAGTTATATGATCCCACGTATAGGCGGTTCATACAGAAATGTGCGTCAGAGCGCGTCATCGTTATTCAATGTGTGCGTGCGTGTGCTTGTGCGGGGAGGCTGTGACTCATCCTGTGGGAGAGAGAGTCCTGTTCCCGTGGCAGGAAGCAGCGAGTGGGGGATGAGGATGGGGGTGGGGATCGATATATCGACCGACGAAACTGCTTCTACTGTCGACAGAAACTGCGTACCCTCGCGCACTGCGTCGAGGGACAGATACTGCGAATCGTATTCACCCCCGACAAGGGCAGAAGGGAAATAAAAAGAAGAATTTCTCAATTCCTGGATGAAAATTATCATCGAGTAATGAATTTCTATCAGCGACGATTCTTCCTCGCTTTTAACCCTTCGACAACCTGATCCCGAACGCTCCAATTTCCGTAGTATTTTTTTCACTTCCGGTCCTTATAGAGACAGAATTTTGTATAAAATCGTGCTAAGAGAGAAAATTTTATACACAAAATTGTGCCGGAAGTTGATTAGGCATGCGCAGGTATTTTGTCAGGTCGTCGAACCCGAGCTCTGGATTTTTGTTGTACCTTACAGTCTTCGTTTGTAAATAAAATCGCAATTAAACCGAAGAACGGTGGCTATTTATGACTATCAAAAATATGTCTGCATAAGCTGGTTAAAATACACGAGCACGTAATATCGGAATCAGTTCAACCGTTGCCTGTATGGCACGAAACGTGCGATTTAAGGTATAGTACTACGAATTCACGTTGCAAGACGGGTCCAGGTGCACCATGCCGTTAATTACAATTCAGGATACGCATTACACGCAACAATGATGAACAGAGATAGTGCACGTTTCAGCCTGTATAACTACCCCGTTCGGTAATTACTTCAACTGCATACTCAATTTCTTTTTTAATTACACTCGGTAAATACAGGCAGTGTTAGTCTTTGGATGCGGTAAAATGTAACAAGCTCATCTGTCAAAAACCCAGAAGTAGAATTAGTAGTATTAGTATTCAATTCATTTCCGTAATTTTGAGGTCTTTCAAATGGACTTTTCCTCAACTCAGAGTCAAAGGAAACGAATCGACCATGTGCCATTTTTTTGCTGATCAAAAAATGAAAATTTCAAGTACCATTATTCAGTATAGAAACGATTTTATGAACAAAAAAATCGTTGCAATCACCGCAACAAAAGAAGAAATCTCACTGACGGATTTTACCACTTGAACAGTCCGCCAAATTCTACTCAACTATAATCCGGTTAAATTCTGACATCCTGATACATGCGATAATCTCAGAAGCAACAGTCATTAATGATTGTATCTGGTGGATAGACATTGAATCCGACGATGAACCAAACGACGATTCAACATATAATATCTCAATTGGCAAAGAAAAAAAAAAAATTGTGTGCATAGAGAATTACATTTATGTTTTAATACGACAAATGCATAATCACGCGAGTCAGAAAATTACAACGGATCATCGCACTCTGTGAGTTCAGTGATCAGTGATAAGTACAGACCGAACGGGTGGCATCAATGAAACTGAAACTGGTTACTATCAACGAGACTACGATACGTCTTGTCGATAAAACTCACACAAGATAACGAGTGACCCAGCGCCCGCGGAGAGACGTTAATACCGTATATACGCATTAGATAATGAAAATTTTTGCTATTTCGATCCGATCATTCTTCGCATTTCATCTATTTCCTATTTTCAGATTTATTAATAAACAATCAGACATGTCTGGGTGGCAACGTTGCTTCAAACACGGATAGAATAAAGAAAATAAACTTGCTATCACACGTCACGTGATTTTTCGTAGGGATAAAGAAAACTGCACGGTCGAAACGTCCCCCTAAATCTGTACGTACACAAAATTACGAAATACGTTATGATAATGAGATAAAGCAGCGTCGTCATAAGACACCGAGCCAAACTGTGCCTGAGCCTTGGGCTCTAAAGTGTAACGAATTTACCCCCGAAGCGACGCTGATGTTCGAACATTAGACACGGGTCTGAAAGAACGTCAAAATGGTCATGGTAAAAGAAGATCGTTCATCCGAAATAATAATCTGCAGTGAAAAATTTGTAAAGGAATCAGATTGCGTAACGATTCTCACGTTGCAAAATTTGTAAAGCTAAAACATATCTGGGGCATTGAGGAACGGGCCTAAGCACACATGATCGTTGTGCCCATGCATATGGTAATCTAGAGGCATCTGGCACGTCGAGACGATTTATACGCGTATTGATAGTGGTCCTAATCACAAAACGACCTTTAAGCCTTTAGACCAATACCGAGCGTAAAAAAAAGGGCTGCAAGTTAATCCTGAAAAATGTCATTTCGTCTGACACGGGTAAACGGCGTTGTAACACATAATCATAGAAGAGAAGATAAACCGGGCTACGTTATACTTCAGAGTTGAGATATAATAAAAAAAAAGTAAGTGAGTAAGTAGACGACAAAAAAAAATAAAAAAACTGACTCCTCTCTTCCGACAATGATCGATAATCCTCGAAATGTCCCAAAAGATTCGCTTTCAATTTCACTGGAATATAAAAATTTGATGGACTTGAACGGCGGGTGGCATCGGCCCCCGCACGGCACGTCTAACATCGCTAAGAGCAGATTTTACACTCGGTTGCGAAACGTAAGATAAATATACGTATGTGTAGCGCGTATAGGTATACGGTCATGAAGGTGTAGTACGACTACATACACATACGCCGTATATATATATACACACAGTGCTGTCGAAATTTTACTTACGTGATTTCGCTGTCACAGCTCGAAGACCCTGAGAGTTCCACGTTCGGAAAATCAAATTTTCCTCTTCCCCGAGGGCGAAACCTTTTACCCGTGAGGCAAAGAGTAGAGGAGGAAGGGGGAGTTGAATCAGGGTATTGCGGATCGCGAAATATTTCGGCGCACGCGGGGTCTGCTTGTAAAACGAAACATCAGAGGCCGGGGGGGGATAAGGGAAGGGGGGAAGGAAGTGGACCAAATTATTTCACTTCCGGCGGGATATTCTGGCCCCGCGACCAACGAATTTCTCTTTACTGTAAAATAATTTATAACGCGTGACAAAAGTTTTATGTTACTTTTTTTTGTTTTTGTTTTTGTTTTTTCTTCTTGTTCACCGTAGCACATATATATACGCTGAGAATAATTACGGTTTGTTTTTACGAACGCCTGCTGTTGCTCTCTGATGCTATACGTTGGGTCCGTTTACTTTCGAACGGATTTTTTACATTTTTTTCTTTCCTCGACCTCGTTTGATTGTTATTTCCTTCTTCTTTTTTCCTTCCGAGCGTATCTTTCGACTTATATAATTACAGAAAGTATGAGGGGAAAGTTTACAATTCTTCAAGGGACGTGTACATATGCAACCTTGAAATTTCAATAATAATTAGAATTGATAGATAAAATTTTCCCGAATTTCTTGAAAAGTGTGTGTGAAGCCCTTTAATTTGATCAAGGGGACAAATTTATAAGAGAAATGATACGATAAGCTCAACATGACCTAAAATCCTTTCATATCATAACCAAAGTTCATTACACGTGAAAGGAAATCATTTTTGTAATTTAGTCTGCTATAGTTTTATCATCAATTTTTTCATGTTGCCTCTTCTGATACTGTAATGTTGTAATTTTGTAATTCTGTCATTTTTTCTTTCATCATTTGGTCATTTTACCATTTTCCTTTCCATCTTATAATCGAACAGATTTTTCAAAATGTGTAAATGAATTTTGATCGAGAATAAACCATGAATTTTGGAGCATGTTCGACTTGTGGGATCAAGCTATATACATAATACTGATCCCGTTGGGGGGGGCAGGCATCAGAGTAGATTTGCAGACGAAGGATTTTTGCGAAAGTGCAAGATTCGCGTATAGTTCGGTTGTGTTGTGTCGTACATGCCGTATATATACGAGGCCTTACAAACTCTTCTCAATTTCTCGATAAATCGAAATGGAGAAGCCAAAAAACAGGAATTCACTCTACTATACGGTTACCTGACTGCCACTGGCGTACGTACGCGTTTTTTTTTATCCTCAATTGCAAAAAATGTATCCCCTGTACATACACACCTTTCCCCTTCGATTCTATAGACGGTTCTTCGCTCACATACGCCGGTATAACTCGATACGTGCTTATTGCAGAGGGCGCAATGCTTCTCAGAGGGATTGAAGAAAGAACCGACCAATCGAGAAATTCGAAGTCAAAGTCAGTCTTTGATGTCGCTCACATTAATTGTTATTGATTAAACGGTTCTTAATCGATACATGGAGGAAGTGTAGCTTTTTCATTCGGACTGTACCCCAAATCTCGACTGCAGTTTAAGCGTTACTACTTTCGGTTGAGCTTAGTTTATTCAGGTTTTCTGATAACCGTACGATAAGAGGACGCGACGTTTAGGTTCAGGGTTATCAAGCCACAGGCCAACCAACTCAGGGTTATGTGCTGAAGGAAAATATGAATGACCCACCCGACCGTGGTCGACGACGAAATTTAAACTCAGCTTATGTAAACACCTGGAAATCCCGCGGCTCTTTTTTGCCGAGCTTTGAACGTCGTCGTTGGTGTCTTTTTCCGATTAAGGGATCCGGTACAGCGTGATTCAACAAATTCTCTATACTCCAGAAATCATAAATATTGATATCTTATTCAAATTTCATTACACATCGAAAAATGGACTTTTTCAAAAATCACTTGTCGGAAGGTTTCAGGCACACGATTGATCCGATTATGTCTCTCGACGTTTCATTTTCTTTGGAGAGCAATCCTCCATCGTGTGAATGAGGGAAATTAGAAAACAAAATTTTTGGACCAAGTTATCAGCAAAAGAGTGACTAGATTGTCGCTAAATTTCGATAACTGGCCATAACTTAGCACAAGATTTTTTTTCTCAGTTTCCCTCATTCAAATAGTGAAGAATTGCTCCCCGAAGAAAATAAGACGTCGAGAGACATAATTGAATCAACCGTGTGTCTTTGGATAAGATATTAATGATTTTTGGAGTATGTAGAATTTGTTGGATCACGCTGTAGGGTAGACTGGGTACGGTTGTAACATTTTTCGGTTTTGCCCTCACTGAGCTCAAACTACAGTGAACACATCAATGTTCCAAATACCATAGCAAAGAGCAATCAATTGCTGAAAAAATGGCGCTAAGTAGGACTCTTTAGCATAAATGGAAAAAAAGTATGAGCCTGTCAAAAAAAAATCGGAAAAGTGTTACAACTGACCCCAACCCCAGGATCAGTTGTATAACACAAGATTTTTTCACAAAATTTGATTATTTATCAGGATTTTGATGATTAGTATCAGACGTTCCCATAAGGAATACGTGTTTCAGGAAATAAAAAATATAAAAATAACTTTTCATCACCTCTTGATGGCCGAATATTTTCGTTTGGATAAAATCTTATAAATATAATGTTTTTCTTATATTATTATTATTATTTCATAACGTAAACTACGATAATGTCTGAATAAGAGAAGGAGAAGGAATGTCGTTAGCTGTAATCATCCGCCATCAAATGGTTGCAATGTCCCCCGGACCAACCGTTACAACTGACCCCAGACGAGTTTTTTTACTTCAAGTCAAAATTTCATTTATTCTGTCGAATCTATCAACTCAAAATACTGTGAATACTGACACAGAATTGGTCAAGGAAACGTATGAACGAAACAAAAATTGAAGATTTATCATAGAAGTCTAATTATCGATGTTTAACTAAGATTGTAAGAACTTAATTTAGGCCCGAAAATAAGAATGGGCCCCGCTACCCACTTCCGCTTTGCACGGAGGACCGCCACCTACTAATGTGCTAGTTCGGACTACTTGCACGGATTATCAGGCGGCGGTATATAAATGTCCTACCCTTAGTTTTAGAGATATTAACAATGTTACAACCGTACCCAGTCTACCCTATGACTCGTCCCCTTAACCAAGAAGCTCAATATCACAAAAAAACAAAAAAGAATCTGACCTGCTTTTTTTTATCCTACAATTAAAATCGCACGATCAAAATAGTAGATTGTGTATCAAGGGCGCAAAACACTATTTTTCGAGTGTGAAATTTGCAGTACGAGCCGAAGGTGAGTGTACTGCAATCACACTCGCCAAAATAGCCTTGCGCCCGTGTTGCACACGATTTTTTTCTCAACACCTGGTCTGCAAAAATGCCTCTTTTCAGACCGAGTGAGCGGGCGCAAAACGGAACTTTGCGCCCGAGGGCAGGAAAAGAGTCGTTTGCGCCCGCTTTAGGCGGGCGCAAAGCACATTTCCGCCCAAGGGCCGAAAAGATCTGTTTTGCGCCCGCTCAAGAGGTATGAAAAGTGGCATTTTGCGACCGGTTGTGAGAAAATGTAATAGAGTAGAAGTAACAGACTGTTGTATCATCTGAAGTATTTCCAGTAACGATCTGTGTTATCATAATCAACACTGTGTTATCGTATTAGGCATACTTGTGTATCAAATCACGCATGAGATATACCATATGTGATTAAAATTTTATCCATTTAATTTCGATTATTATTCTTCTTTCTTTTTTCGGAGTAATTTACGATTTCGAACTCTCCTGTTTTGCTCATTAGCAAAACTAAATATTCAAATTGTTTATCGAAGAAATAAAGTGTCGGCTAACAACGATCTTTGACAGCGTAATCTTAATTTTTCTAAACAAACATGCTTCAGTTTACAATATAGCAGAGAGACTCAAGGAGGAAACGAAGCTTCACAACGAAATTGACCTCTCAATCTTTTGCACGTCTAAAAAAAAACATTTCAACCCTTTCTTGTTAATAATAATAAAAAAAAAAAAAGAATAGAACAACTTTTGTGTTGAATATGAGATTCTTAATTGCTTTGATGATTGAAATAAATTTCAAGTAACGAATTGAATCTTGATTCGTGATAATTTTGATTTTCAAATTACATTTCATTTTTGTCACATAAAAAAAAAAAAATAGGAATATCGAAATACAGATTTTCAGCACATAATGAGCAGCGTGCGATACGATAACAAAAAAAAAGGTGAAAAAATGTATAAGAATAGATAATACGTGGAAATTGTTTAGAAAAAAACAAAAAAAAAAAACCATTCTGCATCATTTTGTAGAGAATTTAGGCATTATAAAATGGCCGCGTGTATACTAACCTACCCTAACCCTAACCCTCCGAAATGGGAGGACCCAATTGACGCTCGTGTGTCCCCTATTTGCCCGCGTTCGTTGGCTGTATATATATAGAATCCAGTTTTGTTGGGGTTTTCGTATATGCACACACCGTTTTCCCCGTACGTTGTGCGCGTTACCCGTGCCGGTTGCGGCGGCAAGGAAGTTGTGCCATTGGTCGAAAGAGCCAACGAAAGAGGGGCGAAAGCGGCGATCGAATGAACCGGAGCCAAACGAGCGAACCCCTAGTACAGGGGCACTGGGTGGCTGTGCAGGCAAGCGTCCCGCTTTTTTTTTTTTTTCGTTGTAACCCCGTGGCTCGTGGCCCGCGGGCCGCGGCTGCGTGAAAATTATTCGAGAATCCGGCAATTGGGAAATTCCGTGAAATTGGGGTGAAAATTACTAGGCTATGCTTTAAATTTTACTCCCTATATATACACACCGTGGTTCCACGCTGTTCCTATCTACCCCCCAGCACGCGCGCTTTTCTCTCTCACACTTTATCTTTGACTCTAATAAACGTTCTTTTACTTTTACTTTTTTTTTTTTTCAACACGAAATCGTTCGTTGTACGCGTCCGACCGAATTTTGTTCACTTCTCTTCTTTACCGTGACCCATTCTCCAAATTCTGCATCGAATTTTGAGAAAATTAAAGAGAATCGACGAACATTCCGTACGAGTTTACACTGACATTTTTTTTCTCTCTCTCTCTCTCTCTTTCGTTTTACTCTTATTTGTTGAAAAATTATAATTCAAACGAATGTTTTTTCATAGGCAATTCAATTTCAATGTTTAGGCAGGTTACGAATATTTTATGGAATAAATCCTTGTCAAATTTGAATTGAAAATTTGTTTATACAATCACATTTTTTCCCCCCTTCATCGATCCGTAAAATTAGGCTCTACATTTTTTTCGCCATTTTGCGTTTATAAAATCATATTCTTCTTTCACAATTTTCGCGAAAAAAATAGCTTCCAATCTGCCAAAAATCGTAATAAATCTATTGATCAGATAATTGAGAGAAGAGAAGAATTTTTTTTTCCTTCAAGTGTCTATGATTCCAAATAGAAAAAAAAATAACAAAAATTGGTACGAAACTATTGATCCCAATTGAGAGTGTGATTGACCTCGTGAATAGCTGATATAATTGTCCAATCTTTTTACATCATCTAAAATTTTCGTTACTTTGATGAAAAACAACCAAATATGACGTTTTTTTTTTTTTGCAAACACAACCCGTGTGGAAATTGCCCTGGTTGGCCCTGTTACAAGGAAGTTTCTGGCCGGGCGCTGGTCGGGCAACATTTTTGTTCAAGTGCTCAGTCGGGTCCTAGCCGGGCGCTAGTCGGGGGAAAACTTTGTCACAATGCTTACGCTGGCTATGGCAAGTACTGGCCGGGTGCTGTCCAGGAGCTGGTTTCGCAATTTAATTGAGTTTAATATTCAAGAGCTTGGCCGGGGACTGGACAGGCGCTAAGACGGTCTAAATTATCTCATAGTTTTATGGGCCATCATCATGCGTCAAACAACTTTACGGCAAAAATTCTCAAATTGGTCACCATCCATCTAGAAGACTCACTCAGCCGAGACTAACACGGGTTGAGCAATAGCATAGCTTTGTGACACATAACCTCAAAGTTGTTTTCTCACACCCGGTCGCAAAATGCTACTTTTCATACCTCTTGAGGATTCATTTTTGCCCGCTTATTCGAGCCGGTCAAAAAAAGGTCACTTTAGGCCCGCTTAATAGGTAAAAAAAACGCAGAAATCGTGCATGTGTTACAAAAAATAGTTCTTTGCGCCCTTGATACACAATGTACTAAATTCTACACTCTGCCACAGCTCGAGCCCGGGTTGGGTCTGTGACAAGAAGGTTCCTGACCGGGCGCTGGTCGGGTACTGGTTCTGCAATTTTTCCAAATTCTTGTATTCAAGTTCCTAGTCGGACATGACTATCCTTGTCATGTTGAGTAATTGTAATTTGTGATTGTGATGTAATTGTGTGAGTAATTGTAACTTGTAATTTTCCGTCAAAAAAATCCAAGTTCGTGTGATTGCTCACGGTTGACGATAGTTTTTCGGCGTCCCATTGCACCTCGAAAGATATATCTGTATGTAAATCAGTCACTAATGACATACAGACGAAAATGAGATTATACCTAAAAGATAGTTTTGAAACCTGGTGAAATAAAATAAACTACCTTAACAAGTTCTGTAGTAATAAGGAATGATTGGATTGGGATGGATACCGGTCATTAGTCGATCACCGAAGTTAAGCACTAATCGCCACGGTCAGCACTTGGATGGTGACCCATCCCTAACTGTCGAGTGTATCGAACCCGTCTGAAATCAATTTTTTTTT
>JAEUYN010001012.1:0-48784 GCA_018257835.1 Euura lappo | reverse complement strand
ACGTAAATTATTTAGGAGTGGATGGTTTCTAGAAAATAAAGACGTCCACTCAAGTTCGGACAAGCTCGTGCGCGAAAAGCGGTAGCGTTGACGGGCAGGAGCAGCGGGGGTCGAGAAGAAGGGGTGCGACCGATTGCATTACTGCGAGTTGGCGTGAGTCGGGGTATTGATGTATAACCTGTCCATAGGTTGATAGGTATAAGTTCGAGTTAAAAGTGTGTGCAACAAAGTTGTGTCAATTCAAATTTTTCGGCTCTACAGCTTAGTTGTCTGTGTGAATCTGCTGAGGCAAGAGGCAACAGTTACAACACGGGTAGGTACATACGTTCTCATTTATATAATTATTTATAGCTATTTTCGCCAAATCGCGGGACTATTAGTCCATTACTCATTATCCGCAGATTCAAAGAAACTGCCTGATGTCTGACGCAAACAAAAAACTGAGCGGGTTCCAAAAAAGGAAAAGAAATAAGGAGAAATTGCAGAAGGAAAAAGAGCTTCTTCAAAGTGTTGCTAAGTTGGACTCGTTCTTCACCACCTCCAAACCTGGTACTAGTGCATCAGCTTCCAACGATCGGAGTAACGACCAACAAACAACTAGTCTGCCTGACGAGATACCTCAAATTCCGCAAACCGTCATTTCTGACAACCTCGAAGCAGTCACCGAAGAAGATTTTGGTGAACATTCTGAACCACATGCTGCCACGTGCCTGACAATCACATCATTTCCATCTGTCAGTGACGATCCTGCCGAGTGGATGCTGAACGATGCAAAACTTGAATACTTCGTTCAAAATGGTGTGAAACAAAATATGGATGCCAACCTATCTTCTTCAAAGCGCGAGTATACAGATAAAACCAGGTACCTATCTCTTTCACTCTTCAGCCGAACATTGCCCAATGGTGAAAAACGATCTCGGCCTTGGCTAGTATTCTCAAAAAGCAAGGGTACCATATTTTCTGCACCCTGTAAGATGTTTGGAAAATCAGGGTCGCTAGCTGATGACGAAGGATACAACGACTGGAAAAATGCAGGCCAAAGAATGAAGGAACATGAAAACTCAGATCATCACAGGTCAGCATGTGCGACACTGTTAGCGAGAATGAACTGTGCTGAAAGGTTTGACAAAAGTCTTGTTCTTCAAACGGAAGAAGGAATAAAATACTGGCAAGATGTTTTGAGACGTATTGTGGCTGTCGTGAGGTCACTGGTTGCACGCGGATTGCCTTTCAGAGGTACACATGAGAGATTTGGATCAAAAAGTAGCGGGAACTATATCATGACCTTGGAGCTTTTGGCTGAGTTCGATCCTTTTCTGGATGTGTACATAAAACGTTACGGAAACAAAGGATGCGGCAACACATCATATCTCTCGTCAAGGATATGCGATGAAATTATCGACATCATGGCAGAAAAGGTCATGAGCACGATTGTGACTGAGATAAAGCATGCCAAGTATTTTTCCATCTCTGTCGATTAAACTCCTGACATCTCCCACGTAGATCAGCTTTCATTTATCGTACGATATGTGTCTGCAGAGGGATATCCTATCGAACGATTCATAGGATTCATACCAAATTGTGGACATAAAGCGGAAAACCTGGCTAACGTGGTTCTCGACACATTGAAGAATCACGATTTGGATATCGCCAATTGTCGCGGACAGTCTTATGACAACGCAAGCAATATGTCGGGTGCGTATTCCGGTCTTCAAGCAAGAATGAAGAAAGTGAATCCTTTGGCAGTTTTCGTCCCCTGTTCAGCGCACTCACTAAATCTTGTCGGATCATGTGCTGCTGAGTTTTGTGAAGCAGGCATATCTTTCTTCGGTACTTTGCAAGCATTGTACAATTTTTTCTCGGTCTCAACACATAGATGGGAAGTTTTGTTATCGAAACTAAAGCCGAATGCAAAAGTTGTGAAGAGCCTGTCTCAGACAAGATGGTCTGCACGAGGTGACGCCTGCCGAAGTCTTTGTAGCTCCTGGAATGAGATCATGGCGAGTCTTCAAATAATTGCCAGTGATACAAGTCAAAAACCAGCTACGCGTTCTGAGGCTTCGGGTCTTCGTAAATCACTTGACTCTCTGGAAATGTGTTTCCTGGCCATGCTGTGGAATGATATCTCAGAAAGATTCAATAAAATAAGCAAACGTTTGCAATCTATGAACATCGAACTTCATTCGATTTATCAGTCGTTGGTAACATACCTAGAAGATGTAAGGAAAGATGGTACCTTCGATTATTATGAGTCGAAAGCTGTGGAAACAAGCGGTGAACATAACTACGCATACGATATGAAGAGAAAACGTAAGCGAAAAGTCCAGTTCGACGAAGTCAAAGGAAACGAGATCGAAGTCGCGCTATCCGGCAGAGACGAATTCAGAGTGACTGTTTTCAACGTCATTATCGACAGGTTGATTGCAGAACTACAAAGACGTGGTTCTGCTTACGAGAACTTGAGTAACAAGTTTGACTTTCTCCTAAAGCTACATTCCTTGGAGCCTCAGGATATCCGCGAGGGCGCACGGAACCTGAGAGCCCTCTATCTAGAAGATTTAGACGAGACTTTGGAAAACGAATGTCTGCACCTGCAAGCCTATTTGTCGTCCGCTGAGGCTACACGGGGAAAACATTTATCGGCTCTGGAGTTATACAAATACATCCTGGAAAAAGGCTTTTTGGACATTTATCCAAATGTGGAAATAGCGTTCCGAATGTTATTGTGTACACCAGGGTCGAACTGCTCGGCGGAACGGTCGTTTTCGGCGCTAAAACGAGTGAAGAACTATTTAAGATCCACCGCAGAGGAGAGCAGGCTCAATTCTCTTTCTGTGTTGTACATAGAGTCAGAAGTAATGCAGTCTGTGGACTATAGTGAAATAATCCATTCCTTCGCAGAAAAAAAAGTTCGTCGCATGGCCATCTAAGCGTATGCTAGCACGCAGTGAACTTCCTCTGTATAGAATGCCATACTCATGAACTCAGTTGTGATATTTCTAAGTCTACTTGTTTATTTTCTAAGGTAACGATGTACGATCAATAAATGAAAAATGACGGTAAAATTTTTGTTTTATTCAATAATTTTAAAAAGGGCCCCTGACTCTATGTGCCTAGGGGCCTTGGGTTTCAATGTCCGGCCCTGTTCGTGAGCAACGCGAATAGCAAGACGATTGAGAATCAAAATAGTGGTGTTCAGTTATACCTAGAAGGTAATTACCAAAAGTAGATAATTCCTGTAGTAGCAATTGCGTACGCGATAAAAATCTTTTTTATGTACCGTAAACTGATCGAGGGATAATGAAGGGGGGACTGTAATGAAAAGGAAATAAAATATTTTTAAATTATTACTTTTTTTTAATTTATTTAAAAATGTAATATTTCGTAACACCGCCACCCCCACCTTTGCCCCCGCCACCGCCACCTCTGCCCCCTCCTCCGCCGCCCCCTCCTCTGCCCGCTCCTCCGCCCGCTCCTCCGCCCGCTCCTCCGCCCGCTCCTCCGCCCGCTCCTCCGCCCGCTACTCCGCCCGCTCCTCCGCCACCCCCTCCTCCGCCTCCCCTACCTCTGCCCCCGCCGCCACCCCTGTTCCTTCTCCTCACAGACCATTTCCATCTAGAACGAACATAATTCGAATGACAATGCATTGGCACTACAGTTATGTTGCTGAGAAAATATTATGTCAAGACCCAATAAGCACAGTGGTATAAAAATGGTGTAGATGTCTGGTGAAATCACGTGTAATACACGTGTATACGAGGATATCACGTGATTTCACCGGACATCAACACCATTTTTACACCACTTGTGTTTATTGGGGAGTCAATTTACTTTCATTGTGTCTAGATACTTTACTCTGTGATTTGCCTCGACAAAGCTAGTATAGTATATATTATGCAACTAGGAGGCAAGGACCGTTATCTCCTCGTTGCACACAACAATCCGACACCTGACTGCGAATGCATATGTGCGGACTCCAGAGGTGTACAATAACACGGCTACTTTTGGTACCGAAAACTACCATCGAAAAACGCGTGAATCATACTCGCGATATACGAAGTATATATTGTTATTATTATTGTTACTATCATTATAGTAGTAGATGTATAATTACACTCACGCATCGTTCCGTTTTTTATTGTTTGAGGGGCCCGGCTGCTGCCCCTCTGCCTTTCTCTTCTGGGACTGAAACGTGAAAATTATTTATTCAATTTCTAAATTGCTAATTTTTGGCAGCAAACAGTAATCGGCGATGATACCAAATCAGTTGCAAATAGACCCATATACTGAGGACATCGGAGCAAAGTGAGCACTTGAATAAAAATCTATGATCTTCATGAAAAAAAAGTGTCAACGATTTCACGAGAGTCTGTTCATTGGAAAGTTAAAAAAAACAATTTTTCCACATTCTGAACTGACATGCCCACTTTGCCTGGTCTCGCATTCACTATTTCTGATTCCTTCATTATGTAACGTCCTGAAATATCGTCTTTGCCGAATAGCTTTTCTGTGGCGGTATTTCTCGGCGATATTCGAGACGTACTCTTCGTATCGATGTGATACAGCAGGTGTGTGCCTCGTTTACACACTTGAGGTGGATGGGGATGGGTATTCGCTCCGTGCGTTTCGACAAGTGGCGCGACCAGTGGCAAATAGACGCGATCACACTGGGGAATACTGAGCGCGAACATATGATTTAACACGTGAGAAGCGTGTTCTTGCCACTGTTTATATCCCTTGATATCGTAAATAATAATGAAACATATCGGCGAATGTTTCCTTGGTTACCAAAAAGAACCGTTTGGGCTGAAATCGGCTCACAGTTTATCATTTTTTAGACGTCATTCAGTAGGCTAGGCAGTGTTAATTTGAGGTTATGTCACGCTCCGGGATATTTTACCTATTTTAGTCCATTCACTAGATTATTTTATCCATTGTCGTCGTTGTTCTCATTTATACGATCTAACGGAAAAGAAGTGAAAACGCGTCTCTAGTGATAAATGAAAAATCTGTGTATAACCGGTGACAATGCGACTTTGATTAGTCGAAACGACATTTATCACCGATATCGTGCGTGATACACCGGAATGAAAAACTCAATATCAGGCCGACAAACAATTATCACCTTTCTTCGCTTTTCTTTACCACAATAAGTACGGAATACACTTTGGCAGATCACAGCATATACCTATGTAACCATTACGATCAACGCATTCAGCTGCTGTTTGCCAGGCGCCATGATAGGTAGTCAGAGACTTTACTAAATTCATAGGAGCTGAAAAGTGGAATGAATCGGGATCGGACTTTTTCCATACAGTTTCCAATTCCTTTCAGCGTACTCAGAAAAAGTATGCAACGTGACTACTTGCTGTTTGTTTGGATATAACAGAAGAACTGCGAGTTTTCTATACAAAACTGTATCAATTTCCCCAGTGTGATCGCCACTTTTGGCCACTGCGAGCGCGAGCGTCGAAACTCGCTGCCGTTCAAGGTTACGCACATAGCGAATACCTATGCGTGGGGATAAGATGCTCGGACTTCCAGTAGAAACAGCCGTTGGCATGCAATAGTCAAATACAAATACAAGCAACTACATTGACGGAAACTCGACGGATCGCTAACAATGTTGCAAAGCCTGATTCAAAGGTAACAACCGTCCGGCGAACGAATAAATGATGTCTTCATACTTCTATGACACATGAACCATTCTTTGGTTTCAGCGTGTAATGAGTATTATAAAATTAGTATATTCACCTCTTGTCCAGAGTCCTCCCCTGTCTTCCCGAGCTCGGCTATCTTCACCCTCAGCTCCGCGGTTAATTTTTTTGCCGTTTCCTGTTCCCTCTTCAAATCCTCTATCCTTCTAGCCCACGCCGCCTCCCTCTCCTTCTCCTTCTCCTCTCTTTCCTTCTCCTTTTTCGCGTTCTCTTCTTTCTCCTCGTTCTCCCGCTCCTCTCTTTCCTTCTCCTGCTTCTCCTCCGCGGCCATTTGCTCTTCAGTCATTTTCTAATTGACATCGAGATTTTTAGGTGACTGAATATTCAATGAACCGATCCAAAAATATTTTGTGAACAATGAAGGAGACGCAGTACCTGCTCGATTCTTACCACGGAAGCAAAACGTCGCTTGTCTCGATTATTATATGAGTCCACGTGCTTCAATCGCAAGAAAGGGCTTTTTAGTGGAATTCCACGTGAAACTTTGAACACAAATATATCAAAACATTCGTTTTGTGCAGAAACAAAGAAATGGCATGGCGATTGAAGCTCGCTATAGACTTAGATATAAATCGAAATAAACGAGGCCGGCACTTTTTGTCGTCCCGTGGTAGCAATCGAGGAGGCAACTCGATGGATAGATCACATCCCGAAAACTATAAGGGCACAGTCAAACCATAAGAAAGATTACTAATTTTTAGTGATGATCAGTAAAGATTACAACTTACCGTAACGGATGTTTGACGCCGAATGAAATCTCGATGCAAAATACACTAATAACGTACACACTCACGATTCAAGCGCGTGCACTAAAAGTTGCGCGCGCATGATTGTCGGCGACTCAGCGACCCAACGCCGCGCCGAGGTATCGTTGAGCGTGGGATTTGAGAGACCGAGACCCAGGGCCGGCCCGAGCGCGGAGCGGCCCGGATTCCGCGCGAGGCTCGATATTTATATATTTATGTGGCTCGCCGCTCGGCATTCCTTAGAAATAAGGATTTCATATCCAATTTGCTATAATGTTTTTTCAGTATCCGTAACGGGCTCATTATTTCCTTCATTATTATCGCAGTACGTGCAATTCGTATAAAAAATTTTGAGTAAGAGAAGAAAAGAAAACTTTCAATCGTATCACGAAAGACAGAGGTCGAGTGTTCGAACCGGCCGGTGTCAAAAGTTTTTTTTTTCTAGCTTCGATTGTCATAATAATCGTTGTTATTATCATTACATTATTATCATTATTGTTATTATGATAATTAGTATTATGATGTAGATATGTATCGTGATAAGTAATTGTAATGATCGTCGCAGTCATCATGTAGTTCGTAAGTTA
The DNA here is from genome assembly GCA_018257835.1 of Euura lappo. Taxonomy (NCBI): domain Eukaryota; kingdom Metazoa; phylum Arthropoda; class Insecta; order Hymenoptera; family Tenthredinidae; genus Euura; species Euura lappo. Next base: position 41,734 of record JAEUYN010001012.1, on the reverse strand, counting down.
CGGGAAACGATGCTCGACACTGACCGAGAGTTCAGTGGCGTAGCGTCGAGTCAAGTCGAGTGCTCAGCTGAACTTGGCTCGTGCGGATTGGGACGGTACGAGGAGGTAAAGAGCCGCGAGTTTTGTTATTGCCGGCATTCACAGGACATCCGATAGACGTGTCGCCAAAGTGAGATTCGATTCTCGTAGAACCCTTTCTGCTCGGGAGACGCTGTAATTTACAACGGGGACGATGTAGTGCAGAAGACGCGGCTACAGCTGTGTCCGGTCGAGGATGGACTATGGAGGAAAACTTCGTCAACACTCGAGGTAAGATATTACCTGCACGTTATATCTGCTGACGAAGTTACGATAGGGAAAGTATCCAGATGTAAAATTGCAGTGATGGAAAATCTCTTTCCCTCATGTACCCGTCCCAGGCATAGAGTGACGAAGTCTGGCGACGTCAGAATCCGACGAGTGAGCATAACGTAGGATCTTAGCGCTGGATATACTGCGAGTTATTCCCGACCGGGCTGGATCGTCGAAGCGCGTTGAATGAACCCACCCGTCGACGATAACGAGCTCGCTTGGTCCCGTCTCAGATGGTTGGTATTTTCTTATCAATCGAAACTGTAAGTCTATTATTTCGACAGATGTCATGCGAGATGCGGGGAAAGGAGCGAAGGCTGAAACACCAATGAGACCTCGTTGGAAAGTTGGGGCAGAGGCAGCTGAACGATGAGCGTAGCGAGTCCCGACTAAATTACAAACAGCCATCTTATTACTGCTCCCGTAGCCTCTGTCGATGTGATCTTTGTCCGATGCAGGTAGTGGTTCCAGACCCGGACCGAGCACGTCGATAGACCGCCGAAGACAAACCTATCTCAAAATTGGATTTTTTTTAAGTCTAAAAAAAATCGCAAAAATCTCATTTCCCATCCCGATTATTTTGACACCTGTCCGATGATGGGCCAATTTTTTTTCATTCCAAAGTAGCGCTCTAAACATTTTGGACGAACAAAACGCCAGTTTTCACTATTACGAAAATTCTAAAAAAAAAATCCCAGAACTGACCACAGGGTATTTGGGAATTTTTTGAGAATTTTCGTAACGTTGAAAATTGGCGGTCTGTTCGTTCAAAACTTTTAAAGTGCCAAAAAGAATGGGAAAAAAATCGGCCCATCATCGGACAGGTTTCAAAATAATCGGGATGAAAAATGAGATTTATATATTTTTTTTAGATTTTTAAAAAAATCCTATTTTGAGATAGGTTCGAATAATCATAAAAAATAAGGTTCGGCGGAAAAAATCTGAAAAAAATCAAAAGCACTTTTTTGTGTTCGGAGAATATCATAAAAAATTGTGAAGCGAATCAAAAGTGGTGAGGGAAAATCATTGGTCGAGTTGAGATGGAATGCTCCATATGTATATTCGTATAATCTTGAAATATCATACAAAAATTGTGATGGTTATATATTGTGACGTTGCATTCCGCAACAGTCACAGGTTTTGTTAACATCCTGAGATTTGGGCGACAGATAACTCTGGGGAGAAGCAGCCAACAGATCATTAGGTTAAGTATCGTAATAATAGGCCTCTTTTCTTTTGTTTCTCGATGTCTTTGTTTACTACGAACTATGTAACGCGTAACGACGCGCAACGCCTCGAGATCATCCGCCGATGGACAAGGAGCCACCGACGACTCGAGAGCACGGGACACGAGAGCGAGAGAGAGAGAGAGAGGACTATCGGACTGGGTTATACCGGCTAAACATCACCTGAGCCAAGATCCCGTGACGCGCAACCCAGCGTTGCACCAGGAGGTGCCAAGGGCTAGCGTCAACCAAAGGGAATTACTGCCGATTTTCGATTATGGATGCCGACGTAGAGGTCGAACAGGGTCATACACGATGTATCACCTCCCGCTACGCCGACTAATCAACCTGGGGTTGAACCACCAGCCGTCTACGAATTCTGGATGCCAAGGAGACGGTCGAATAGGGCTGTGCGAAAACACAAAAGTAGCACACTATAGCCTCCCGTCCCGACGAATTATCAGCCAGGTGCTGAACCAGACAACTACCGCCGACTATCCCGACATCGTTACCGCCACCGAGGGCCGCGGCCACGGCTCCGGAGCAGCGTTCCTGGAGATAGCTGCAGGCTTGTGCTGCAGGTTCCAAGTGACCTTCCACAAGTAATAACGTGGGTTTGGGGGAGATTCCACCCTGAATCGCCAAACGCCACCTAAAACCTTGGTTAGGCTGGCTCCTGGTGAATCAACGACCAAGGACTGTGCTTCTACCGGGCGCTGTACGGGTAGTACAATGACGAGCAATCGGAGAGTCCGCAGTACGCGGAAAGGGTAGTCCAGAGCCGGCATTACGACACTTAACGAAGATAGAGCATCGAGTATTCCCGAAATTCGTATGAAGGGTCACATGACCCAAATTGACCAATCCAGTAATTGAGACGTCCGTCACGACAGCCTCACTGATCCTTCTCGCTTCGCACCTATGACGCACCTATTTAAGCGTGACCCGCACCGCACCGAGCCTTCTTCTGCGTTCATCTGTCGCCCAGACAAGTTCTATTAATCTATTGTGCTCCCGAATACCATCCCGAAATACCGATACTGTGTGATACCGAGTACTATCTTTGAGGTGTTTGATCTGTAATAGAGTCAGTTTTATGTATTATTTTGCTGTAATAAGGTAAGGTCTTCTTTTCTATTGTAAAGCCGAGAACTAGCTCCGAATCGCGAGGTTATTGTGTCTTATTTGGTTGTTTGCGGCTCACGAGCCTTTAGGCTGTGTTCCGATACTATGTGGTTTCTATTTTTCGTCTGTATTAATTTCTTATTCCCGATTTCCGAGCTGGTTCAAGACTGATTGGGTTTTGGATACTTTCTCTGCGATTTCTGTATTTTTCTTGCTAATTTCTGTTATCTTTTCTATTAATTACCGATATATTCTCATTTTCTGCATTGATTGTGCATGGATAACTTTTACTAGGTTTTGGATTACACTGTGTTAATCGCTTATATTATCTGCTATCTATTTGCTTGATCTATTGAATATTTTTGCTATTTTTCTGTTTTTGTCTTTCTTAATTTCTGATTAATTATGCGATCTGTTGTGCGAATTCTCCCGGAGTAGCGAACGTAGTTGATAGCGTAGTCTGTAAGTTAGATAATAGCTCTTTTCTTTATTCTTTGGTCTAATTTTCATTCAGTCTTTCCGCTATCGTATTAATTCGAACACCTGTATTTTCCCGTTATTATTAGAGTCTTTTTCCCGGTAGATTCAGCGGAATCTACCCGGTCTTTATTAATCATTCCCGTATGGGAAGTTCATAATTTATAAAAGTTGTATTATATTGAATCTGAACACACCTTCTCTGTTATATGCTTTGTTAACTGGTTGATCGGCTCTTCTATCCCGACTTCCTAGAGAATTGACTAATTATTTGAGTCCGAAAATAACTTTCTGAACTGAACTTGTTTAATAACGCTTGCTATCGAGATAATATATGGGATAAGACCCACTGAAGGATATTACTTTGTTTAATTGTTTAATTTGGCAAACCCATCCCCTCTACCGTATTATTACTACTTTATTCTGTGTTAGCCGAGCTCATCCGTCGTAACTCTCTGATTCTCGTTAATTATCGTCTGTTCTATTGTGTTTTATTTTCTGATTGACATCCTGGGATGTCTGGCGCCCAAATTCCGGTTTTAGTGTATTAATTTATTTGTCTGAGCATAGTTTGTGGTAATCAGAGATTACGCCGTAGGGTAACACGTGAAGTCACCCTCACTTCATTCCATTCCGGTGGAAAACGTTGTTACAATATATATAAACTTGGGTAAAATTATATATGTAAGAATATCGAGTATATTGGTGACGCACCCTATTTGCGCACCTAGGTACTGCTTTTTTTCCCAGTAATTTGTGTTGCCGACCCCGTGCGCTTCGCGCACGAGTCCGGGGTAACGAAAAACTATCCCTCCAGCCAAAATTATGCAATTGTAAATTATGCAATTGTAAAAATTGGCTGTCAAAAATTAAAAATTTTAAGGGGCGAAACAAGACACCGCTGTCACCAAGGTGAACGGTTTGTTTATTTTCACTTTGATGACAGTCATCAAAATGATCATGTGTCACCAAAAGTGACGCTTTATACTCTAATAACATGGCAGTCCGTCACAGAAATAGCCGATAGATATGTATATAGAAGTATATGCGTTATTCTATATATAAATATGATGTAAAATGATATGAAATTATATATTCATATAATTTCATACAAATCGTATCAAGACAATGTGAACGAACGAACATAAATACATGTACCAGTCCAGGTTTCAATGAATGATTGTAAATTAATTATCCAATTCATTCATTTAATAATGAATAAATTTTGATGAACGAATAAATAAATGAATAAATAGATAAATCAATGAATGAATATATGACTAAAAAATAAATGAATATAAATAAAAAATCATGTCATATGATGAGTGAGGAAAATTAACACGTGTCGTATTTTATGCCAACTACATTTATTTTAATAATTTAGGGAACAAATGGTTGATCAATTTTTTTTATCGTTCCAATTAAATGAAAATAAACGATAATTATCCCAAGTTACTTCATCAAATGCACTCGTTAATATTTGAAAATAATATTAATGTACTCGTTCAACAACGCTCAACTGCGTTGACCGTTGAGTAAAAACCGCGCGTGCGCGATAGAAGGTGCGCGTAGACACTACTCTACCTCCCCGTGCAGCTAACCGACATAACCGTACGCCGTCCGCCATACCGGTTTTACTCTGTATTGTGTTCTGCTTGCGATTTTGCTTTTGTTTCGTGAATAATAAATTTCGATTCATTGCCGCGTGTAGTGTGTGTGTTCATAGGATAATTTCGAATGTCCATCGCGCCCTGTGGTAAGTACAGGCAATCGATATTATCATAAAAATAACTACATGATATGTATACATGTACGACGTGAGAATCCATAACCTCACTTTCTCGTCATTCCCTTTCATTTGTCTATGGAGTATGAAATATTTTCGATTTAGAAGTCGACTTTTATTTAAACTTTAGGCTGCGTAGAAGGTTTTAGAGGTTGACTATGCTACTGCGACTTTATAATTGGGTCACCAAGTCTCCCCTTGAGGTGGGGTAATTAAAATCTAATAAAAATACTCTCGAAATGATCACAAGAAAACCCGAAATTCTCATATTGAAACTTTTGTCATACGTCGTTTACGTTTTTAGCTATGTAGGCGCGAAAAATGTAAAAAAAAATAAATAAAAAATCAATGTATTTGATGATTTTTTTCGTAATGGAATGATAAGTCGAAAAGATTTGAATGAAACCACAGTTCATCCCTTCAACATGCAGTTTGACTGTGCAAAAGGACAAGCAGATCAAAAGGGGTCAGGGACAAAATCTCGTTTTTACGTTCGATTTGACGTGAAATCCCCTGTAACAAGCAGAGCTAGTCACAGCATATTCATAGGATTCATCCCGTATAAAGATACAAAAGTATACCGAAGGTTTATATAGTGATAAATATAATAACAGAGTATCTTGTGTAGAACAGAGTGATTAAGCCAGTCTTTATTCAAATAAGCAAATCTAGTTAAGGTGGCTCAAGCACGCAGGACCGATTTTTGTGGGGGCTAAAGGAAGGCCCTCTTTTTTTTCCCGCAAACGCATTTTTGTGACACTGCAGTTACTTCTAATTAAAGTTTTGATAATTTTATGTGAATAATAATTAGTTCATACCACTAAATAAGAACCGTAAAGTAAGAGTAATTTCACGTTACGGTACTGTACAGAGAAGAATGGCAACGTCGCGATTTACCGTCTCTCTCAAGCCTCCATTTTCTTCGTTTCGAGCGATTGTCAACAATCATTCGCGGTTTTTTGAATAAATATACGCGTACTTTTTGATAGTTTATGAGTAAAAATCAAAAATGCCTTTTAACGTGCGCTGCAGTGTGGGCAAAAGAAAAGGAAAGTTCATGAAAGCAAATGTACTTGATTAATGAATAAAAACTGATAAATACATTTGTCTTGGAAATGTATCTTTATACTCTAACAATCTTACAGCACGCAAACTCAGAGAACGAACCATCGAACGAACCTAACCTCGTAGGACGTAGAATTGTTGAACTGGAGACTCTGGCGGAGCAGTTGTCGTGCAAGAGTTGTGACCTTTCATTATCGTTGAGAAATGTTAATAATGAAAGAAAGTGTGGATTCGCCAGCATTTTGAAAGTGGCCTGCACCACGTGTCAAAAATTAACCATCGTTCATACTAATAAACTGAATGCACAGAAGCGATGCCACGATGTGAATCTCAAAGCAGCGATTGGTATGTATATCAAATAGAATGGAAGTGTCGTAGTGTCAATTACACTTTGGCAATTTGTAAACGATTTCTCATCTCTTTCACAGCAATCATAGACACCGGCATAGGTGAGAGTCAGATGAATAGTATTTGCTCATCGATGAATATCCCTAGCGTTAGTGGAACCTTGCTGAAGAGACATGAAAGAGTCGTGGGTCCTGCGATTGAAGCAGTGGCGAAAGAAAGCTGCAGAGTCGGAATAAAGCAAGAAAAACAAATGTCGATAGCTAACCAGCGAGAAGAAAAGGAAGTTGACGAACAGACATTTTCAGTTATCGTAAATTATTTTGTATTTATTGAAGTTTGAATATTTGGATCTATGATTCTCTACCTCAAACATCACCGAAATCAATTGTTATTGTACATAGCTTTTAGCGATAATGCAATGCGCCGCATGTGTGGTCAACTGTTGGAAAAACTATTATACAGTATAAGAAACTATTTATCATTCGGTGAATTCAGTTCTATTGTTATTTCAACGCAAATCTGAGAATTCAAATAATTATTTACATTTATAGAATATAAGAAACTTTATTTACTATTTATTAAATTCATTTTGATCGTTTTTTGAACGAAAATCAGGAAATTCTAATAATTATTTACATTTAGATTATTTAATTAATATGCAATCAAATAAAATATTCCTGTAACATAGAAATGGAATTGAATTACTTTTTTGAATCGTGAATAATACTCCAATCGATACTGAAGAACAATTTTACTACGTGCTCAGTGAATTGTAGTAATTTGTTGCATGAAATTTATTATATTATATATTATGTATTACATATATAATCGTCGAGGAAAAGAATCCTGAATAAAATTGTCGTCTCACAACTGTATACATATACCCAATAAGCATATAACCTGACTTGAAAATGAAAGATGAAAATGATTTGTATATGAAAATAAAAATTCCTATTGATTCCTAGTAATGTGTTCTCAATTAATATAACTAAAAAATACAACAAAAAGTGTACATTTGCCACAGAAGTGGTGAAGTTGATTCTGCGTCTTTATGACTTTATTATTGATTTTGTTCCGCAGTAACCAAAGCAATGATTTGCCTTCGACGGAACATCCATTCCCTATCCCAAATCCTGAGATGAACGTAAGTGACATGGCACCCATATCAAGTACACCAAGTAAACTAATTGCTTCGTTTGATGCTGGATGGCAGAAGCGAGGCACCGGTCACGCGTACAACAGTTTGTCCGGTCAATACATCAACTTACGTCGGATACAACTATGTACTCAAACAGAAGAATATTTCTCTAATAATAAGTAATTTACTACACAGGTCATAGTTCACTTATTGGCCACCATACAGGTAAGGTCCTATCCTACTGTACTCGCAGTAAGAGATGTCGGAAATGTGAGTCAGGATACAAGAAGGACCACAATTGTAGACGTAACTTTTCTGGATCAGCGAAGGCGATGGAGCCTGACATGGCCATAGAATTAGTCAACAGAAACGAACTTTTGAAAGCTGAAAATTCAAAAATTTCTGTTCTTATTGGTGACGACGATTCATGCACTATTGCAGCGGTTCGTAGAGAGGCTGGCGAACCAATAGAGAAGTGGTCGGATTTTAACCACGCGCACAAAGCTCTAAAAAATGCTCTGTATGCAATGAAGCTGCAGCCGACGCTCATTACATATTTCTCGCATTGCTTTTCGTGCGCAGTGAAGCAGAATAAGGGAAATCCAGATGCTGTTCAGGCTTCACTGAACAATGTAGTTCCCGATGCATTTGGCGAACACAGTAACTGTAATCAATGGTGCGACTACAAATCTATGGGCGATAATTTCGTTCACAAAAATCTTCCTCATGGAAAACCACTCTCCGACGCAGGCCTCAGACAGTCTATGTCCAAATTATTTGATCGTTTTGCTACCAACGCTAACAAACTAGCACAATGTGCTTCAAGCCAGGCAAATGAAAGTTTTAATAATATTGTGGCTAGCAAACATCCAAAATCTAAATTTTATGGTGGATCGGAGTCTTGTGACACCAGAGTGGCAGCTGCCGTAAGCCAAAAAAACCTTGGCACTGCATACATTGTCGATGTCAATGAGTTGGTGAGTCTTTCCCCTGGCACAGAGACCAAAAAATACAGAAAGCGGAAAGATCAGATCAGAGAGGCGCAGGCACTGTCGAGAAGATCTGTCGGATATAAAAGAAGGAGACTATTTGCTAAAAACCAAAGATCTACAAAAAATGCTGGGATATCAAAACGAGAAGGTATCACCTATTCAACTGAGAGCGGATTGAGTAATGTTTCGGATTTACTCGAAAATCCATCTCCTACTGGTAAGTTACTCATGCGTAATTAGTAATCAAAATAAGAATATCAGCGAAACTCAGATAATTTTCTTATATCTAGAAAGCAGAGACTTCAGTAAGTGCTGCATTGTTATATTCGATCTGGAAACTACTGGACTGCATAAAACGTCCGAAATTTGCCAGGTAGATATTAATTCCACATACGAGCAATTTTCATGTCTAATCTGATGAAACTAATAAGCGCAAATTAACTCATACGTAGATCGCTGCCTGTACTGAGAAGGATCAGTTCAATTCCTACATCATTCCATCGAAAGGCATGACACCAGGAGCTGCTCAAGTCACTGGACTAAGAATTGCAAACGGTGAAATGTATTTATGATATACAAAGGAATTTCAGAGCATATGCGAGGTAAAATTGCTAAGGCAGGGATTGATCATTCGTTATTGAAGAGAGCTTTCCAAACTGGCGGCGACGAGGGAGTATATTTATTACTGGGTGAAGATATCGGAGGCAAGCCGAGAGTCACGAAGACCAAGAAGGTCATTGAGAAGATGCTTGAGCTTTTAAGGACCATGTAACTGGGTTCAGCTTTACATAATTTTAATTTTATTTTCATTTTTATGCATTGTGCAATATTAGGTAACAAATATATTTTTTATTAATCCTAATAAACTATTTTTCGTTTACGAAATGGAATAAATTTGTCATTTTCCTTTGACGGATTTCCGTTCATCGTAATTTTCTTTAACCACGAACTTATTCGGGTTCTTTCATCGGTTTGGTAATTCATTACAACGAATTTTGCTAAAACGTCAGTCACAGATGTTTTGAAAGATAGGTTAGGTGAACTGGAAATATTCAATTCTCACGCATGCGCTCTTGCGTCATTCACGTCACATGATTTGGGCGACGCTGCCAGTTCTTCAGGCGGGTACCAAACCTTTCTCAATTGCGAATTTTCAGACACTTTAACATTTAATATCTTTTGAAATAAGTCGTGAACCCCATACTTAATTGACGTATTCGTAATCTTCATGATTTAATCGACATTTATCTAGTTTTTCGACAGCATCGGTAGCGTGAATATCGAAATATTACCCGGCCCATGTCTGACGGCGCGATTCTCCCGTAAGTCCTGTGTTGAAAAATCGAATTCCAAGTATTTTTTTCTCTCTTATCTGGTCGATAAACTAGTCTGATATTTTTCGTACGTGAAAACGGGTACTTTATGTACGATATCCTAAAAAATTATTTTTTTCGGTAGCTAAACGTGTTCGTGCTTGAGCCACCTTAAACCGGTGCTACAGTATATTACTAGTAGAGTAGGTGTTAAGGGGAGACTTCAGTGAAATTTCGAAAATCGCTATTAGAGGTCGTATAGAAAAATCTTTCCAGCAGTTTTTCAATAATGGTGTATGGGCTGTGAAAAAAAATTCAGCCTCCTGCAAGGAAGTGTAAGCGCAAGGAACTTTGCGAAGATTTTTCCTGTCGCTGCCGAAAATTCCTTGCGCATACACTTTCATCGCAGGGGTCTGAAATTTTTTTCCACAGCCTATGATTGAAAAACTGTTGTAAGAATTCTCCCATACACCTCTTTTTAATATTGTAAGAATAAAAAAACCTATTTTTGGCAAAAATTTCACCGAAATCTCCTCTCGATCTCTAGATATAGAAGTGAGTCCAGCTAATTCAGTCAAGACTGAAGAAGCCAGGGGGAAGGGTGAGGAGAAGTGCATAAGACTGACTGAGTTATCTCACGGTACGCGGTTCCATGTGTACCGTGTCATGCACTGTCAAGCTTAGGCGAAAAGAGTAGATTAGCGGTGTGCAGATAGCCTAAGATCTAACGTGTGCGTGTGTGTGTGAAGGTAGGCGACGTATGGACCGTAGGGCGAGGGGGAAATAACTCGTTGAAATAACGTGTCAATAGGTCGTGAAATATTGCGAAATGACCGAGGAAATAACTGAAATAATGAGAAATAACTGAAATAACGAGAAATGAATGAAATAATGAGAAATAAATGAAATAACGAAGAAATAAACGAAATAATCAGAAATAAATGAAATAACGAGAAATAACCGCAGAAATAACTGAAATAATCAGAAATAATTGAAATAATTATGAATAACGAGGAAATAAATGAAATAATCAGAAATAACTGAAATAACGAGGAAATAGAAGAAATAATCAGAAATAACTGAAATAATGAGAAATAAATGAAATACCTAGAAATAAAGCGGAAATAAATGAAATAATCAGAAATAACTAGGCAATAAATGAAATAATCAGAAATAACCTCGAAAATAGCTGAAATAAGGAGAAAATAATGAGAAATTACTCAATTACCTCGTCAATTACATAGTCAGGATTGACTGATTTAATAAAAATTACTATTTTATTACTTTGAATTTATCCGTGTCAGCGCGCGAAAATCATGACGACTCGAAATATTTCGCGCGCTCGTTTTTCGCAGCGTCGAATAATGTAGATCACGGTCTTATATACAGGTCTTGAAACGACACCTAAATTTCAGTGGTGGGGGTGGTTCGCTTAATGGCTCAAAAATTAGTTCGAGTTGTGGCCGCAAGGGCTGCGCCACGGATATCAGTGGAGCAATGGGCAGACCATAGACATAACCTCTAAATGTGCTTTAAACCTATATTGCCGTCACCTGTATGACGCATTTTTGGAAAACTGACTGGAAAAATGATAACGGGAATATACTGAAAACGTGAAAAAAAATCTATTACCAGGAAATCGAACCAAATTACGAGTTCGAAAAATCGAACACGGGGTGCATAAACCGCGCGCATTCAATTACGATTAGTGGTTTTGAAGCTCGATTTTTCGAACTCGTAATTTGGTTCAATTTCCTGGTAATAGAACTTTTTCCACGTTTTTACTACATTCCCTTTATTTTTTCCAGTCAGTTTTACAAAAATGCGTCATACAGGTGACGGCAATATAGGTTCAAAGCACGTTTAGAGGTTATGTCTATGTCTGCCCTTTGCTCCACTGATATCCGTGGCGCAGCCCTTCTGGCCGCAACTCGAACTAATTTTTGAGCCATTAAGCGAACCACCCCCACCACCTTCGTTTCAAGACCTGTGTATAAGACCGTGATGTAGATCGATAGTATCGAGATCCCTTCGAGATCTATTTCGATCTTCGATTGTTGTGAACGAGGTTGTGACAATATTATGAGTGGTAACAATATTCTTAATAATATTAAGAAATAATTTGAAATAACAGAAATAATTTGAAATAAAGGAAATGAGTTTGAAATAGATGAAAAAATGTGAAATGAAATAAAAAAATAAATTGAAATAAAAGAAATAATTTGAAATAAAAGAAATGATTTGAAATAAATGAAATGAGGTTGAAATAGATGAAAAAATGTGAAATGAAATAAAAAAATTAATTGAAATAAAAGAAATGATTTGAAATAAAAAAAATAATCTGAAATAAAAAAAATATTTTGAAATAAATGAAATAATTTGAATTATTTCACCAAAAGAAATAATGTGTCAGTTAAATCTTGAGTTATTTCCCCCTCGCCGTAGGGCCAGACGTAACACCCCCATACATAACCCATAATTTTCTTCGTACTATTACAAAATACACTTTGAACTTTCCCAATTGTTAGTTCATGATAAACTATAAGATAGCAAACTAGATTTTATTATACAGATATATTTCACAGATTTTTTCTCAATAAGATTCCATACGCTGCTGAATAAGTAACGGGGAAGCCAGAAATAATGGAGCGGGAAAATAATGAATTTTCCGGCTTTAGTTTGAGGCACAAGAGAAAGCGCTTGGCTGTAGCTAATGACAGGAGGCATCATACCGTGGATGATATACAAGATCCTGAGGACTTTGAATCCAGCTCAGATGAAAGCTTAGAATTACAGAACGAAGCCTTTCAAATTGCTGCTTCTGATTTGGAGGCAGATTTAAACAATTCTGCTGAGCAACAGTCTTCGGATGACGAAGCGTCCGAAAGTTCTCACGAGGAAGGCAGTGAAGAAGACAATGACGAATATAACGGAGAAGACGTGGGGGAAAATGACGAACACAACTTAGAGGAACATAACGAAGAAGGAGCAAATAACGAAGAACTCCGAGAACAGAATGTAGAAATCGTGGTCACATTCCTGTGGAAAATGTCGAATCTGAAAGTTCAGAAGAAGAAAACGTACATGTACCACAAGATCTCAGGAATCTGCAAAAAAGAACCTCGAAAAATGTCTTTCTGTCAGCAAATCTAAAACATAATCAAGGAAACCAGATACTTAAAGCACTACGAGCGTTTCCCTTCAACTTAGTTTCTCTCCCAAAGGACACTAGAACGCTATTGAATACCCCGACTGGTGTCGCTACTAGATTTGTGCAACAAATCGCAGGTGGAGAATATCTTTACATCGGCTTCGAAGCTACCATCACTCAAAAGTTACTGAATCTTCCAGAGAATCTCTTACCAGACCACATAGAGATTGACTTCAGTACCGACGGAGCTCATCTGAATAAGGGTACAGATCAGTTTTGGACACACCAGTATCGTATTTCGAATATACCTGACAAAAGACCTATTATAGCGGGTGTCTTCAAAGGCAAGCGTAAGCCATCTAAACCCTTCGAATTTTTTGAACCGTTCATTGGAGAAATTGTCAGGGTACCTGACCAAGGTGGAATATCTATCGGTGACAGACGGCTTCCTTTGAACATTCATTGCTTTATTGCGGATGCACCGGCCCGAGCATTTGCTGTGAATCATTATGGACACACCTCGGCACACGCGTGTTCTAAGTGCAAAGTCGAAGGTCATCGGTGTGGTATCCCAGGTTTTGCAGGAACAATGGTTTTCCGAGGTATCAGACACCCATTAAGAACTGATGAAGAATACCTTAATCTCACGGACGAGGATCATCACAAAGGTAGAAGCCCGTTGGCTCCATTACTTGGATTAGTCACAGGTGTGCCGTTCGAAATCATGCACTTGGGCTGGCTGGGAAACGGCAAAAAAGTAGTGGCAGCTCATGTTGATGGAAAATTTGGTCATCGAAGGTTGAGTGGCAGAAAACTTAACATCCTTGATGTAAGAATGGAACAACTAAAAAACTACTGTCCCTCGGAATTCAACCGTCGACCAAATAAAATATCGAATTTCCACAGTTTCAAAGCTAGTGAATACAGACAAATTTTGCTATACACTGCTCCAGCTGTCTTCAAAGATGTTTTCGCACACGAATATTATAATCACTCTATGATTCTCCACTGCGTGCTTCGCCTTCTAGCTTCTGAGGAGACACCACAAGAAGTATACGCTTTCTGTCAAGAAGCTCTTGAGACGTATGTCACATTATGTGAGGAACTATACGGAGAGCAATTTCTCTCATATAATGTCCATGCTCTATTGCACGTAGTAGCAGATGTTCAAGCACTCGGTGGTCTGGACACGTATAGTGCATTTTGTTACGAGAACAACATTCCAGAATTTAGGAAGCGTATCAGAAAACCACACCTTCCTCTCCAACAATTTCACAAAAGATTAGTCGAGCTGAATGATCTTAATCGTGCACCAGTAGAAAACAATGACCACATATGTCTATCGCAAGCTCATGCAGATGGACCACTTCCAAATGACGTGGCCCCTCATTGCAGACAGTTTCATAAACTGACAATCGGTAAAGCAACGCTTTCAACTAATTTGCGCGACAGTTTCTGCATTCTGAAAAATTCGATAATTTGTATAATCAGAAACATTGTACAAGTGGACGGAACGACTTTCCTTGTTGTCCACAAATTCCGAACGGCGTCTGAAATATACGACGTTGGGGTATCTTCTGACTTCGTAGGAGTTTCTCATTGTACAAATTTATCGGACAGAGTGCAAATAGTCAACTTGAATGACATGGCAAACAAATGCTACAGAATGCCGAAGTGGAGCTGCGTGGAAGGAGAAGAAGGAAAACGCTGTAGAAAATGAGTGGATTTGTATCTCGTTACTGACTCCACTAGTTATACCTCAACATTAGACACGGATCAATTTAAACGGAAAGAGCACAACAAAATGGAACGGATCACAAAGTAACCTAAGGTGCGTGCATGATCCATAAAAAAGTGAGCTGTTATTTATTCAAAGCCCCTCAAAATCATACCAAAAATCACAAACGCACACGATCCCTCGACGAAGTGTGGCGTGTATTGGATCGTATTCGCCTCACGATGTAAACTTGATTTAATTCGCCGAAGACATGGAAGCAATTGATATCGTGGATTGCCCAAACGCTAAAAAAATTAGAGTCAATTTCACTCAAGCTGCAAATTGACCCTAATAGTTAGGGAGCTGGGTGCCAAAATGGTAAATCATTTGATCATGTTTCACATTGATAGGGATGAAGGTTCAGATCAATACGAATCGATTTGGTCCAGTCGACGAAGGTCGTATGTCGCTGACTTTTCGAGTTACAGCGCTTCAAGAATGTAAAAAAAAAAGGGTGTGGTAAATTATACGATCGTGTCTGCCCTTTGGACCGATGGTTGTTGTCATCCCCAAACTCACAAAAACAAAAAGGCAGACACTTTGGTGGCTGACTTTTTGAGTTACAGCGTTTCAAAAATGTAAAAAAAATCTCTCCTAAGTCATTTGATCATGGTTCTAGTTGCGCCCATTCGATTCATTAGGACTCCCGGAAGACAAAAAACAAAAGGCAGACATTTTGGTGACTGACTTTGAGGTGTACAATTTTTCGAAGTTCGCGCAGAATCAAGGGAAAGCGGGTATTACGGCTGATTATTGTTATCATTAATAGTTTTATGATTATTAATTTTTTTGTTTTTTTATTCAATAAAGTTCAGCGTTAGTCAATTAAAGTCGTGAAAGTCGTCAAAAAAAGAAAAGTAAAAGAAGTTGTTATAATGAATTTGTTATAATAAAGTTGTTATCTTCAAACAAAGTTCAAACGAAAATCGATGATCAATAGTCGTCATCACTGTCGTCGGATGCATTGTACCGGTTTCCCGTGATGTCAGCGCTTTCATTCATATCATCTTCGGTATCTATAAAATACAGAACGTGTTTAAATTTGTGTTTCACATACAAACGTAATCGAGAGATGTGGTGTGGTGACTGCAGGATGGCAAGTATTACAAATGAACCAAAATTATATGATTTATGAACAGAAAAATGTGTACCTGATTGATCTTCTGGATCATCGATTTCCGTTATCACCTCGCTGTACGATCTTGGCAGTTGTTCTCCAGTGAACCATCGAAATTCGAGTGCGTCGTCTCTCAGTATCCAGCCATAATATGTTGGATCAAGATTACCAACAGGATCTTTCTGGTGGGCATTCCTCCAAATTTTGGTGATATATAGGGTCCTGCGAAGGTGTTCCCTCATTTCCGCCCGACATGGAGGTAAATTCGAACCATCGAAATTTTGGGTCGACAGCTTGAACGAGGCGCCAGGGTTAGATACCTTATACGTCTTTAAGAAGATTTCGTATCGCCCCTGGTTCACTTCCTTCGTTTTCTTGACGTTGTACAATCGACATACGAATTCTTCAAGTACTTCGAAAATGCGCTCACAGCTGTCAATATCGGCCTCCCCGATCGCGGCAAGAGCCCTTTGAAATTCCTCGCTTTTTTTCAGTTTTCAAATGGTTGTTTTTTTACCTTTTCGGAAAAACGCCGGATTATAATCACACCCGGTGATAGCATGGTAACCGGGCAAGGAATTGGAAATTGAAGGTCCCAACTTCGAATAAATTTGCGTGATATCAATATACCGACGTGAATTTCCAATGCCGAAATCCATCCAAATCTTTAGAGGCCTTTGAATGAATTCCATGTTTCCGAGCATTATTATCAGAACGTCTGTATCCGCGCAGCGTATGACGACATTCGCACGTGTTTCAATTTGGGAGACGTGATAAATAATTTTTGTGTCGGCTTCTTCGTGAATCTCACAAGATAACTTTTCGTTTACTCTCCGAATCACGTCCCCATTTTCAACGCGAAATGTATAGCAGATGTTTTTACTTGGAACTTTGCGCAAGCGTAGAATTTGAAAAAAATATGTACTTGAATGGTCTGCCTGTGGAAAGTCAGCCACCAAAGTGTCTGCCTTTTCGTTTTTGTGAGTTTGGGGATGACAACAACCATCGGTCCAAAGGGCAGACACGATCAAATAATTTACCACACCCTTTTTTTTTACATTTTTGAAGCGCTGTAACTCAAGAAGTCAGCCTTACCATGGTGGCAGACTATTTTTTGTGGTTTGAGACATTGTCTTTAATCGAACAATTAAGGTCTGCCAAGTGTTCATTTCATATACACTTTTTTAAATCATAAAAAACATTAAAAAAAATCGATTACTACTAAAGTCAGCCACCAAAGTGTCTGCCTTTTCGTTTTTGTGAGTTTGGGGATGACAACAACCATCGGTCCAAAGGGCAGACACGATCAAATAATTTACCACACCCTTTTTTTTTACATTTTTGAAGCGCTGTAACTCAAAAAGTCAGCCATACCATGGTGGCAGACGCGGTCCTTAATGTTTCTTATGTTACAAACATCGATATTAATAACGTCTGCCACATGATCAGATCATATAGAAATTTTGGCACCCAGCTCCCTAACTATAACTTTTTTCAGCGTTTGGGCAATCCGCGATATCAGTTGCTTCTACGTCTTCCGCGAATTAGTACACATGAGTTCAGATAATGACAACCACAAACACTTTTTCTCTTTACTTTCTTGATCATTTCTTCAAGAGGCCTCGTTTTCAGCTTTCCGCTATTATCAGAAATAAATCATTCGTAAAAACTACATGCTGAGTAAAAAGTCACGTGAAAATTGAACGATCAAACGAACTTACCTGTATGTGAAGTTCGATCGCAATTATACGAGGGTCTCGTCCTCCAGATTACAATGTAGTACACACTACTCCGACCAAATTATACCACGTTTTCAGAGTTTAAAAAAGAAGCGCGCCACCGTTCAGGTGGCGCCCCCGTCCCCAAGTCTCTTCATATGTTCAGAGTCCTTATAGGCTGAGTTCCGAAATTAGAGGGTGATATGTTAGCAGTGTTCTGTCCTTGTCGCATCGTTGGATTGGAGCCCAGCTCTGTAGCTTTTCTTTTATTTTTGATTTCCAGCGTTCACAATGAGTTTCGGAACGCAGCCTTCGAAAATTGTTTGTACCGATTCGGGTGAGAATTTCTTTGAAATTTGATTGGGCAAGCAAGCTTGTTGAGGGTGGGAATGTAATCTGGAGGACGAGACCCTCGTATAATTGCGATCGAACTTCACATACAGGTAAGTTCGTTTGATCGTTCAATTATACTTCGTGTCTCGTCCTCCAGATTACAATGTAGTTGTTCAGAGTGTACCAAACAATTTTTCCAACTGTCTACGAATGAATGCGTATCATCCAGGTTACAGTAAAAACATAGCATCTGATGTTTCAGGTCTATCAAGAAGAAATTGTGGTGAAAATAAAACACCTATTCAGCGTAAGATACGCTTGATGAACTTATTCTATTATTATTGTTATTATCATTACTCTTTTTTTTTTTTTCATATCCTGATATCACGGTATTCATACTAGTTAGTTTTGTTTATTGATTCCCCTTGGGGTTACAAGTGCTTCCGTTTCTTACTTTTACATTTGTACAATCTGTTCACAATACATCTTATCCCTAAGATCTTAGCCTATCTTATCTTATCCTATCTTATCTTATCTTATTTTACCTTATTTTTTAAACTTTTGCCCTGCCGTTTCGCTTGCTTATTCTCATTGCCATTGATATTCACATTCTCATTGCCACGCCTCTTTTTTATTTTATTCTGTACTCATGTCTTTGCCTGTCTTATCTCCTTTCTCTGTCGCTTTTCTCTATTTTCCTTCTTACCATCTAGTTCTTATTCTTATACCGCATTTTTCCCTCTCCTCCTCACTGCTTCGCTACCTCCCTCTGTTTGCTCATTTTCCCCTCTCCCTTCCCTCTTGCTATTTCATGCTTTGCTGCTACCCACCCTTCTTTTTCGACTTCCTTTTCCTTTCTTGCTCCAGGTTTTGTCTGTATCCTGCATTCATCTGCATTTACACGCTCCCGTTCCATCCTCACATGGCTTCGTTTTCATTCTCTCTTTCTCTTTCTCTTGCACTCCTTGCTCTTTCGACTTCACGCATCCAGTTCTCCCCCTCCCCGTTTTCGCCTAACACATGTTGTACACATTCTTGCCAACTTCCTTTTTCAGTTCCATCATACGTACATCTTTCCCACACGTGTTCCCAGGTCTCTTCCTCTCCCCTGCACATTCTGCATACTCTTTCATCCTCTCCTAGCCAGTACCTTGCCTCTTTGACCTCGCTTCCTATTCTGAATCTAGCTACCCTTCTCCACCTGCTTTCTCCCCACCCTTTTCTTAGGTAATTCGGCACCCCCTCCCTTTTTATCACTCTGTACCATCTGTTGTACCTCGACTTGACAATTTTTTCCCATCTTTCTTCTATCTCTATTTCTTCATCTATTCTTTCTATTTCCTTATATGTTAGCTCCCCTCTTTCCCTGGCTCTTATTGCTTCTCCTTCATCTATGTTTTTTGTTGCGAAGAAGTCTCTTCTCCCTTTTTCCCACTTTTCGGCCTCTTCTCTTGACCTTATTCTCTCTTTTATTTCCCACCAGCATTTCCTCGCTATCTCGCTCCCTCTTCCTTCTTCTAGTTTTACCTCGAAGTTCCATGCTCTTTTGGCTGCTCTTGTCCTCAGTTTCTTTCTCTGCACTTCCTCCCTAACCATGTAACCCGGCGCGTTCCAATCGACGCCAAGCACCCATCTTATGTACCTCTCTTGCAGCGCTTCTATTTCTTTTCTTTCTTCCCATCCCCAGATCTCCGCGGCGTATTCTGCCACCGTCCATACCAGCCTGTCGAACAGCCATATTCTTCTTTCCCAGTCCTTGCCGAATCTTCTTTTTCCTATCCCCCATACTTGTCTCATTGCAATGTTCGCCTTTCTAATTCTCTCTTTTATGTGGGCTTCTTTTCCCCCGTTGCTCTGTAGTCGATATCCCAGGTATGTGAATTCTTTAACTTCCTCGATTCTCTTCCCTTTCCATCTCCAGTTTATGTTTTTCTTTCTTCCTCCACCGCTTCTGCATACCATTACTTTTGTTTTTCCTACGTTTAGCTCCAGTCGTTTTCTGTCCAGGTATTTTGTTAGCCTTCTGATCATTATTTCCATGTCCTCTTCATTCTCCGCCATTATTACTACGTCATCCGCGTATGCCAGCGTGTATATCCTTTCCCCCCCTAGTTCTACCCCTCCTGTTTTTCTTCCTTTCCTCATCTCCTCTTCTAGGTCTGCCATCAGGAGGTTGAAGAGGTATGAGCTTAACGGGCACCCTTGTCTGACTCCCTTTGTTATCCAGAATTCTTCCCCTGTTTCGTCCCCCACTTTTACTTTGCATTTTGTTTCCTCATAGATTTCTTCTATCCTTTTCTCCAGTTCTTCTCTTACCCCTCTTTTTCTCATCTCCTCCCATAGCGTCTCTCTGTCCACTGAGTCGAAGGCCGCCTTGAGGTCAATGAATAGTGCTATTAGTTTCCCTCCTTTCTTTTCCAGCTGCCTGTTTACTAGGTGAGTCAGTACGTAGATGTTGTCGATTGTTCCCATCCCTTTTCTGAATCCCGTTTGGTTGTGGGGCACCATTTTTTTCCTTTCTACTTCTTCCTCTAGTCTTCCTGCTAACGTCGTCGCGTATATCTTGTATATTGTTGGCATTAATGTTACTCCTCTGTATTCTTCTACCTTTTCCCCGCTTCCTTTCTTTTTTATTGGTGCTATCAGTCCTGTTTTCCATGCTTCGGGCCATCCTTCTCCTTTCCATATTCTGTTGCATATTTTCCAGACCCATTCTGTTATTTCCTCGCCTCCGTATTTCCATACCTCGTTTGTTATCTCGTCCCCCCCCGGCGCTTTGTTATCTTTCATTTTTTGTATTGCCTTTTTTATTTCCTCCCTCGTCAGATCTGCTTCTCCGTCTCCACCCCTTCTCCTGTTCTCTCTCGCCTCCTCCCTTCTCTCTGTTCCTCCTAGCAGTTCTATGAAGTGTGTTTTCCATTCCTTCATTCCTATGTTCTCGTTTACTCTGCTGCGTTTCTTCCTTTCTCTGTTTACTACCTTCCACACCATCTCTTCTGTCTTCGCTTCCTCCGCTTCTCTTATGAATTTTTCATTCTCCTCCTGTTTTTTTTCTTCGCATAATTTGTTGTATGCTCTTTTTTTGTCTTTGTATTCCTCCTCCGCTTTCGCTCCTTTCCTCCACTCCCTCAGGCATTTTCTTACCTCTTTCTTTTCCTGCTTGCATTGTTCGTCCCACCACCCGTGTTTTTTGCCTTGCCTTTCCTCCCCGTCCTCTATTACTCTTCTGAACTCTTTCATCATCTCCTCTAGTTCTTCTTCTATCGCTGCATTGTTGGTTTCCTTCCACTCTACCTCCCTTCTGAATCTTTCCCTTCCTTCTCGTGTCCAGTCCCCTCTTTTCGTTCTGGTGTTTCTCTTCTCTTTTCTCTTTTCTCTCCTTCTCTCTCCTGTCAGTTCTATTACTATCGGGTGGTGGTCTGAGTCGATCTTGTCTCCTATCGTCATGCCTTTCACCTCTTCCGCTGTTGTTACTGCCGTTATTGCGTAGTCTATTACCGTGTTACCTTGGCTTCCTGTGAACGTGAATTCCCCCTTTTCATCCCCTTTGCTGTTTCCATTCAGTATTTTCCATCCTACTTCTTCTAAGAATCTCACCAGCTTCGCTCCGTCTGCGTTTACTTTCTTGTCTTTGGATTTTCTGCTTTTTTCATTGTCCTCCTCTCTTCCGTCTCCCCCTCCTTCTTCCCCTGTCCTTGCATTGAAATCTCCTCCTACCATTATTGCTTGTCCGTTCTCCTCTTCTTCTGCGTATTTTTTCAGTTCCATTATTTTTTTTTCTAGGTCTCCGTTTACGTAAATTCCTACTATCTTCCATTTCTTTTTTTCTATTTTCAGCGTTGTCTCTATCATGCCCTCTATGCTCTTCGTTTCTTCTCTGCCCGGTTCCTCTATTACTTCCAGCGAGTCTCTCACCCCTATTGCCATCCCGCCCATGGCTCTTCCTTTTTTGCTTTTTCTTATGGCGTGTTGCGTCTGCCATTTGTACCCTTTTGGTAGTTTCCATCTTATTTTTTCCCACCCTTTTTGTTCTAGCCAAGTTTCCTGCATTACTATCACGTCCCATTCTTCCATGCTCTTCCAGAACTCGTCATCTTTCCTGGCCAGTCCTGCTACGTTCCAGAACGCTATCTTCCAGTTCCTGCTCTTTTTTGTCCCTTTCTTTTCTTTTCTTTCTGTTTCTTGCTCTCTTTCTCTCTTTTCTCCTTTTTTCCTGTTCTCGGCATCTACTGTTGCTCCCATCCTCTCCCTCTTCCCCATCCTCTCGCCCTTCCTCTCGCTCTGCCGCCCCCTCTCCCTCTGCCCCTCACCCACCCGTTTCCCGTATACGTCACGCCATTCTCCATCTCGCTCTCTTCGCTCCCTGCTGCCGCTTCGTCACTTTCCGCGGCGTTTCCCCCTTCCACTCTGTTCTCTTCCCTTTCATTCTCTGCACCTCTTTCCTTTCCTTCCCCGTCCTTTAGGACTTGGTTTTTTTCGTCCCACCACCAGTTTTTGCCGTTGATCTGTATCTTTCCGTACGATACCCAGGTTCTGTTTCCTTTGGTCTGTTCCTCTTCTTCGGCTATTTCTCCGAGCTTCCATCTCATTTTCCTTTCTGCTAGCGTCAGATCATCTTCTATCCTTTCCTTTCTTTTCCCTAGTGCTCTTTTCTTCTCCATCACTTGTCTTTTTTGCTCTGCGCTTCCTAGCTTTACTATGACTAGTTTGTCCGTTGTCGCTCTTTTTCCGCCGACTTCTCTTACCTCTTTTATTTCTACCTGTGCTCCTACTGCTCGCATCACTTCCGCCACGCTTTCGTTCAGTTTTCCCGTCTCCGCTGTTATTCTTCTTATTAAGACGTTTGCCTTTCTCTCTTCTCTTTCTTTTCTCTCCAGTGCCCATTCTGTTTTCCATTCTATCTCTTTTATCATTTCCACCATCTTTTCCTCTCTTTCCTTCGCTCTGCTGTCTACTTCCTTGCCCTCTCTTTCTGAGGTTCTTGCCGCAGCGTTTCCTTCCTGGAGTCTTTTCTCTGCCTCCTCTAGCCTTTTTTGTACACTGCTGATTTCTTTTTTCATGTCATCCTTTTCTTTGTTCCATTTTTCTTCTCTTTCTTTCATTTCCTTTCTTAACGATTCTATTTCCTCGCTCGTTACCGTTCCCTGCTTTCTCACGTCCTCTCTGCATTCCCTTATTTCTGTGCTGAGTTTCTTTCCCATTTCCTCGATCAGTTCCTTTATTCCACCTCCTTCGCTTTTCTCTTTTCCTTCTTTTGGCGAGTTTCCTACTCTCCTTGCCTTCGTTGGGTTTCTTTTTCCCTCTTTTCCCTCTTTTCCCTCTGTTTCTCTGTCTGTGCTCTCTGAGTCATCTGCATCGTCGTTCTCTTCTCTCCATTTCCTTTTCCACATTTCTATTATTGGCTTTACTCCCTCTACCCTTTGCTTTTCTAGTAATTCTGCCTTTCTCGGTCTTCCTTGCTTTGCTTTTTTCCTTTCCCCATCTGTGTCCCACGCACCCATGGTTGAGATGCTTGGTATCTCGCTCATATTCTCAAGCTCCGTGTTTATTGCCGTTGGGGTGCTGAATGGCGTTGTGTTTTCGTCCTTGGCTGCTTGGCTGCTTTCGTTCGCGCTGCTGTTCGCTCCGTCCTCTGCCGGTGCCCCTGTGGCACTCATACTTTCCCTCTTTCCTACTCCCTACCTTATCTGCTGCTCCGTCGTTCCCTACCTTACCTACGCTCCTCTGTGTCGCCGCTCACGTTAGCGCTCCTCTCCCGCCCGCTGTCCTCCGGTCTGCTCTGCACCGCCTGTTGTTCCCGCCTAAATTCACCTAACCTTAAACTTTCCCCTTTTCTTACCTCTGTTCCCTCCTGCCTTCTCTATTACTTCAGCTGTTTCCTATTATTTTCTATTTCCCTATTTTCTTTTCCTATCTATTCCGCACTTTCCACACTCACTCCGTACTCTTTCTTTTATCTTATTCACTGATATTATTCACACTCGAATACACACAACCTCCTTCGCATCTGCCGGAAACGGAAGTCCCGGTATTCATACTATTGATTCGAAAAAGAGGCATCATCAGTGCAGTCAATAATTAGAGATTTCAGTTATGATAATTCGGATTTCTTATGGCTCTGTGTGTAAGGTCAACTTAATCATACCACTTAATATCGTCGGCGATTTCACAAGGAAATATCCTTTGCTGAATAATCTGCGAATTGCAGCTTGAATATACCTCCACTAAAGGATGTATTGGCCTCAACTTAATTGTGCCCGCCGGATATGACAGGCGTTTGAATTTTGAATTCAGTCGATCTTCCTTGTTGTTCTAACAGCGAAGAACTCCTTACTTTTCCGCTGCCATTTATTGTTTTTATTTCATTTTATTTATTTATTTATTTTTTAATTTTTTTTTTTTTTTGGCGATTCATCTCAAAACAGAGAATGTATTCCTAATCGTGAACGTCGATTTTTGGAAACACAAAAAAACTTTGGTATATTAATTTTTTGGCCTGTTTGTCAGGAAAAAAAAAAAACTTCGTATGCTGTAGATTGTTGACTAGAATGAAATGTCGAATAGCGCAATTCTTGAATGAAGGACTGATTCCGCTATACTAACAATGAGAAAATAATTCATCTGTGCAAAGTGAGGGTCAGTAGGTCAAACGGCCCCACCACCCGTAACTCAAAGATTCATAATCTTTTCAATACCATCAAAGAAACCTGTTATAATTTTTTTTTTTTTTTTAAAATTCTGCTGGTTGGCGTGCCGGCTTTTGGCATCGCAAACATTTGAATAATTCCCCTGACTGAAATCCAGTGATTCTGTAAACAATTGCCAAGCATTATAGTCTTGTAAGGGCAATTTTCTGAAAATGTCATTGCATTTGACATAAAAAAATTAGAGGGTCCCTTTCCGAAATTGTATTCTTGAAGGGAGGCAATCGTAGAGATAAATACATGAATGACAAAACAAACCAAAAATGTCAATCGTGAATGCTTCCAATATATTCTTTGAATACATGGAATAACTGTGATTTCGGAAATCATGGTAAATATTCATGTATATAACATGTGTGTGGTATATATAGGTACTTTATTGTGCCTGAGTTTATCAACACAAGAAGTTATCTCGTACTTAAAAAATTCACTGTGAATGAATGATTTTGTTTTTATAAGATTTGTTTTTCAGGAGCTTTTAGCTTTCTGAAAATCCTGAGATTTGTTTTGGCATATTTGATGAGTTTAGTACAATACTCAGTGAAATTCTGATCTAAATACTTGTGATATTCGCTTGAACCAGGTTTCACAGATCCAAGTCAGCTATTGGCGATATTTGTGAGACCAAATGGAGCCCAATGAAATCCCAATGTTAGGCATGTACATATAGCAAGTATATCTTTGATAATAATCCAGCTTAAATCAGGGATCATATCGACTCTTGCCAGCGTGAAAAAGAAAACCTAGCTTTGTTGAGCATTGGGTTACCCAAGTTTCAATCATCTATCTATACTTGAATTTTCGATAGAGATATAGGCAAACATCAACTAGATGTAGATATATTTTCCAACAACTGTGTGTTAAGTTCTTGTCCGGTTGTATAGAGACCTGACAATGAGTGAACTTGCCTTTTTTCCAATTAAATACTGATTTTGGGTAATTGGGTCTTGATTGATCATGTGGATCTTCCAACCCACTTGGTGAATGAGTCAAAATCTGAATTCAGCTTAGGCTCATTGTCAGAGGCGCTGCGAAGTGTCTTGTGAGTCCACAACCAATCGTACTGGGTTCAAATCAGTGTTCACATTCCATCGATGGCCATGATCCTCCTAGCAACTAGCTTTTTGTTGAAGAAAAATTTTCATTGTCCTTTGAGGCCCTATCGGTCCTCAGGTTTAAGATCCAAGCTCGCCGAAGTAAAAAATTCTCATTTCAAACAGTTTAAATTTAGAGATTTTATCGGGGTGCAGTACAAGATGATTCTCTGATTGATCTTAGGTTAAAGATGATAATCGAGTTCAGATTTGGGAAAAAATGAGCGTCTAGCGGTTCGTAACTCTCCTTGGAGATCTGTTATGGTTCAAATAATGACATTGAAAAAACAATTCCGTCTTTTTATTCCCCTCGTATAGGTATGCCTGAGCTTCACCTGTCTAACCAGGCCCTTGTTGTTGTTCTCCCCACTTTTAGAGTCTGATTTCTTGTCCTGCGCGTTAGGGAGGTCTCGGAGCAGATCTAGTATGCTCTGGGGCCGAGAGGTTCCATTCTGTTTCTTGTGAAAATACCAGTTGTGCGTCAACCCTGCGAAAACGTTCGGTTTAGTGCTTTTTGTTGACGCCTTGCCTCGTTGGGAATAGATGTATGGCTCTGCCCCGGCGCTCCTGTCAGAGCAGTATCAAATCTAATTTCTGTTGGTCAGAGATGGAAGATTTTCTTTATTAGCAATAAGATCGGGGGCTTAGTTACAGTACTCTTGTGAGTACAGTGTTGAGTCGACTAGTCCTGTGGACACAAGATTGAGGATTCCTGGATTGAAGACATCGTTCATGAAGAATAAGAGTTGGGCTCTGTTATAGTACTCTTGTGAGTACAGTGTTGAGTCGACTAGTCCTGTGGACACAAGATTGAGGATTTCTGGATTGAAGACATCGTTCATGAGGAATAAGAGTTGGGCTCTGTTATGGCACTCTTGTGAGTACAGTGTTGAGTCGAATAGTCCTGTGGACACAAGATTGAGGATTTTCAGATTGAA
Organism: Euura lappo; assembly: GCA_018257835.1. NCBI lineage: Eukaryota > Metazoa > Arthropoda > Insecta > Hymenoptera > Tenthredinidae > Euura > Euura lappo. The sequence goes on along the minus strand of JAEUYN010001012.1, from coordinate 15,081 downwards.
GACATCCTGAAGGAAATTCAAAATCATGAATGAAAAATAAGAGCTGGGTTCTATTCCAGTACTCTTGCGAGTGCAGCGCTGAGCCGTATGAACCTGTGTACTCAGTATGGAGAAATACTGTTATTGAAATTAGAAGCCTCGGTATCAGAGTACTTGCGTGAGCGTAGTGCTAGAAATCAATTGGTTTTGTTGACCAATGATTGAGAAATTCCTTTCTGGCAATACGAGCATTGTCAGCCGGTCTGAGCCACTTTAGCACAGCGTTAAAATTGTATCAGTCGTGTGGAACGATTATAGAATTCTCCTTTGAAATATGAGCATCGACTTTGTCTGATCACCCGTATCGTATTGACCCTTGTTTAGGGGTTTCCCTAACCAGCATCGAATGCTTGCCTACTTCGCCCCACCTGCGTAGACGCAGGATTGAAAATTGATCGGTCCTGATCCTGTCATTCCAGGACTCCTTAACTGGGAATTATTTTCCCAAAATAGATAGATATTGTCAATCGGGGTGACTGTCCTATGGATAAGTTCTACCAGATGACGAGTACGATATGCTCACTACGAGTCATTGTCTCAGCGTATTTACCTGTGTTATAGCTGTAAAATGATGAACCGCTATGATATCAATCTGGGTGACTGTCCTATGGATAAGTTCTACCAGATGACGAGTACGATATGCTCACTACGAGTCATCGTCTCAGCGGATTTACCTGCGTTATAGTTGTAGAATGCTGATCCACTATGATATCAATCTGGGTGACTGTCCTATGGATAAGTTCTACCAGATGACGAGTACGATATGCTTTGCCTTTTGGTCAAAGTCATCGTCTCAATGGATTTGTCTCAGGGCTGTTGGCCGGCGCTTGTTGGAAGTAAGGTTAGGTTGTTATTCCAGGACTCTGGCTTTTCCAACTTACTTCCGATCCTTCCATCGTCTTCGTCGGGGCTCCTGAGGTTCTGGGACGGGATCGTCTACGATTTCCCGTGATCTGAAACTCTAATTTCAGTTATAATACTTACGGGAAATACTTACGCGTGGTATTCTTCGGCACGAAGAAAATGTTATGAAGAGACTTGGGGACGGGGGCGCCACCTGAACGGTGGCGCGCTTCTTTTTTAAACTCTGAAAACGTGGTATAATTTGGTCGGAGTAGTGTGTACTACATTGTAATCTGGAGGACGAGACACGAAGTATAATTCATACAACTTGTTGAAACATGCCATGTACCACTCAAACATCCGATAACTCAAACACAATAATTCGAATACATTTCTGTAAAATTTCGCGAATGTACTCTATACCTACGAGGTCAACATACAATTTGTTCAAATTGTGATATTTATAGGCACCACTCAATAGTTTCAGATCATTTCGTAATTTTTGCTTGCCAAGCTTTTTCACCAGATTAAAAAGACTTTTAGTTAAGATTTTTCGACCAAAAAGAAGGACCATTTTTAAAAATCTGAAAAAATTCAGAAAAATCCTCAGACTGACGTAGAACAGTCTCCCATTTGCGAGAATGTGGAACGAATTTTTTAAATATTTTTTGTTACGAATTGATTGATTTTTTTTGAATTTTTTTTTCAAGTAAACGCTACCCCCACGACTTTTATCCTTTCTGGATCTGCCAGCACTATTTTCGAATTATACGAATGGGAAGACATTGGTATTCAACTGGTCAGTTATTAGAACAATTAGTTCGATCCAGTATTCATTTTGCTCTAAGGATAAAATGTGGAAAAAATTGTTTGTTTCAAAGTGTATATCACAGAAACGATGAACACGAGCTGAAACGACCAATTTTTTCCACATTTTATCCTTGGAGCAAAATGAATACTGGATCGTAATAATTGTTCTAGTAACTGAGCAGTTGAATACCAATTTCTTCCCATTCGTATAATTCGAAAATAGTGCTGGCAGATCTAGAAAGGATGAAAGTCGTGGGTGTAGTGTTTACTTAAAAAAAAAAGAAAAAAACCAATCAATTCGTAAAAAAAATATTAAAAAAAATATATAAAAAATTCGTTCCACATTCTCGCAAATGGGAGACTGTTCTACGTCAGTCAGAGGATTTTTGTGAATTTTTTCAGATTTTCAAAAATGGTCCTTCTTTTTGGTCGAAAAAAAATCATAACTCACAAAGGGTATTTTTTAAAAATCTGAAAAAATTCAGAAAAATGTTTTAGAGCAAGGGCAACAATCGAAAAAATTACGAAGCAAATAAAAAAAGTTGTGGTCTGGAGGCTAGGTGAATTGACGTGGACAGCCCCATATGTGTATGTATCATATATCATGCTAGAAAAAAAACTATATATCCATCTAATATATATATATATATATTCACCAAAATAGCCGATTCATGTGTGTATATTGATTGAACTTAGTCACATGTGATAAAAATAAACTGACTTGTAGATATAAGTTTAAAAAAAATGTACATACCTTATATATGTATAGATAGCATATAATATAAACTATAGAAATATTATTAAAACACGATAGTAAGTATTTGTAATTATTAATGAGAAATAAAATAGCTATTACTATATTGATAATCATTATTAACAGGAAAAAAACATATATATATCCCTTGAGTAAAAAGTTGGTGTCATGCCCGAAGCCGGCCGATGGTCGAATTACCGCCTGTTGCGCGCCCCGGTTCGATGTCAACCTTTTATTCGCGCTGCGATTGGCTGTGCGGGTCGGACGTGCGTCTGAAATGAGCTGAGAGCTGCCAACTGTCACTGTGACCCTACGGCTGAACTGTCAGAACTGTCACTGCGGACCTAACCGATCAGAAAAATAAACTGCGATGTGATAAAGACTACACGGAAAAAATGTTGGGCAAGAAGCTGCACCATGGCATAGTCGCACAGCGCCACCGCACGTCGGTGCGGCGGCATTACCACTATGGTACGGCAGGGCGCCCGTGAGGGACGGCAGCCCGCCCGTAGACGTTTCGTGGAGACGGCAGCTCGCCCGTTTGGGGCGGCAGCGCTCCCAAACTGGGAAGGCAGCCGCCTCGAGCTGTGGTCGCCCCACTCTCGGTGTTTTTGGGCGCGCGGCCGTACTCGTCGGGCGAGGAACCGACCCGACATTTTTTCCGTGTAGCATTGCACGCGCGCGCTTTGCGCGCGCCGCATTGCATTTTCATAGCATATTTGCTATCTGTATGATAACCTGATCAAGTATAATTACCTCATTAATTAATATGTCATTTGTGGGCTAGGTTCGTTTATGTCGTTTGTCTTTTTTTTTTGTCGTTAATTTTTTTGACGTTGCGCGATTTGTTATGTTTTTTGTTTATTAAGATTGCGAAATAATTGTTTTATCCATAATTATCTTTCATGGTGGCGCATTCTACAGCGTGTATTCCTAACGACTGAGTGGTCTGAAGTTGGCGAAAATCGAAAAACAAGCTTTTAGACAATTGGATTGGTTCAGAACAGTCTAAAAGCTTGTTTCTCGATTTTCGCCAACTTCAGACCGCTCAGTCGTTAGAAATACACGCTGTTATATACTTTCCGATTGAAAGTTCATTGTTATCGGTTGAATTTCCAACGCCAATGTTTTTGACTCATATCACGGCAAAATAGCTTAAATTCACGTGAAGCCAGGTGCCCCTCAAATGTTTTCATAGTGCGTGTGTTCAACATGATCTAACGTGTTTTTTATCTTGTTGCTACGCGACCAGTTCATTATTTTTCACAAAATATAATTAACGCAACGCAACGCTCTGTGTAAGTATAAATTTTATTACTTTTTTTATTCCTTTTTGATCATTAATGAGGGGTGATTCATACGCATTCCGACACGTTTGTGAATTTTCTTTATCATTGAAACTATTTTTTCCATCCAATAGTGAAGAAACTTCCGAAATGGCACCGACTAATAAGGCGTTGAAGAGCTCAAGGGGCAGTTCCGCGTGAGTATTTTTATCATTTTTTTAAATCTCATTTTCTAAATAATAATATGCGGATAGAATCTTTCATGAAAGCATGGAAACAAGTCCACACTAAAGATTTCAATGCTCCAGTTCATGATTTAAAAAAAAAATTAGAATCTTATTCACTCAAGCAATGAGCCATTCTCCGATTCTTAAGCAGTCCCTATTCATCAATCGTACATCGGATCATTATTTTCTTCATATTTTGAATATTTTTGAATATTTTGAACTATTGCTGTAATGTTTTCAATTTATTTTCAGATCATCATCAACATCTGCATCATTGCCGGATGTTGGAATCCCCAATGTAATCAACGGCGATGCGGTACCCGGAAAGGCTCCGTAAGTTTCGTCTGATTGAAATATTTACATCGCATTAATTTCTCATTTCTATTTCTCTCCACATAACAGTGAATAAGAATTCTCCAGCTAAGAAATGTTACATTATAATTCACAGAAAACCTGAAATCCCTGATTTCACGCCAACAGAAGTGTTGGACGAGGTGTCCCCAGGAGATAATACTCTGTAAGTTTCTCCGATTCACGTTTAGAACATGAAAAATCGAACCGATTTAATTTTTGTATTTGTTATCAAATTACAGGAACATCGTTGGTTACGTCGATGCGATCTTAGGCAGCGAAACTGTGGGTAAAAAGAGAAGGTTGGACTTATTCAAGTTCGCTCTTAACAACGATGATGGAACGAAAATAACCGTGTTAATTTGGGAGGATCAGATTCCAATTTTTGAGCGGTCCATCATCTATCACGAGGTGAGTGTTCCTATTAATATTAAATAAATTTATACTCATTACAAACTATTTATCGATCATTGTGTGAAAAATAGCTTTTTCAATTATTTTTACCGAAAAAAGAGGTATAAAAAAAAATCCTCCTAGCAGTTTTTGAATAAGGGTAGTATGGGTTGTGAAAAAAAAAATTCAGCCTTGATTTCAGCCATACTGACTTTCGATTTCGATTTACGTGAATCAAAATTACAATATTTCGATCATTTAAGTATTGTACATCATTGTTCTATCTTAAACTTTGCCTTTCTGCCGTGTACGACCGACCATATACTATTAGGCACACAATATGTTTATTCTGATTATTTATTTACAGATAATTGAGTTACAAAATGTAAAAGCGCTTCCGCTAGATCCTTTGTTCAACCCTAGAAAAGAGGGTTTTGCGAATTTTGACCTTTCGGTGCAACGAAATACTAAATTGATTTGCCATGGATTGTCTAACAATTTTCCGAATCGGAACGTGGTGGTTGCGACTATCCCTATAAAGTATGCAGCAGCATATAAGGGATCGAGTGGTATGTAAAATTCAATTGAATATGTACATTCATCATCATTGCTCTTGTGCTAATGAATTTTGCTTATCGTGTTCAGTTTCACGTTTCATATATTTTCTATGTTTGCTTATTCTGTATCTAGTTTCAGTTCGACCCCCGGTTGACTTTTTTTTATTTATTGATATAGATTTATGTTTTTTCTGTCTACGTTTTTGCTATCGTTGCACGACTGGTCTATTATTTATTTGTATTTCTATTATATTCTATTTCTGGAATCACTCAATGACTTTTCTCTTTGATTATGGCATGAGACAAAAGATTCATTCATACATATTTACATAATATACATTCATTCACTGTCCTACATTGCATTACATTTACTACACATTTCTGCCCTTATAATCGCCTACGACTAAAGAATGAAACATTTGTTTGCAGTTGTTGAGGGCTACATCAGTGTGGGATTCAGTTCAGTCACTACCGGCAGCGGTGGCTGTTCATACGCGACTGGTGCCGTCTCCGATGGCCAGTACAAGCTGCGTGTTCAACTTGCAAATTTCTCACCAGCGACTGAAATTGCATTGGGCACGCACATCCGAATTAAGGGAGTTTTAAAAGAAGATAAATGTTTGTAATTTTTATTCATTCTTCTGCTTTACTATTTGGTTCAAATAATTCTCACTCATTTTTTTTTTGTTACAGTTGGAACTATATATCTGCAAACCGAGGACGTTAAGTCATTCACCAAGATGACCGATGACAAATTGGATACTGTTCAACTAAAGAATTGCTTCCGGGCGCCTCTTAAGACTTTACCTCCAGTTTAAAACTCCTATCACATGCATGCATGCAATAGGAGTGTTAATTAGTTCTAATCAAGGAGGTACATGGGTTTGGAATTGGTTTTTATTTTTTTTTTCCCCAATGAATAAAGATCCATTATATTTTTACTTTGAGGTACGAGGAAGAGCAACATTCGAACAATATTTCATGAATTTTTCATCCAATTTTGTTTTTTTAATCAGCCGTTGTGGTCTGGTACCCGTAAAATTTCATGAAATATTGTTTGAATTTTGCACTTTTATATGCCCCAAAGTTACTATGGAATGATTCTTTTTTTTTGACAAAAAATAATATAATTATAAAAAATATGCAATACAAAAAATCTAAACCCATGTAACCCCTTAACTGGTTAAAACTATTCAGTAACGATCGTCCGCAATTTACTAACGGTTTAGTTTGTGACATTATTTAATTTCCCTTCAAAACTTTATTCGTGAACATAAGGGGAACCGCAACTTAATTTAATGGCGATAGTGGATCAACGTATTATTCTCTGAATTTGAGTCAATGAAATTTTGGCGAATCAGTGTATACCTATACATTGATTCGCTGTAAATTCCAGTGAGAAAACAGTGTAAGATACACTGATTCGCCAAGTTTCACTGATTCAAATTTAGAGAGTACGTGTTGACTGACATCAGTTACTGTTCGTTCGAATGATTTTTGCCCTATTTGAGGCATACATCCAATATTAATCATAAGTTTAGTTTCAAAACTGACAGTTTTCTTCTGTTTGACTGATTTTTACCCGACTTGAGGGATAGGTATGTTTATTTTCAATCACAAGTTGCTCAGGTTCAGTTCTTTAGTTAGGAATGACATAAGGTTGTATTGCGACTCCACGCGCTAACTCGACTAATGATTCTCCTTCACCATTTTTTATTGACTTATGATCTTCCGTGTGTATGATTTTGATTTTCCACATCTATTCCTTACAACAGTTCAATTTAGTCGCATTGAAACCTTTTCAAAAATCCATTAACACCACCTTCACGAATCAATCCTATAATTTATTTCACTTTCGAAATGGTAAGGGAAGATCATTAGTCGAGTTAGTCATGGATTTTTTCTAAATATGCAATAAATTATGCAATAAATGATATTTCATGACCTCATAATAGTTGTTTCTTACTCAAAATGTTGAATAATGTTTGATTCATTCAAAAATCTTTCTTCAAGTGATTTCAAATTGAGAACAATCAGCAGACAAATTAGTTTTCTGTTTTATTCACACCTTGTATACTCAAGCGATAAGCTATTAGAATCGATTCGCGCAATCTCTTTCGTTGGATACGTCTCCTTCGTCATAGTTAATAACCACAGTCGTTGTTTTGTTGAATAAATAATGGCAATACATTCGTTGTCATCGATTCATTGAAAAATGTAAAAGTATTCTTGTTCCTCTAAAAACACTCCGGGCCACAAGAAAATGTAAGAGAAGATTCGTAGTTCTCAAATTCTTATCCTGTCAAATAAAAGTCTGTGCAATTTACTATAAAAATATATCCCATTCAGAGAATATCGCGCGCGCCTCATTTCATGTTAATTGCCCAATCTTAGCGAATCTAATGTATGTGTAATTCCTTGTAAACGTAGTTCTTTATTTTTTTTTATTTTGTTCTCGACGATCATCGCTTAAAAATATTTTTTACGGCACAGGCATTAAAAAGTCACTTTTTGACGCCTGTTTTCGTTCCGGCAAATGGCACTTTATACCGCTAAGTTCAAAGTTGCGGTATAAAGTCTTTATTCCGCAGGATACCCCATCTCTATACGCAGTTCGTGCGGAACTCAACTGGCGTCAAAGTGACTATTAATGCCTTTTCCGTAAAAAATATTGTATGGGGCGCGCGCAGAAAGTAACTGTTCAGCAAGGTTATGTTTTTCGTACGAGCCGTTGGTTTTACCTGGCGAGCCGAAGGCGAGCCTTGTAAAGCAACGGCGAGTTGCCGAATAAACAGTTACTTTTGGCGCATGCCACATAAATATCTATTCAATGAGTCCCAGGAGCGTACTCTGGAACAAGCTACATATAATTGGCCATGACTGAACACATCTTCTCGAAGATTGATACCAATTTTTTCAAAAGTTTGTCCCTGGGCTTTATTAATAGTCATCGCAAACGCTAATCTTATCGGAAATTGTCTTCTTTTGAAAGTAAAAGGATACACGTCTTCGCAGTACAACGTAATTTTGTTTAAAAATATTATCTCGCCAGCTTGGTCACCCGTTAAAATTTTGCATTGTAATATGTGATTTCCAAGTTTTAATACCAGCAATCTCGTCCCGTTGCAAAGACCTTCATTCATACTCAAGTTTCTAATGAGCATTATTATACTATTTACTCGCAATCGTAATTCATGTGGTGGTAATGACGTTGGAGATAAACTGTTCAAGTATTCTGGTAAAATTACATCGCCAATATTTTCATCGCCACAGTTTTCAATACTATTTATACTTGTATAAACTTTTTTAGTCGACTCATCTAGTAATTTTATTACTTTCTTGTTCAATTCTTCAACATCGTCATTTCTTGCTGAAAGTATCGCATACTTTGCTGCTCGCTCATACTCTTTGTTTTTAATATAGTCTCCGTAAATTTGTTCAATTATATTTTCGTTATCATTCATTATACAGTCTGCTGGAAAGTGTACATGATCATTGGCATCATTCAATATCCCATTTCCTAGGTCCAATAGAAATTTCGAAAATTCTATTTCATCCGGCAAAACGCGCATATTTTGCGTCAATGAAATGATTTCAAAGTTTGTCCACAGTGAACTAAATTTTATAGATAAGTCGACCGTTTCGCTGCGCGTACCGCGTATTTTAACCGAGAGTAGTTGTCTGAAATCCCCACCTAAAACTACGATTTTTCCTCCAAAGGGCTCATCTTTTTGCATGACATCACGTAATAATCTGTCCATGATTTCCAAAGCATATCGTGGTGCCATTGGAGCTTCATCCCGAATAAAAACATATACGTTCTTCATATATTCGCCTTCAGTTGATTGAAGCCTAATGTTAGAAGTCGAATCTGCGTACAGAGGTACAGGCAGTCCCAGTGTTTTATGAACCGTTCTTCCGCGAGGTAATAGAATTTCAGCAATTCCTGTATATGCCATTGAAGCCACTGTTTTCTTCTTAGCTCTGAGTAAGTACCAAAGGGTTGTGTATACAAAGGTTTTGCCCGATCCATCGGGACCATTAATATAAAAGCACTTAGTTTCATTATCATTATCAGTATTATTATTATTATTATCTAATATTCTATCTACAATTTCTCTCTGTCGTTGGTTCAGCTTTTCGTATTTCTGCAAACCAATTATTGAATAGTTTTCATTATCTTCGTCATCGTCAGTTTCAATTATTCCCGAAATTTGTTCCATTTCAGGATAATTAGATAGACTTTGCCCTTCTGCACAAAGCATATGACTGATAGCCGCATATGCTCGTTTCTGTCCACGAGTTTGCCCTAAGTGTCGTACATAATCTTCGGACATGTCTTCCTTGAATTCATTCCACAGATCTTGCGGATGAGTTGGATGACAATGAATCAGTAGACGAACAAATAGCCTTCGCAGCCGCTGTGGCATCATCCACGTAGTAGCCTCTTCCATTGTTCGTTTCCACTCTTCATCATCTTCTATTAAGCCTAATGCCAAGCAAGTTTCCACATATGTTTGTTTAAGCTCGCCGTATACGGTTTTCAGGTCATCTAAACTGGTAGCACCTTTCACAGATAATAGAAGCAATCTTAGGTGAAATAGTTCAACTTGTGTCGGACTAATAGAATACATTCGTCCACCCAATAAACACAGGTACGTTGAAAAGACGTGGAAAAAACGTGGCAAAAGTGGAAATATGGTGGACGTGGATGGATTATACGTGGATTCAACTCGTGGATTTTTATGGTACGATGTCCGCTGGAGACACGTGGATCCGATCTTTTTAGAAACGTATAATCCACCATCACCGTGGAATACACGGACAATACACGAGGAATACACGTTCCTAATAAGCGTTCTTAACGATCTTTCGGCGTGATATAGACGTGTATAAAGTTAGGTGATGATCGGATAACATTAACAAACTCCCAACTTCAATTATCGAATGGTCAATCACTGTGCGTCCATTTCCAAAAGCTAGCGTACATCGTATGTACCTTGAATCTTGTATCTTTTGTAAGAGCAACGGCAGCCGCGGGGACAAGACTGTAGTCTCAGATCCAAGGAATCGTAGGTTCAATCCCATTGACGTGCAATTTTTTTTTTTTTAATATTCATATTTTTATATTCTAATCGTAGACTCATAATGCTAAAACACATTTTCAACTAACGGGAAATACATTTCAATGTAATTTTGCAATTTTATACCCATCTTTCCGGACCATGGAATACACGAGAAATATACGAGTGGTTTACCCGTGGTTTACACGTGGTTTACACGTATTCGGTGTAGAGATGGACGCTAAAACCAAAAGTTTGGTATCCACCGGAACCACGTGTCTCAGGCGGACATCGTACCCACAAATTCCTAGTCGAATACACGTTGATAAGACACGTTGATTCCACTACATATCAACCACTGTATGTTTATTGGGTAATACAATTGAAATGTGATTTTCGAGTTTCCCAGCGATGTACAATTTGGTTATTGATTTTGTATTTTCTAAACGTATAATGGCATGGAATTTCGGTGTAATAATATTGTCTAGCTGTTTCATCTCTTCGGTTCAAATCGAAGCAATCGTTTAACATATTGGTTTTTTCTATAGCTGATCTCAATAGTTCTTCTCGATTAATGGTGATATCATGCATGTTCGAAAATGTAATATTTTGCCGATTTGGTAGATGAACCGGTAATCGTATAATTGCGTGACTTTTTTCCTGTAAACTTTTTCCAAGAATTCTCCAAGCAGCTTCTACTGGACCCACATAACGCGCTTCCACGAAATCTTGTATTTCATCATGATTGATGGTAACATTTTCATTGTCGTTTTCATTTTCTCCTATGGTAACAGATGCTGCATCGTGTCCCTTGTATACATATTTGTACAAGTATTTAACCGATTTATTGCTTGACACGACTTCGACATTGATATGACAGTTGAATATCTGTAGTAAGACGGGAGAATGTGGGACGACGTGTCGGTTATCCACCAGATAATTGCCAGGTCTAATGTATGATTTACCAGTATCTCTTCTACGATAATAGGGATAATTATCGGAATCCGTTATTGTTTCTTCTCTAAATTGTTTCGGATAGTGCTTCGAGCATTTTCCATTTTTGATACACCAGTCTCCGCATGGTCCATGTATCATGTGTTTCATCACTTGTAACGTGGCAGCTTCGGCTCGCCTCGTTACTAAATGCTCCCTGAACCCTAGACGGTAAGTCAATTCATTTTCCTAGGAGTGACTGTGTGAGAGAATGAGTTAAGCGAATCTTCACCTAGGAAACTGTAGGAACCGAGAAAAGCTCCGAGCGGCGACAGAGACAAATAGGCGTTGATGAACTTGTTAGTAATTCCTTTGTTATTCCTAAAAATTCTCTTGAGGTAACCCGTTTCCCGTGGGCACTGATCTCTATACTAACTGGATAGTGGACTGGTACCCTTTCGTCGTGTTACAGCCCCGGCCCATTAGAAAAAAGGCAAGGGGCTTGGGGGGTCGGAGGAGGGGGCAAGCTTGGGCACTTTTTCTACCGGGAAGTTTGAATAGATGCACCACGGACCCGTGGAATATTTGGTTTATTGACGCGTTGACCGAATGTTTCCCATAAATATGTGTACTTTATTCTGTATCTGATTATTTCCACAGTAGTTCGACTGTGCATTAACCTAAAAATGCGTTTTGTTTCGAACGCCTGTACCTCGGGATTAAAGATTCCGGTAGAAATTGAATTCTAATAAAGAAATGGACATTTAGGACCATTTAATTTCATATTTTTAGCATTAATTGAAGCCACTTCTCCAATGAAGTGGGATCACTCAAAGGGAAACTAAATTATTACCATATTTTGATTATTCATAACCTCAAACTCAACTTCAATGTCCGTACCCAATAAACACACAGTGGTTGATGTGTGGTATAATAAACGTATCTCGACACGTTAAGAAAACGTTGGTAATAAACGAGTTACATCGAATCTATGGGAAATACTCGTATATTATACCATAAAGTTTTAGGTACGAAGTCCGCCTGTTATACCAATTTTTCGATACCCATTACTTATACGGGAAATATACGTGTATTATACCATCAATGTTTGATCACTGTCCGCGATAATATTTATTCTTAAAATGTCAACCAAATGTTGTTTTTAACATAATAATGTATTATTAATAATAAAAAACCGTTATTAATGAAGGACAATTAAAAATTGAAGAATTACAAAAAAAAAAAAAGTGACTTCACGGGGATTCGATCCGGGAACCTCTCGTGTGTGAAACCAATCTCTTGTCCTTGCGCTGCTGCCAGCTCTTACGATGAACACAGAGTTTGAGGTACATAATATCTGCTGTACTATGGGACTTTTGCAACAGCATTTTGTCATAAAAATGTGGATGTTAGGAAATTTTTGAGAGGTGAAAATTAGGTCGGGCACGCGGACATCGAGACCAAAAATATACCATGGATTACACGTGTAAAAAACGCTTTTTATTCGGTGGAAAACATGCGGAATATACCAGCACACAGAAACGTGTTTTCCACGTGTTTTCCACAGGTTTTCCTGGTATACAAGATACGTTGATTGAATGATGTGTGGTCCACGTATAATTTTTCCACTTATGCCGACTTTCCACATTGGACACGTTTAATATACGTATATTCGACGTACCGTTGTCTTAGCGATTGCGGCTATCTTACTTACCTGTGATTACTCCGCGCGTGGCTTGAATGTTTTGTACAATACGCGCACCTGCCCATTTTTTACTTAATTGCTCACTTTTTATATTTCAAAGTTGCAACTAGCTTGAAGCGTGCGAAGGTAACGGGGTCTAGTTGGCTCTAGATTTAAACTGCCCGGTAGAAATCTTGCCCGAAAATGGCGGCAATGGCGCCGATCAATTAGGTCCGCTCAGCGGCGCCAGTCCACTATCCAGTTATATAGAGATCAGTGCCCGTGGGGAACTACGAACGACTACTGAAAGGCATGGAAAAGACTCAGAGGCGAGAGACAAACCCAGGGAGGTACGCAGGCAAATAACGAGTCCGGGGGAACATGATCACGAGAGGGTATCTGACCGCTCACCACCGAGGGACAAGGTAGCGAAGGTCCTTTTTCTACCGAGAAACACCGTGAATCTCCCCAGGACAAGGACCCGCCTGCAGAAAGACAGCCCGCAGCACAAGGCAGTGATACCGCCCCGCATAACTCTCAGGAGTTAAAGAGTTCCCTAAATTCGCCAAGAGGACAACACTAACCGATCCTAGAATTAAGTAGAGCATAAGGCGGGGGTGCTGGCCACCTCGCTCGTCATCGTCACTCTGGCGTTAGCTGTTGTAACGGTCAAGTGTCGAGTTTTGTAGAGTGAGACTTAAAGTTTTCTGGTTGAGAGATTTTTGGGCTGAGAGAATTGTGGAGAGCGCGTGTGATTTTGAGAGAGCTGCTGCTGAACCTCAGGACGTCTTCCGTGATACGCTGAGCCTTAAAGTAAGTGGCTTCATTTTGCCTGTGGTAAATCTGAACGGATCCCTTGAGTCTGAATTATATCTGCGGTCTGAGAATAGACTAAATTTGTGTTCCTTGGATCTCAAGTTCAGATTGATACCGAGTTTCGAATTGCCGACCGAAGCCAGAGTTTGTAAAATGGGTTATTAGAGAATTTTTACTGTTAATTTTTGAGTTTTGAGTTGAGTCTTTTCCCTCGCGGAGGATTTGCCTCGTGTCGCTGTCCGCCATATTGCTCTGTCGTCGCCCCGTGGCTTCTCACCGGAGAGTCAGACACGCCAGAGTCCTGTAGGGTTTATCATTTGCCTTGAGAGGATATATTTTATGAGAATTATTGCCTTGGTGGCTTGTTAATTAATTATTGTTAATTTTTTTGGCATTCTGATCCCTCGCGGGATAGTATTAAGAGAATTTGGGAAGTCGGCGGTTCGCTTCTCGAACCGTTGGATTTGAAATCGGCGTAGCATTGGTTTGTTTACCTTCTTCCCGGAGCTCGGTCTCGCCTCACGAGAGCCGCGCGAGGCCTGTAGCGGTCAGCGTTGTTATTATTTCTGTTAATATAGTTTATTAGAATACCAGTTCGCTTCACGAACCTTGAGGGAGGATTATCACCTCGGGTGATATTAATTATTATTATTTTTTTTTTATTATTTGAAATGATTGTTTTTGAGTATTATTTTTGATTATTTTTTTTTGTTAATTTAGTTGTAAGAATGATCCCTGAGGCTCGTTAATTTTATTGACCGGTTAACCCGGGCCTGTCGGGGAAGTAACTTGCTCTTGTTTATTGTTCCGAGACCTCAGCCTTGAGCTGTATCGTTATTTGCTTTTTGCTGCTTTTCTTGTTCTTCAGAATTTCCCTTGGAGATTCATTGTCTTTTATTGAATAAATTGCCAGTCATTTTGTTTGCCTTGAAACCTGAGTTTGTTGCTGCCAACCCCTACTTCTCCCCTCCATCTCGGCTTGCCGTAACGTTTCCCCGCCCCTCTACCAAATACTTTGCTGCCGGCCGTTTCTTTTGTTTTGTTGAGAGGATTTCAGAGACTGAAGAGAATCGGTGCTTGGAGCACCTGGCGCCCAAAACAACCCCTGCTTTACCCGTCGAGTCGATACGGCAGATCCGTATCGACCGGATTGCTTTGATTATTGATTATCCTGCGGGTCGATGAGATCGACCCAATTTGAGTAGAGATAATTGTGACCCCGTGAGTCAGTTAATAGAGCTTTCTTCTCAGATTTTCTCCCAGTGAAGGACTTGCGCTCAGACGCGGGCCTGAGTCGCGTTTATAAAAAGTTCTCGTCACACACT
>JAEUYN010001011.1:0-51034 GCA_018257835.1 Euura lappo | reverse complement strand
GGGGGGCATGGTGGAGGGGAGGCGCGGCGAGTCCTTAACAATGCCCGGTGGTCCTTTCTTCCATTCTTCCTTCCTTCTGCGTTGTCTCCGGCGGAGAGTAGCGACGATGAAGGGGGTAAGGAGTGCGAAGGCAGGGGGAGTAGGGGTGAGGTGCGTCCGATGTACGGTGCGGTGGGTGGATTGGCGCAGGGGTAGCGGTAGGTGTAGGTGTGATGGTGTTGGTGTAGGCGGGTGTCGGATGTGTTGGTGGTGTGTAGGTGTAGGTTGGCGGTAAAGGGAGGTAGGGTGTGTGCAATGCAAGACTTAGAGAACTCTAAGCTTGCTGGTCAGGTCGCATTAAAATAATGTGCCAGAGCCATTAAAAGATTCAGAATTTTATTTAGCAAAACAATGTAGGCGTTCGAATTTTATACATTGGCTAGTTCGGTATTCTATACCGGACACTGCTGTGCAAGTCGGTAGATGGACGAGCACTTGAGTGAGTGTAAGTCACTCTGGGTAAGCGTCTGTCTGACTCTCTGACAAGGGGAGGGCCAACTTAGTAGGTTGCCGATTCGGTTCTTCTTTGGTACACGTGAAGGTTGACGTCACAGGTATAACAGGTGCAAATAACAAGGTGCGACGCTCAGCCGTTTCCGAGAAATAAATTTATGGAAATTTCCCTGCCTTTATCTACCTTCCACGTTAACGGCGTGACAGCGAGCGGCGTGGCGCAGCGGCAGCGGCTTCGCTTCATAAGCGCGCGGTCGCTGGATCGAATCCCGCCGCGGATTCTTTTTTTTTTTTCCTCCTTCAAATCAATCAAAAAATCATATATAATTTAATATTAATTTGTGTCTTCACAAATACGTGTACTTTTATACGTATATAAGGCACCGTTCGTTCCTTTCATCACTTCCGTGAAAAATTGGACTCCCTCATATTCTGCAGGCAGTGACTTGTACTTCTGGGTATTTGTCGGGTCAGGTTCTGACCTGCTAGGGCCAGGTGCACGCGAACAAAAGATTCCGGTCAGTAGGAGGGGAAACGGGAGTCCTGGCAACCGTTTGAAACTGCATTCGTTTGTTAGCTCTCGAAGTATAAACATCGTGATACTCCAAATAATTCGAAATGTCTGATTTTATACGTGAAAGTGATGTGCCTGGGCCTTCGACGGCCGAAGAAAGTGAATCTGATTGTGATTTGAATGCCCAGACTATTGAAGATTCAAAAATACAATTGAAAGGTGCGCTAGTATATTGTGAACAGCTCCTCCTCGAAAATGATAAGGTCGCCACGGAACCTCCCGCAGTGATTGCAGAAGCACATATGAAGATCGGAGAAAAATTATACAATACGATATTGGAAACTGTAGCGGACAATATTGTCGTTATAGAGGACGAACTTATTACTTGTGATGAACCCAACGAAGAAGGCCTCTACGAAGAAGTCAAAGATTCTGGATTACAAGCAGACGACGACGAGTACATTCCCGCTGAAAAAAAATCAAGATCCGATAAGGATGACGTCCCACTGGATTATAAAATAAAGGTGGTTAATATGGCGAAACAGCACCCAAAATGGAGCCTACAAAGTCTGCAAAAAAAGGGAGCTTCCCGGTTGAAGAGCAAGGACCAGTTGAAGAGATGGGAGAAACAAATTCAACAAGGTGGTTCCACGAATGATAAATACGCAAAGATTGATACATGGACCCATGATCGCTTCGTAGAAGCCCGTCAATCCAACCAACAAGTCACGACGAGGAACTTGCAGCAATGGGCTCTAGCTGCTGCCAGCCAATTTCCTGATTTGCAATTCAAGGCGTCTGATACGTGGGTCAAGCGTTTTAAAAGAAAATACCGAATTCGACAAAGAAAAGTAACAAAATTCGTATCAGAGAAAGAAACCGCGACAATGGAAGAGACCCTTGCTGCAGCAGAAAAGTTTCGGATTCATACACGGGCCCTCATCCCAAACTACGACAAGGATTTTGTTATCAACACCGACCAGACAGGTATTACGAAAAAAAATATATTTGGTTCAAATCAAAGTAAAGTATCAGGCCGATAATGAAGTACTTACATTCCATTCTTTTTGTTTAGGGTGCCAATACCAGTCAACCTACAACCGAACTCTCGCCGAGCAGGGATCGAAGGTGGTGTTTGTACAGCGAAAGGATATGAATAAAGTCACACATTCGTACACCGCACAATACGCCATGACCCTATCCGGAAAACTATTACCAACCGTTTTCGTCTGTTTGCAAGAGACAACAGGCAAATTTGGACCAAGGGTGCAAAAATCAGTTGACGCGTATGCGGAATTATATACGAACGTTACTATTACATCCTCGAAGTCCGGTAAGCTGACAACAGCATTATACAAAGATTTTCTGATCGATGTGGTGAAGCCGTACGTGAAGGAGGAGAAATTCCTTTTCATCATCGATTCTTGGGGTGAACAAACGAATCCGGTCTTGTATGATGAGATTTTCACGGATGAAGAGGATGTACCAACGTGCACCATAAAAGTCATCCCACCAAAATGCACTCCATTAGTGCAGCCGTGTGACGTTTATTTCTACCGGCAAGTGAAGAACTTCATAAAAAGGTTACAGAACTGCGCCTACATTATCGAACGTAACAGAGAAATAAATTCGAGAGAAGATTGTATAAAAATTCAGTCGCTCGTGCACCATCAGTTGTCAGCACCAATTTTCTGCGATATGTTGAAATACGCGTGGTTTGCGGCCAAATTGTGCGACGACAGGACATCGTTCATGAACGTGAACCAAGTCTGTTTTGCGGTAGATGTTCTACAAAAACCCTGCGAGTGCGAAAATACGGCATTCATCACGTGCGCAAGATGCCGCAAGAATTACTGTTTCCCGTGTTTCTACGACCTGTATCACCCTACTTCGTGCAGTCCTTCGTCTCTCGAAGATGAAGATATTGAATAAAAAAAAAAAGTTTACCGAATACTTATATACAATACTGGGAATAAAAGTATTCATTTTTCAACCTCCTGTACAGTTTTTTCAGAATCCTTTTCCTGTTACAAAATAAGGTGTTCAAATTATTTCCAAAATAAACATTTGTGAAGACACAAATTAATATTAAATTATATATGATTTTTTGATTGATTTGAAGGAGGAAAAAAAAAAAAAAGAATCCGCGGCGGGATTCGATCCAGCGACCGCGCGCTTATGAAGCGAAGCCGCTGCCGCTGCGCCACGCCGCTCACTGTTGCGCCGTTAACGTGGAAGGTAGATAAAGGCAGGGAAATTTCCATAAATTTATTTCTCGGAAACGGCTGAGCGTCGCACCTTGTTATTTGCACCTGTTATACCTGTGACGTCAACCTTCACGTGTACCAAAGAAGAACCGAATCGGCAACCTACTAAGTTGGCCCTCCCCTTGTGAGCAAGCGTCTGTCTGACTCTCTGAGCAAGCGTGATTTACCGTGATAAATCCAGGTCTGATATTCGCGGACCGGGGTTACTTTGATAGCGGGTTAGGAAATCAAGCCAACTCCCTCTTATCGGCCAAGCGGCGAATTACCGGGCTTAAACGCGGTGCAGGCGGAGCGCGGGCAGCTGTCGGGTAGCTGTGCTCGAGACCTGACGTCATAGACTCGCGGTGCGGGTTGCCACTGGGTAGGCGTATGTTATGGTTGCCTGCGTATAGGCGCTGTTCTCTAGGTATGAGGTTTCTCATGCATCATGCAAAGGTATGGTTTTCTTGATTCGACAGTATTCGAAGCGGATGCATTTCTTTCCCCACTACAGACAACATATTCAAGTTCCACGGTAAGTTACCAATCATACGAGAACTTACTCTACACAGCTTATTGGCTTCATAAGTATGTATGTACTAGTCTGATCTGACAATGGAATGACAGTGGAACATCAACGATTATTGAAGAAGATATTTACTTTTGTCGAGTGATGCGCACGTCTAGTTAACGTGTAGAAAAACAAGTTTTCCAGTGAATAGTATTGCTATCGTATTGAAAATTTGATTATCACACAAAGAAGCGGGTTGTCCGTATAGCTCTGAGAAACCGAATGTGCCCGCCAAGTACGTAGCTCTTGGAATGATGTTTCGATATCCTCACACGAAACTCTGACTTGACGACGTAGACTTGCTGAGAGATCGAAGGGGTACGCTCGGTGCTTGGTTTCTTTTTTGATTTCACGGCAGAGACTGGCGATACGTTTTGCTCATTTTTGCGTCCGTACTTGGCGGCTTTTTTTACATCTACGATGTTTTTGTGTTAGATTTCACTACTTTTTGCAAGTACACAGCATTGAAATTGCTTTTTCATTCAACCAACAATCCTAACAAACCCCCGATCATTCACAGGACACGTTATGTGTAGTACTACATACTGGAGTTATATATTTCCTTCCAGGGTTAATCTGCCGCGCCTAGGATGCGCGAAATAGGCAACCGACGATGCACCACGTGCTATTTTTACGCGTGTTTCGTCGGTGGCCTATTCCGCGCATCCTAGGCGTGGAACAATCGTTGTCCCTGAGTCATTGCGATTCGGCCTACAGAAATGATTTCGACCGGATTTACGTATTATCCCAAATGTTTGCACTATTACCACCTATATGAGTATACATTTGTAAGAAAGAGAAGGATATGGAATGAGAGAGAAATAGAATTCACGGAATGAGTTGATAGATGGCAGCAGATTGGTAACAAGTAAGTGCGGAGATAGGTGAGAGAGTATGAAGAGTAGTGAGAGAGTCCAGAGAAATAGAGTGAGAGTAGAAGGGTATGATAAGAGTGATAAAGATTGTACGAGAAGATTTGGGTGATTATTGAAGAGAATTAATACAATATATCTTTATTCTGTATTAAGTATTCAATTTCAGCGGGGTGGTACGTTTGTATATAGTGTGATTATCTCAAGAAATGCATTCGGAATTTGGGCAATGGGAGAAAAAGAAAAATACATTCACTTTAACTGTCAACTGTGACAAACATAAATAATTTATTCAGTCCAACTTAATTTTGTTACACACAGTCCTAATTTTAGTTTAGCGGTTCAGTAATTTTTCAGGCATAGGTTGTAGCAGGTACAAGCTTGGAACTATCACTGATTCTTTCAAAATGCAAGTATTATCAAATAAATGACTGGATTTGATTGCCTCTCCCAACACATTGAATGCATCGAGGGATGAAATTCTATCATATGAATAATTCAAGTTGTTGCATTCCTTTCAACGTTGAACTTTTTTTTAAATTACTTGATCGTTTGTATGGTCTTAACATTGTATCAGTATTTGTATGGCACATTGGTTTGAATATATTGTATTGGATGGATGGTGTAGTTGAGAAAACCTGTGATTATTGTGCACACATGTATAATATAGTATAGAAATCATTTATTCAGAATAAAGTCAAAATACATGAATGTGAATGGTTCAATTTTCGTATTACATAAATCGTTTCAAATGATGAGTTTATTTATGAGAATATTTCGATGGTCCTGAAAAGGAGCGATTTTTTTGGTAAGTTTCCCGACCACCCATGAGGTGGTCGGCTCGTTTCTTTTTTCTTTTTCGAAACAGTGGAAAGATCGCTCGTACGCCATATGAAAACCACTGGTGCGCAAAACTTGAGACTTGTCGAAAGTTACGGAGAGATATTTAGCGATCAAGTGACGAAAAAGTAAGCCGAACGGGTCTGCTATTTGATGCGTGAAATCGACGGCAACGTCGCTATTACGAAGGCTCAGTTCAAGTTTTCGTTCCCGGCGAAGCATTTGTTGCTGCCCTTGTTGTTGCTGCGTGCCGGGAAAACTTTAAACCGAGTTCAAGCCTCGAGGTTTAGTTCCCAGCGAAGCATTTGTTGCTGCCGTGGATGCATGCCGGGAACACTCGAACGCAGCCATAGAGAGCGAGAGATTCGATGATCAGACAAGGAAATAATATAGGCACCCGTGCTTACTTCTCCGTAACGAGTGGTAACGAGTGCAAGTTTACCGATCTAATTTCTGGTCAATTGCAGAGAATATAATTCATTCGATATTTTAAATTTATATTCACACGATGTTCAACTACTTGTAATCAGACATTCTATTCGAGCGTGTGTCCGCTGAAAATTAAAAATGTAATCACTAATTTAATTTTTACACATGATAATCATTATTATGAATAATAATAATCGTAGAATGTATTACTACAACCATTCTATAGTTGTGGGATAAATTGAAGTTACTTTTCGTCTTGACTATAGCTTTCAAACATTGAACCTAATGGTTGTATGCAGGTATGGATTAAGCAATATGCATAGATACCTTTTTTCTCAAGGCAACGGTTCATTTTTTTTTCCATTCACACAGTATACATCATATAACTGGTGTAATAATATCCTGGCAACCATCAGTATGTATAACCCGTATACGATGGTTAAATCACAGTCCGTTACTTGAATAAGTTTCTATCATTTTATGAGAATATGTATTGTCCAACTGTTGTCCTTTGAACCGACAGCTACATAACACTGATCGTAGTATGGAATTAAGATTTGACTTTCTTTCATTATCCTTCACTATACAACACGACGGACGACTTGCTCGCAGGCAAGGCAGGGAGTAAATGTTTTAACTGTGATGCAAGTCGGACCGTGTAAATATACTTTGGCTGTACACTGATACTTAGGAAACAGATGTTAAACACCGATTCAAATTTGTCCAAAATCTATCGAAGTAACCTGTATCGAGTCGTAACATTCATTGAAGCGTGAGCAATAAGCAAATATAATACCGTGCAAGCTAGGGACATCGATGAATGTACATACATGCGTGTCTCTCTAAACTCATGGTACATACATACATGTTATGTGACATTTTTCGGAGCCAAATTTGGTATCAGTTAACAGCTGTTTCTTGGTAGAGTGTACAATGTATGTATGTATATGTTATGTATATCACTTTATTGATAGATATGACAGTTTATTCTGTAATACAACTATTCACCGAAACGATGTACTATGAGCTCTCACTGACTGGTTATGCGTTTGTGTATTATGATTACTGCCATATTTTCTGCCATATGCATTCTGAACCAATAATTGATTGTGATTTAACATCGATATCAAAGGAATCAATCTGATTCTTTTCAGTGCTTCATTAATTGCAGTGTTTTTTGATTGTCAACCTGTCGACCACACGACGTATCAGGTATAATAGTAGCTTATTTATAGCTTTCATCTACCACATTGCATGTTCGTGCATGCATGGCTGTGGTGATAGTCAATGAGACTCGTCATTAAAACTGCTTTGTCTTCAGAGTTTAGATATCGTATTTTCTTTTTCGTCAGGTAAGTGCCTTTACGATAAATAGTCATGATCTCGAGGATGCATGTTTACTATGTATACTAAATATATAC
Source organism: Euura lappo (assembly GCA_018257835.1). Lineage (NCBI taxonomy): Eukaryota > Metazoa > Arthropoda > Insecta > Hymenoptera > Tenthredinidae > Euura > Euura lappo. Next base: position 43,649 of record JAEUYN010001011.1, on the reverse strand, counting down.
ATGTAGTATTACTACTGAAAGAAGTAGGTATGTTTCCTTTTTTTCTGAGTTTGCGTACTTTAGTACAGTATACTTGTATATTCGGATAACGGTTCAAATCGTTATATAGGACTATTAAATATCAATTACATTTGTAATTGCGAACAGGGCTGGTATTACCGTTGTTGGTATATGATATTCTTTTTTTTCATATCAAACAGACACGTGATTGAAATAGTATTATTGGCAATAAAAATTGATGATTCTATTTTGTCGTTTCTAATACGATCATGTAGGCATCCTTAGCTCCTCGTGGCCAAATCTGTTTACGCACTTGTGTATCGTTTACACTCAGCCAATTATTCACTTTATCCTTTAGCATTGCGGTATAGTGTCCACTATCTATATTTTCACCGTGATGAAATATTGTACCACTCACCTTGAATTTCTTATTGTCTAGTGCAATTTTTGTTCTTGGTACTGCGTTCAATTTAAAATTCGTTAATTTAGTTGCCTGTTCATCTTGATATGTTAATATCATTAATTGCACGACAATGAAATGTTTGACCGAAGCAATGACAGTTTTCTGTAGCTTATCATTTTTCTGACAACTCTCGCACGTACTGTCAAGTCTAGTCCATCGTGACAAGGTGTTATCTAACAAATCTTGTAGATTTTTCGGACTCTTCGTACCCGGTGTAAACGTTACGGGTATGGCTAGTATACAATTTGGTTGTGCGGTTTCAGAGCTAAGTCCACAATTGATACATCTGATGGTTGTGATCATTTGGTGTTCAATCGCTTTTCGGACTACATCAGATTTCTCGCAAATAGCCATTAGCAATTCAGCCGCGTCTTGTTGTTCGTTTTCTGTGAATTGCTGACCTGCTAATTCTCGAACCGCGAAGGAATTTCATGTTGCACTACTGGTGACGTAGGAATAGGCTAATTTTTCCAATGCGTCGTTATTATTCAACTTGATCAATTCTTGTAATATTTCCGAACAGTGAAACATTCACTGCAGAGTGGCATTTGCGTAGCATGAAACATTGTCCCTATTTTCAATGCCAACAACGGTACGCGACGAATTTGGCAATGTTTTCTCATTCATTTCGGCCTGTATATCTTGCGCGCACGCAGGAACCGACCATACGCTGTCTTTGACCGTTAATTTCGTCGCACGAGTGATATTAATTTCGGCCAATTCAGGTCTGTATTGTGCTCTGAGTCGGTTGTACTCGACTAGTGCAGCTTCTTGAACTTTTACCGACTGTGGATTGAAATTTATGAGGTGTAATCCGTCGAGAGACTTGACTCGTGATAACGCAACGTACGCCTGTCCAGCAGTGAATACACTCTGGCCTATGTCCATGACTACGTTGTTCAAAGTTAAGCCCTGACTTTTATGTATTGTTATTTCGTAACTGAGAGACAGGGGAAATTGATCTCTGAATATAAACGCGCCATTCATTATTTCAAACTTTGTGGATACCCTTCCGATGGTATGCTCCATCCCCGATGCTAGTGCAATCTTTAATGATGATACTTCACGTGTGTCGATATCACGATCTATGGAAACAACTTGACCTATGGTACCGTTTATAATACCTATCGATACATCGATATTTCTTCTGATCATGATTTTTGCTCTGATCTTAACCGTTATAGTTTTGGCGAGTCCAGCCGTGCGAGTGCTGTCTTCGTGTTCCTGATTCAACAGTTTCATGATTTTTTTTCAAATACGGCACGCAATCAACGGTGTCCTTGACGTTGAGATCAATTTCGTCACCTGGAATTCCGGCTAACATGGCTGTGTTTAAAACGTCACATTGGTTCCGAGTTGGAAAGAGGCAGACCGTATCTACCGATAATTGGCTGATATAATTGCACAATTCGTCGAGCCTGGCTTTGACCGACGTACCGGTGAGGTTTACTTTTCTGGACTCTAGAATCTGTTGATCAGCGGTAGTTAAAATTCCGAATCGAACTCGAGATAATATTTCTTGATAAGTAGTATCATCCTGCTGGCGTACGTTTGTCAACAGCTCGTCGTACGAGAATAAGTCTGCCCATAGATTGACCGCGCCTATTGAGCCGATATATTTTTGTATTTTATCTATCGTCAGGTTCATGTACGCCGAATCCGCATTCACTGGCGGCAGCTGTAGCAAATCACCCATAAGTATTATATGTTTCCCGCCAAACCAGCCATCCTCAGTATTTTTTGTGTTAAATATCTCGGTCAGTCTCAAGTGAATATACGTTAGCGTTACGTTCGATATCATCGAAACTTCGTCTATAATGAACAAAACTACATCTTTCAATTCTCTTCGTAAGATTTTTAATACCTCGTCGGAAAGTTCTTTGTACTTGGGCGTGCCACCGTGCTCCACTGGTAGCTGGAACAATCTGTGCACTGTAAGCCCGTCGACATTAAAAGCTGCTAGACCTGTTGGTGCCGCGACAACAGTCGTTGCGCCGAGTATTTGTTTTGTCCAACACCTAATAGTTTTTATAAGAAAACTTTTACCTGTACCACCAGCGCCACTAACAAACTTTCGTAAGGGTTCACTACGCCCTGAAATTAAAGCGGTCATGACCTCTTCAAATATCGTGCACTGTTCGGGATTGAGTTGTGATATCATGTCACTTACATCAACGTCTTTTAGTTGCCCTTCCGCGTTATTCAATTCCTGCATAGCCAAGTTGGCCTCTACGGGCTGAAAACCTAACGGGTTATCTCTGTTGTCGTTTGATTCTTGGCTCAACTGGCTCATCCCTCTCGTAATATCGTCAAGCTGTTGTTCTATCAATTCTTTCACTTGTTCGAAACCTTTTTGAATATCGGACAAACGCTCGTGGTACTTTAGTGCTTCCAACAGGTCTGCCTTGCTTCTTTCGAACGCCTCGGCGTACGACTCACAGTTACCTTTCAACTCATCAGTATCTCGCCACGGTTTGAAAAGTAGTAGCAACGCGTGGAAGTACTTTTCAGGCTCTACATTCGGATTATACTTGTAGTGATTTATCAAATAACCGCGCTGTCTTTTCTTCAAGTACAAACCACCGCCTAAATCGTATAACTCTACGTCACTATTTTTTGGTATTACTTTGGTTATTTCGTACCATTTGGCGAAGTCATATAAGTGTACCAATTCTAATTCCTCCGGTCTATTCGGGTAGTGATCGTCAATGAGCGACGGATAAAATATATCTGTGGAACCTGGCGCGAGTTTTTCTACAGTCTTGCACGGCTTAACTCTTCTATTCCTGATTTGATTCACGTCTAACCATTTAATGGTTGTTTCAGGGTCAGTTCCGTATAACGATATACCTAATAATGTGTCGGCAGCTTCCAGAGCCCCGCATTCTCTGTTGTTCAAACTGCGCATTGCTATACTCCACAGCCGGCTGCTCAACGATTTGGTGGAATTTATATCGTTAAACATCTCGGTCGCGTGACTAGATTCGGTTTTCGTAGTATACCTGGTACAATACCAATTCAGTATTGTCGACTTTTCACCTATGAACTGTATGTCCATGTTACCTTCCCATGCACTGAGGACAACCGGATTATAGTCATTTATGAATGCTTCGTCTTCATTTCGCGGTAGGTCTACGAGTCTGCTTTTTGATTTAAGGATGTATAGGCTATACAATCTCAACCAAAAGTGAGTCTCGTCGTCAATATTGAGTACTTCGAGATGAGATAAAAATCGTAAAAAAAATCAACCACAATCAAGATGATAAGAGTATTCATTTTCAATAATAATAATGCCCAAAAGTTATCGACAAATTGTTTAAACAAATCATTGTTCAACAAATTTCCTGGTGACGTTATTTTCTTTTCATGTCAAATGAATTCGTTAATCTTTCTGAATACACATGCATTTTTTCAGAATTTTGTCACTTTTTTGAAATTTCCGTTTTCGATTTTGAAAAATGGAGAAAAAAATCTGAATTTTGGATATGTTATTGTGGAAACGATGTAGATTACAATTCCGAAGTTTCCGGAGCGTGAAACTAATAGTTTTGTAAATACAGCCGTTAGAAATTTCCGAAAACGGAAATTTCAAAAAAGTGACAAAATTCTGAAAAAATTCATGTGTATTCAGAAAGATTAACGAATTCATTTGACATGAAAAAAAAATAACGTCACCAGGAAATTTGTTGAACAATGATTTGTTTAAACAATTCGTTGATAACTTTTGGGTATTATTATTATTGAAAATGAATACTCTTATCATCTTGATTGTGGTTGATTTTTTTCCGATTTTTATCTCATCTCGAAGTACTCAATATTGACGACGAGACTCACTTTTGGTTGAGATTGTATAGCCTATACATCCTTAAGTTGTTTTCTACCCGCAATGGACACGGCCACGTCTCTCATTACTAGCGTGTCCGTAATCGGTCTTGGAAATCCGAATCTACATACTTTCGCAAATCCCTTTTTAGTTTTCTTATTCCGCATACAATAATCGTTATGCGTGTGCCTCTGATGTGTGTCTACTCGGCGATATAACGTCGGTGATATATGTTTATTGGGCAGTCTGCAAGTGACATGCTTCGAAATGAAGTTAGCGACTTCTTCCGTAGATGATTCACCGATCGTAGGAGCGTCTTTGATCCATATCAACATATGGAAGTGTTGTGTTCCCCTGCCTTGATATTCTCGTCTCCAAAAGTAATGGCTGACTTCTCCGATTGGATTATCTTTGGAACATATGAATTTTAGCATTGCTCGAAATTTGTTATCGAGATATCGCGAGGCTGAAACTGGGTCTCTCGCTACCAGCTCGCTCGTAGACATGCTAGCCATTTCTGGTCCGTTAACTTCCCGTATATATTCAGCCAAATCATCCCACATCCACTCGCTAGGACTCAGCGTGAGAAACCACGTTGCCGGACCGTAATTTTGTACCATACACCCTAAATCGTTTCTTGGCTTTCGCCAATACTGGTCTGTGTTCCGTAATTTCGCAAATATAGTGGTCAGATTTCCTTCTAGCTGTTCTTTCGACATTAATTCTAAATACTGACCAGCATTAATTTTTTCTTTCGGATTAACGACATTCATTTTGTGAAATATACCGCCCTTTAATTGCCGTACGTTCGAGTCGTGTAACAAATAGAACAAATATTGTTGATTTAATCTGAAACTAGAACAGGTGGACATGAGCCTGCATTTAATATAGTCGTATTCTCGCAGAAGGATCGCGCGCTCTTGATGCTGCCCGTTGTTACCATAAGGGTACAAATCCGGAAAGCATAATACGTCTAGATGTTTATCCCATTGACTTAAGGGTGCTTCTTCTACCTTGAGCATTTGATAAAGAGTCGTTGCATTTTTATTCTCTCTATCCGCACTAATAGGATAGATGGTATACTGCTCGTAGTAATCTTCGCTATCCATTACTTGTGTTAATATCGCCCGACGCTTCGTACTTGTCTCGTCATCACACTCCGCTACCGTTGTCGCGTGTTCTTCCAAACCGGGCTCTTCTGCCTCCACCTGAATTTCTACGTCTTGCTCAAGTAAATCTAACAACGAGTCTGGCTCAGCGGGTAATTCGATTTTAGCATAGAAGGGATTATTTTGTTTAAGCCAAACGAGTGTCTCGTAAATTTTATTTACGTCTACCAAATTACTCCACACGACTTTGGACTTATTCGGTAGTCCACAGACCATCACGAATAGTTCTTGATTAAGATTGAGCGCATCAGTCGGTGCGGGTAATTTTTTAAGTGTTTCCTCTAACGGCAACGGTAAATGAAACGTTCTACCCTTCACTTTCTGTACTCGCAACTTGTTTGGAAGATTTTTTTTTGCTACTGTACCCATTCTTTGTACCGTTTGAAAAGCCTTTGCTCTCTGTATGAGGATTTTTTCATAATCATTAAGAGTCGATAGAACAGGAGGCACGTCGCCTACAGCTAGCTGATTTAATAAACATGTTGGGGGCATTTCGTTATTGCGGAACTTGTCCAAGCAGTACCTACAGATATAATCAGACGCATTTTCGGACGCGTCAATATGAGTTTGCATTCGCGACCAATGGTGCCCTGTGATACGTTTTCTCAGTTTTGTTATATCTCGCGTGTCTCTGCGGTAACAAAGCTTTTCGCACGATACGCAAGTTAATCGTGGTGTATCCATCGACTGCTGGACTAGCTCATGGAATGCACGCCTATACTCGTTCGCAATTTCACCTTCGTTTAAATTAACTACTTCAGAACACGGTTGATATGTACAAGCTTTCTCGGCTGTTTCGCTGGAGAGGTTTTGTAAAAGAGGTAGATCTCCCCGTATCAAGGCATTGTCTATACGATTAATGTTCTCTACGAGCCTCATAAGTTCGTAAATGTTTCTCGTGAAATAACGAATTTGTGGGAAGTGCGGGTGCAATATCTGAAGCGGCAAGAACTTTGAGTTGCAGCTGACGGGATCGGTATAACAAGTTTGTGCATGTCCTAATTTGCGGTATGACGTATTGACACTGCACTTGTTCCAGTGTTTCAATGTATTGCGAATATTGTTTATTTTCCACGAGCGTATATCTTGAAACACATTTTCGAGCCTACTTATGGTTTCAGCACTTGGTTTGACACACAGCTCTGAGCAAGCCCAAGAGTTCCGTATATGTGTGCTTGCAGTTACCGGTAACACGTTAGCTACTTTTCCCGTTGACGTAGTGATTAGCGGTTCTATTACAGTACAAAGCTCGTCGTAAGCTGTATCGGCATAATAAGGGTCGGACGAGCCGGTATGTTTAGATTCCCCGCAAAATGCTGCAATTTTTGATTCTATATCCGACGATTCTGCCGCTCGTACCGAACAGACCTCGACCTTATTCTTCAGATTATTCAGCGTCCGTCTCACGCTTAGTACGATACGTTTTCTCGCTTCAATGCACCATTTAACAATTTTCTCTGCCTCGATCCGTTTCTGTGGCTTTGACTTACAATTAATTTTTGCGGATAAGTTGGTGATATATTTTTCTACCGAACCTAACAATGCAATCGTACTGCTCCGTCTTCCCAAATACCTATATTTTTTCAAAATATTTTTCGTTCTAACAAACTTCTCTTGCCCTTTTAAATCTTTACGAGCGCTTCTAACTTTGTTAAGTACTGCTTCGTTTATCTCGCGATTGATGGCATACTTGTCGCGTTGATATTTTCTCTTTATTTCCGGATTAGAAGCATACTTATTTGATTCATTTTTCTTCTTACTCTCAGGGTGTGCTGAATATCTAACTCTTTCTTTTGAGGCCTTAACTGCTGGATCGATTGCATATTTTTCTCTTCGACGGGAATTTATTACTTCACGAGTTGCACCGTACTTTTTCTTTTCGTACAATTTCTTTGGTTCGGGATGTTTGGCATAGTTGGCTTTTTTTCGCGATTTTATGGCATCGGCATTGGCTAGATAATTCGCGCGTTTTACAGACTTCTTTGCATCCACTTTTGCACTCTGGCTCCTGTTCTGTTCCGGCTTTCCATTTTCGCAAATTGCTTCGCATTGTTCGTCGGTTAGCGTGTGCGATGCGCGCAAACGGAGGGCATACTTGGATACGTTGGTGCTATTACTACTACTACGCGTCTGTTGAGCCGGATACTCTTCGCGCCGTTTCTTGTTAACTTGCTCCTTGTGAGCGGCCCACCATTTTTTTTTTCGATCTGTTTGCGGTGGGAAAATTGCGTCGGTTTTATTGCAATCATACTGCGGTTTGCTTTTCTTGGCCCTATTGTCGACGGTACTTTGTGGAGCGAGTGAAACACGTCGCTGCGGCGGTGTTTGACAGACTGACGCATACGTTTTCGCGGGCGCTATTTGATTTTCTGATCTGTCTGTCTTCTGGTCTTGTACGTTCGCAGCCATGCCAGAGGGTGCCGTTGTTGTAATTCCCATCGCGGGGAACGGACATAGTGTCTTTTCGTCGAGTATACGTAGTAAATGCTGTCTCAACGTGCGTGTCGTTCTTCTACGTCTACCGTCACTGTCTACATCTACGTCTATGTAATAGCGTTCGGTCACAGGGTTCTTCCCCAATGCAAGCGATGTTGCGATTGCACACGCAAATACACCGCACGATACTGAATCCGGTTGTATTTGTACATCTTCGTAAACTACCAGAACTTTTCCATACAGACGATCTACAATTGCATATTGGCGCGCTTCTAATTCGTGCTTCAACGTATCGTATACGTGTACTACCGCTCCGTCGTAGTATATGCAGGTCCAGTGACCGATTTCGTCTGGACCAATTTTTCCGCTATAGAGGATCTGTATATCCCGATCACTGGTAACACGTTCATACCATTGTAACCCTTGGCATAACAGTGGGTCCTGTGGTTTGTAAGTTGTCGTGGCAGTTAAAACGTTCAGAAACGCGTTAATACAATCGTCATTTAGTTCCGTCGCAACGTTCATAATACGGGCTGCGATCCGTGCCCTATTTCTACGCAATATTTCGGCAGGGTCTATCCGTTCGTTACTATCGTCTGTAATTTCTATGATCTGCGATACATTTACGTCAGCTGTCTTGTCTGTCTTTTGAGTCTCCGTTTTACCTACTCTCACTGATCGCTTCGCCTCATTCCGTTGTTGCCGGAGTTTCGCATAGCTCCGTTTCTTAGTTTTCGGCATCGTTATTTATTAGATGCCTCGATTGTAACACTACTTAACTACGCAGCAGTTCTATCTATAGTTGTATATTGTTCGTATATTTATTGCCGATAAATTGTTATATTGAGAGTACTTACAAATTTTTCCGGATCTTTGAATTATCAACTGCTGCGTGAATTTCACTTCATACACAATCGGATAATACGCTTTTCCGCAATTTAAAAACGAATGGAACCCACTATTTTCAATACCGTATTCGAACAACGATTTTACAATTTTCAATCCCGTTTGATAAACGAAGTCTGAAAAGTTATTGCCGCCACTGTGGTGTGCTGACGCGAATAACCTCGAACTTGTCGCTTAAAAACAACTGATCGCGTACTGACAATTAGGTAGAGGGATTGATATTATTATTACAGAAAACAAAACGAATAAATTCGCGTGTCCGTGTGAATTCGAATGAAGTCCAAATGCACCGAAACAACACTCACTTGTCGAAAAATTGCAAGATTTATCTTTAGATACGCGCTTTGCAATTCACCTCCAAGTGGAATGAAAATGTTTTTGGTTTATGGTGTATGCCGGTTAACCGCCCTCTAGTCGTAGAACCGGTGACGTCTGCTAGATTTTTGTTAATATCGCTCCAATAGTTCGTCCGAGGTCCGCGCTATTTGGACAAGTATTATTTATTTGCTCCATTCAAATATGGTTATTAATGAATATCAATCTAATGTTCTGAATGCAATTTTTATTTCTTTTTCACACCTTAGTTGTCATATATCTTCTTCATTAGTGAAGTTGAGCTTATCAGGACCACCGTGATGAGTATTTTGATTTGGCGATTTTTGCCCAATCAGCGATCTTTTTCGTGAACAGTCTGTGCAACATCGGTGTGCCCTCTGTGTGGTACTTCGTGATCGTTCTTTCTTCGTTCGATTTTCAATCAAACAAGATGTGTAAGTATACATTCTGAAACAATAAAAGAACCTTTGGTATATCATTTCCTTCAGGCCACATCCGTTCTATTCTATTCACTTTACTTATATTATTGCACGATGACAAGTTTTTATTAGTAGCTACTAAACTACTATTATGTTATTATGTTATCGATGTTCAAATCGTGTCTTTCGATCCGGATTACAATGGCGTCGGACATATATCGTTCCATTATGCCGGTACTGAACTACGTATAAGGCTCACGTATCCTGAGCTTCTATTGTATCTATTGAAGTTACAATTTTCGCTCCGTAATTAACATTTTGCTGTATTCTTGTTTTATTATTTATGAACGATGTTTTTTTTCAAACATGTCGCCATCATTCTGATTTTCGTCTGATTTTATTAAGTTTCCATCCATATATACATCTATAGCAAATCTGAACATTGTGTGTCTGAGCAGTCTGGTTCTCTTGGCATTTCACGTACCGTATCTGTTTCAAGTGTGTTGAATGAATATTTTATGTTTGGGTTGTAGCCGGTAATGCAAATGACAACCCGCCAGATGAGAGAGGGGAGAATCGAGAGGAGGAGAACCATCCTCAAGATGAGGCGGAAGATGGCGAGGTGCACGAGGAGCATCTACCAGCCCATGCAGTATGTATTCCTTCATGGTTCATATAATCTTTCGCTGGTACTGCGAGTCACTCGTCTCAAAGTACATCTTGTACTAACTGTCACTGTTTTACAGGTCAGAGATATGTTTTATGCCATGCAGGCATTCCTCGAAGGGCACGATGAGGGCTACTCCCTCAATTCACGCGGACGGGACGCTTTAGCTCGGGTTGAATGGGCTAGGTGGGGAAATTACAGGGGCAGAGGTCAAGGGAATGGTGAAAGAGGTTGTACGCGAGGTTACCGCGGGCGAGGAAATAGAGGGCGAGGACGTGACTTCGAAGGAGGTGGTGGGCGAGGACAGGGTAACGGCGGACGAAGTCATCGCGGCCCGCGACATGTAGGCCGACCACGCGTACGCGGGCATAACAGAGGCGTCCGTGGCCAGGCCCGTTTTCGAGGTACAGGCCGTGGCTCCCGAGGTCAGGGTGTCGGACGGGGTCATGCCCATGTCCATCGAGGACAGGGGCATGTCCGGGGCAACCGGGCATGGCAGCATGGTCAAGGGCAACGAAGCGCGTCCATTCAATTTTACTTTTAACGCAAGCCCTACTACATTAATCTTCGAAATCAAATAAAATTGGTGTTTTGATTCAAAATCTTCTGATTATATTTATTCCCTTCCTGACTACCTCACAATTACTATTGTAGTCTCTCGGTCCCGTTTCGCATTCTAATCCTTTTTACTCGATACAAACAGATGTTGTCTATCGTTGTGTTATCTACATTGATATGGTTACATCGTATCTAAAGTTTAATCTTAAAAATCGACTGAATGTGCAAATTCGTTTGTTAACGATTGACAATTTATAACGCTCTTTTTCAGTTAGATATACCAACGAATATTTCTACTTGCGTTTTCATTTTCATAATCTATTTGACATTCGCTTACCAGTACTAAATTCATGATTCGATTGAACAGTTTATTAATTATTCGGTTTTAAACAAAGACGCAAGTAATGTATATCTAATGTCATTGTCAACTGTACAGCGTTGTCAATATTCATTTGTACTGCTAGTATCGAATGATAATCTCGTTGCCGATATTTTTTGCTGATAATCAAAAGTGTGCTGATTGACTCTGCTATGTCAATCCTACCTCACCTCTGGTATTGATAGGTCTGTTTCCAGATTTATAGTTCATCCAATTTTATACTGGTTTTCTGATAAAGAATGCTATTCCATGATAGCGTCTAAAATTTGTGACATGCATGTTTGACTATTAATGATCAAAATATGACACCTATTGTTGTAATGGAGGTGAACAGGTATGGTGCCAAATAGGTAAGTAGTTGTTTATTAATGGTAAGAAATTCACAAACAACATACAGGTCTGACTTGTGAGCGTGTGCGAAGTACTCTGAGCAAACAAAACTAAGCGGTATTATATTAGTCGTGAGTAGGTGGATAGATAGGTAGATATTAGTTTATCACGCCGCGGCCTGACAAAGCCTCAGGGCAAATTGACAATAATAGATACAATTATACCTTAACAAATTATAACACAGTTAGATGAGAATAGTAAAGACAATGAGTGTCGAAGATAATAAACATGCATAAGAGTTCATGAAAGACGATGGTTTAGTAGGCCCAATTAGTATATCAGTTAATGCAGTAGAATTTGGTTCACAACACAAGGATCTATGGAAAGTGCAAGGTTCCGAGCATCCGCAGGCTCACCTTTTGTCTGGAACGTTGCTTCTTCCGACGAGCAATGATATTCCTCTATGCAGCTGATGTATGATTGCACGAATCCAGGTAATACTCTACAAGAACAAACCAAATAACAGAAGCAACGATGAGAAATCATTTCATCGCAATGCATTGGTCTAGCATTTATATTCCGAGTTACATTATTTCGAATTTTCATTCAATATCTACTCAAGTATTTACTCACAGTTCATTGTTCTCAGCTTTCTTCTCATATTTCACACGAATGTTGTACCAATCATTGTTTTTTGTGACGTAACAATTGTGATGACCGTCTTGAAATAGCGGCTCGTCTGATATGGTCTGACTCTGCGTTCCCGTGTTTTGATCTGGAGTACTCTAATAGATCTGTTTTACAAATAATCAATTATTAGACATACATATCGCAGGTATAAACCTTTTCGTCTCCCCTTTGATAGAATGAAGGCACTTACTCAGTGTTTGGGTATGGAGTTTTGCATGGCGGACTGATTGACGAAGAATGCATTCGGCCAGTTGCTCTGCATAGTGCATCGGTCCATGCAGTTAATTATTGCATCCACTATGTATGTACCAGGTAATGCAAATTATGATTGGCTCGGTCAAATTGCGAGTAACGGCTTAGGTCGTGATGTAACATCGAATGCAGATAGCCAGAAGACTGAGGCGTGCGATGCAGCAGCCGCGTATTTCATCTTTGACGTCGATACTTCTGATGATGGGCGACCTCTTGCTGTTCTGTAAAGATCCGATTACTCCATTACACATGTGAATCAGTCAACATCGTAGGTAGCAGTTATAAACTTTTCGTTTCACCTTTGATTAAATCAACTGCGTCACTCAGTTATTGATCTAGCTGCTCTGCGTAGTGTATTTGTCCGTGCTGTGTATTATCGCATCGATGGTTACCCAGGTATTGTAAATTATGATTGGCTCGGTGATATTGCAAGTAACGGTTCAGGTCGTAATGTAACATCGACCCCAGATAGCCGGACAACTGAGAGGGGCGTCATACAATACGTATTTCATCTTGAAACGTCAGTCAGGTGGATTATGTGTGACTATCGCTGTCCTGTAAAGATCGAATTATTCCATTACTCATATGAATCGATATACATTGTAGGTAGCAGTTATAAACTTTTCATTTCACCTTTGATAAAGTCAACTGAGTCACTCGGTTATTGAGCTAGCTGCTGTGTGTAGTGTATTCGTCCGGGCTGCGTATTATCGCATCGATTGCTCCCCAGGTATTTGAAATTACGATCCATCTTCGATCGTCGATAATTCTGAAGACGAGCGTCTGCTCGCTGTTCTGTAAAGATCCGATCACTCCATTACACATATGAATCGTTATTATTGTCGATTGTAGTTCTAAACTCTTCGTCTCACCTTTGATAAAATGAACTGAGCCTAATACACAGTCTCTCAGTATAGAGTCATCTTCGACGTGGTGATTTTTCTGAATAGATCTGAATAGATTCCCCAAGCGGCTCTGTATAGTGTATTCGTCTGACCAGTCAGCCATCGCATGGATCGCTCCCCTGGTATTGGCATATACGATCCATCCTCGATGGTCGATAATTCTGAAGACGGGCGTTTGCTCGCTGTTCTGTAAAGATCCGATCGCTCCATTACACATATGAATCGATTATTATTGTCGATTGTAGTTATAAACTCTTCGTCTCACCTTTGATAAAATAACTTCAGTTATTCGGTTTCTGATTACAGAGTTGTGCTGGGTGTGACGACCGTTATTGTTGCCCATAGGTAGGAGGGGGACTGTGAGGCGTACGACGCAGTCGATAAGTCTTCATCTTGGATCGTCGGTCATTTGGATGGTGGTCACTATCGCTGGCCTGTAACGATTAGATGTCTCCATTACTCATTTGAATCGATACGTTGGTTTTGGTTTAGAATGTCATACTTATAGAGTTTTCATAGGACTGCAATTGATGCACCAAGGCGCCATACTTACGATGCGGACGCATCGAGCTTTCTACAATGTACCAAATGATTCTGAATAAATTCTTCTTGTTGATTTGTGTAGCGGCTCATTGGCGTGTAGTGTCCAATTGATGATTTCCCGGGTATTACTATCGACGTTCGGCTGGTTTGATTTGTATGAAGCAGTTAGAGGTGTGAAACGCTGACCCCAGGTATTCTGGCAATGGCGATCTGTGTGTTGCAGCAGTTTCATTCCATGTTCCGGAACCGTGGTGGTTAAGAAGTGGCAGATTCTTTCACGCAGCAATTATCTCAGTTGTCGGGTAGCCATATATGTATGTGTAGTATGTGACATGTCGATGGATCATCAACAGCATTCTCTTTACGTCTACCTTGATGAATCTTTGGCGTTTAATTGGAACGTTTTTCCGTATCGGCAAAATAGAACTGTTGATGAATGCATATCTTGGAGACGGTGGTGGTCGGTCTCGTATCTCAAGCAGTACTGATCTCAAGACTGTGTTTCAGGTTATGATGTTATCATGCGATTTTTTTTCTGTGAATCACGGGTACATTTAGTTATCGTGGATTAATCGATATCCGATCAGTAGAAGCACTAGCACTGCTCACAGCACTTCGTGGTCACTGACTAAATTTTATTGATACCGACATCGAGGTTATGGTATAACCATGCCAATTTCTTCGATTTTTCTATCGACCGTGAGTCAAGAACTAGATCATAGATCGCTGCAACTTTTTCATTACGGCGACCCGCGCGCAGCGCCGATGTGCGGCCATATTGTGGAAACTCACTTCGTAAACTCATTTATTTATACCGACCGAGTGAGAGATCGGATTTGGCTCAAAATCAATAGGGGGCGAGATTTCCACGGAACCTAACCAAGATTTAAATCCCAAGTCGATACGTACAGCCGTTCGATCGGAATCGATGTCCCAAGCCAATGTCTAGCGAAAAAACGGGGCGGAGAAGACGAAGAAGAAGATTTTTTTTCATCAACTTTCGTGACTAATATCTCGGAAACCAGTGGATCGATTTCCATCAAATTTATACAGCAAGGTCATATGGTGGGGGACTTTCGATCCTGTAAATTTTATCGAACAATATTGACGCGTTCCGGAGATATGACACCGTGCTTACAGGTATAACTAGTTCGGCCGAGAAAATAACTTCGGGCTAGCTCTCGCGCCTTCGGGTACTTGGCGGCGATTCGCTGCCGCGAATCTTGATTTTACAAAAGTAATATAACTTTCTTCTATTAAATCAAACTCTAATTTATGGAATTCTCTTGATTTTCAATCCTTCTATATCGCTTCAATCTTGCAATAATTCTAATTTCCTAACGATTAATAATATACAAAATACATAAAAATGGAAATGAAACAGATTTTAACGAGCGTCGAGACTTAGCTTTTGGCGAGTGGAGGAATGAGCCACAGGTGTAGGTGTAGGTGTATGGCTGCTGTTGCGTACCGGCGGGCTGCTGTGCAGATTGGCAGACGCACGTTCCACTAATACACTGTTGATGTAATATGTCTCAGTCCAGGGTCTTTATCAAGCACGTTATTTAGGCGATTGAAACTATGCGGAGAGTTTAAAGCACTGATTCTAATTTTGCGAAAGATAAAAAATAATGGAATTGAAAATGTTAAAATGGAATATTATAATCACTTAAAACTACCTTCTGTTAAGAAGGGCAGGAAGCTGAACACTGACTGATACCGAACTTCAGTGTTGAAATAATGAATTGAAAAAGAATTTAGATGACGAGATTAGAGTTCCTTCGGGCCGTGATCCTATGCTAACACAAGGTTGTAAGGGCGGTTATTCCGAACTTTGTGACTCTAGATTTATCCCGGTTCTCTACGACTGCTCACTATGAGGCTTGATAGACGAAAGACGAATTTTCAAGTGCGTGACTCCTGAGGTGGACTCTAATGTATTAATGCGCGCCAGCCAAACTGCAAGTTCAGCACTTTTCTCGCCTCCTAGTTGGTTAGGCGTAGGGACTTACTTAGGAGTCCCCGTGCGCGTGCTGCGGCTCATTACTCCACCTCCAGCGGCTATAGTCTGTTCACTGTAACTTATTATTTTAATAATAATTAATTTAAATTTAATGATTATCAACATTCACTCAACAGGCATTCCTTAATGGATAGTCAATTGGGTGAAGTCTTATCTTTAACGGGTTTTTGGATTTGTTCTTATAAAAATGAATAATTTTAACAAAGAGTTATTTCAGATGGACTATAGGCGAAACATGGGTGTTCAGCGTCAGCAAAACCCCATGGTTCCAAGTTGTAACACGCTTTCGGGGTTGTTTGGAAACCAACCCCGTCCACAATGCCAGCAAAAGAAGCCGAAACCCAACGTGGATGACGGGACTAAAACTAAACAAAAGAAATAATGAAGATTTGGGCGCCAAGTTCCTTACGGGAACTAATCGCCGCGTTTCCGCGGGGATGAGGGAAGGAAATGGGGTTGAAGGAGACGGGAGGCCGGCTAGACAGTGTTTGGTAGAGGGGAACGTGGGGGCGAAGATAGTAGACCCTGTGTAAGTTGGTGAACAAGTATAAGACGTATTTATTCAATGAAATCGGAAGTGAACAATCCCTTCGAGATACTAGGCGATCTCGAGGGTAGAAATCAGATCGGGCTAGAAGAGCCAATACAGAATATGATACACTATGTACAAGCTAGCCGCTCGACTCGACTGGGCACGGGCCAGGAGGAGGGCGAGGGGAACGGGGGGAACGGTACCGGGCGTCAGCCGGATCGCACAGCGGTCTGTGGATCCTCGGCAGCTGACTCGCAGCGGTGAGTGCGCGCGATCCCTGCGCAGACCACGTAGCGCACTCGTCTCGACGGGGACGACGGCTACCGCACTGGATCGCGCTCAACTCACCCGATCGAAATTCACGGTCGGTACGGTAGAGCGGGATATTATCGGACGGACAAGAAAGAGTAAGGTTTCAAACCGCAGCGTACGGCTAACCGTAGCTCGGCGACGGTTGAAGTAAAGCGGCGTGCGCGGTGATTCTGCGCACCCTACGTAGAGCGTGAGTCTCAACAGGGATCACCTCTACAGGCGCGAATCACACGGACACGCACACAGGAACACACACGAGCAAAATTCAAATAGCAAAGGGGGAAAACAACGGTAAAACACGATATCGGGACTCGACCGTTCGCGGAGGCGCGTGCAGGTCGGGATTCCGGTAGTAGGGGGTAAATGAGCTGAAAATACAAGCGATGCGAGAGATAGAAAGCAGGCAGAAACGATCCCAGCGGATCTAGGATACTTTCCGTATCGATGAGATCCTCGTCTCAGGCTCCAACGGCTTCGGCGATGGCCGATCCCACCTAGACGAAGTTATCAAAGAGTTCTCGCAGCACAGGGGACGAACACATAGACGATAAAGATCCTACCTTGGATCAGCGGTACACGGGTAATCCAAAGTGGCGTGGCAATGTCTTTTTGGGGGCACACGAACACACTTGGGGAACGACGGTGGGCACAGGGGCCGGTCGCGGCGTGGCCAGCGGTCCGGCGAAATTGGTTGAGTCTTTGGGGCTCACGGGTTCACGGGTAGCGATGGAGGTCACAATTTCCGGGGGCGGGTAGCACAATGCCGCGGAGCGAAATCGCGGGTTTTGGGGGCGGGAAGGCTAAAAAATACTCAAAACTTGGGATTCTACGCGGTGCTAACAAAGACTGTTGCTAGCTTGAAAACCAAGATGGAAGCTCACTCGATAGATTTTGGCAAAGATGGCTAGACTCGTCTTCCCCGCGTCAGCTCGTTGGCCGGCGGGGAAGCGGGGTGAGGTCGCTCCTTGCTCCAGTGAACCACGTGACCCTTCGGTACAGTTTCTTAATTCTATGCGCGTTACCGAGAGTCGCGCGAGGATATTTGCAATCCTTCCGCGGCGTTGAGGGATGCCACAACGGGCAACTCACTTGCCACGTTACAAAGTACTGACCGTTTGTAACACTAGCCTAGCCTAGTTATCGGGGAATACGTGCCGTTTAGCCAGTCAAGGAGGTGATAAATAACTGAAAGAAATACAATATTCGAAAGAATGTAAAAGAAACGACGTTCTAACGGACCGTAATAAATAACGCTTAGGTTTACACTCAAGTGCGGCCGCACTGCGTTATTTGTCCGTTAGACGAAAATAAAATAAAAATGAAAAATGAATTTAGGTACGATAAGCTAAAGTTGCGATCGTAACAATATCAATCGACGCGGAAAAATCCCCCGAACAGCATATCAAAAACAAGACAATGTCTCTAGACAGTAAATTGTTGAAATTAATAAAAAACTATCAATATTTTGGGCAGTACCGCCAAAATCATGCACTGTTCCAATGTCACTTGTCGGATTGGAAAAACAAAAATACCACGTTGTAGGGGAGAAAATCATCTACAAATTCGAAGTGGGAACCGATATTGTAGGACCTATAGTTTCCACGTTATTAATTTTGCAAGAGTTTTCTGACAAAACTACGCCTAACGATCAGCTGGTCCGCTCGGCTCGCTTCGGTCCGTTCCACGCTGCGCGGGAACCACGATATGTTGTTTGGGGGATTTTTTCACATCGATTTATATATAATTCATCCAGTCTGTAATTATTTTTGGGTCAAAGGCTAGATTGACTAGACTATTCTGCAACCAGCCAGAATCGCAAACTTCTGTTACTCTCGCTCTCGACGTTACTCTCGCTTGAGATATAACCTCAAAACTGGCTTGGACGTTTTATTCGATCTATTTGATGCCTGCCCCCGACCAGCAGCACTCGCTTCGCTCGTGCCTGCAATGTCGGGCAGGCATCAACACTTGTTAAAACGTATAAATCGGTATAAAAATTCAATTAGTCAGCGTACTTTCGACCGGGCATGAAGAAAAATAGTATACACCACGCGGGCAGAAGATTGAAAGCCCTGAACTACGCGATATGATGCCCTCGGCTTCGCCTCGAGCATCATCACGCGCAGTGCAGGAATTTTCAACTTTCGGCCCTTGTAGTGTAATATACTATTTCACGTGTGATTCAACGTAAGCGTTTGTTACGCGTGATATTTTCGGGTCAATGAGGTCCATCATAATTGCACTCCACAAGGGGCAACACGGCATGAATGTCTTCATCAGGTATTCAACGAATGCCGGTGCACAAAAATCATTTGTGACTTCGTCAACACACGTTTATTTTTTCTTAATCAACTGTTTCGTAAATTCTAATCTTTTACAAAAATATGCAAAAAAGGGCGATGTCGCATAAATCGCCTTACTATGGCCGTACATTTCGTAAAAATCACTGTCAGCCCTCAGCCCTTTCTGCTCCAATTCATCGGTTTCTGTCATAATATCTTTCATGCCACATTCCCGTTTGTCCTTCACGCCCGTAAGATAGAAAATACGGTTTTTGACCTCAGTAGAATTGTTTTTTCTGCCCTCCGGCCGGAAAGTGGCAACTTTCTGGCTGCTGCGCTAAACGAAGTTGCCGCTTTCCGGCTGCGTCGAGCAGAAAAATAGTATACACACCTTGGCCAGTAAATAAGAACGCCTCAGATCACATGTTTGTCAGCCTCGGCTTCGCCTCGGCCAACAATTACATGTGATCTGAGACTTTTCTTACTTTACTGGCCTAGGTACGTCATATACTATTACTTAAAACAATAAACGATATGTCCTGGAATATCTACTCCAAATAAACTAAATTTCTACTGAGAATCAGTAGAGCCATACATTCCATCAAGAAACGCTTGATTTTAGTCAAATTCAGAACTTTGATAGTTTTAGCCACGCGATGCATGATGTGTGCACAACAACTCAAAATAATAACTTTTCCTACTATTATAACACCATTTTTTGCATAATTATAACACTCTTGTAAATATGCCTCAATCCGCATGTTATTCCAAGATTTTAATATAGAATTGATGAAAACCCAGCTCCAGTCCATTACCACACCCTGGCAAAACGGCCACACATTCCACGTCGTTGTGAAAAACGTTCTAAGTTTATCAAAGAATACGCATTTCGCTGCTTGGTCGTGCTCCGACGTTAACTCCTCGCCCATGGCAACTGTTGAGTGGATCCCCCTGTAGACTACACAGTAATACAAAATTTTTTTTGACTGCAAAAATTGAGGCGTTCTTGTATTACTACCTGACGCATCTACATGAACAAGAACTGGCCGAGTTCGATCGATCACACCCAATTGTTTCTCCGTAAACATTATGACTTGCAGTGGCAAAGAAACTTGACGAACGAACGGATCTCGTAAAAGATGTTCATCCATGAATAACTGGGTTAGATCTGAAAGATCGCTAGACTTTGATTGAACTCGACTGTCTGCGCGATCTTCGGAGACTACTGTCTGCAAATTTCCAAGTTCACAACTTTCTGGGTATGGCCATCCGCTAAAAGTTCCGTATCGCAGTCATTTATTGCACCTAGCTGAATTTTTCGTGCCGAACAATACCTTAATAGCTTTTTCATTGCAGTTCGCTTCCTACCTCTGATTTGTCGGAATGGTTTTACATCATCTTCGTCCTGCTTAAACGGTACTAAATGAGTACTGGAAAAATTTATTTCGAGTATATCTTCGTCTACCTCGAATATGTCATAGCGGAAACGAGCCTTATGACCAACAATGCCGCATTGAGCGTATAGTACGTAAGCCCCTCCCTCATTAGCTCTTATACCACCTTAAAACCGAAGAGGACACGAACACTTGAAAGTTCCGGTCGACAACGCATCGATATGGTCTCGCATTAATGCATTGTCTTACATCCAAACTTTGTAGCGATTCTTTCGGTAATTATCCTAACTTTGCCAATCAAAAATTTGTATTCGGGACGTTCGTAACCAGGTTTTTCCGGCTCTTTATTTTTGCAGTTACTTGGGGTACCATTCAAGGCGTGAGGTTCATCAAAATTCTTATGTTCTGGATTTTCCGCGAATGTTTCAATATAGAAGGAGTCTATGTCGCTATCGTAGTGATAATCACCGTCGTTAAAGGATTGCGCGGACGTGCTATGACCCGTGTAGAATTTTGTCGTGACATACCCTAAGACTGAAATGGGCCATATGAGGCTGATTTGTGGCTTACTAAACTTGCACCACTGTCCAGGTCCTGAATAGGCGCTACCGTGGCATGCCTTAAGACCAGGACTGAATAATTCGGGCACATCCGTGGCATGCCACAATCCTGCAAAATACTTGATTATGATTGATGTATGCACTTTTATCAATGGAAAATGTACTCAAACGATAATTTTGGGTTCGAATTAGAATTTTCAGCTACTGAAAATTCGATTTAAGACAATCATAATTGATAAGGCTTTGTCTCGTATTGGCTGTGGCTGCCAAACTTGCACCACTATCGAGGCTCTGAAGTTTCGCCGTGGTGCCACTGCCCAAGATACCGAGTAACTTCATTTTGGTTCGAATATGGAATGCCTCATCACCGCCAACTCATTGTTCCCAAACTCCGATTTTGGCGCTAGCGTGGCTAGCAGGAGAATTGATTGCAATACCTTAAAAATACCCTTAAAAATATGTGATAGACGAGCAGTAGGTTCTCATTTGGAGAATTATTTGTTACCTTAAAAGAGATATAAATAGTATATTACACTACAAGGGCCAAAAGTTGAAAATTCCTGCACCGCGCGTGATGATGCTCGAGGCGAAGCCGAGGGCATCATATCGCGTAGTTCAGGGCTTTCAATCTTCTGCCCGCGTGGTGTATACTATTTTTCTTCATGCCCGGTCGAAAGTACGCTGACTAATTGAATTTTTCTCGGAAGCCCCCTGCCTTTCGAGGGGCGGGGGGACAGGTTGAGCCCCTACCGAGCGCGTCTCCAGGTGGCGGATAGGAGGACGGCCCGGGAAGATCCAGACAACCATGGCTCGGGGGCCTGGGCAGCCAGTGCACCGGGCCGGGTACTGGGGACACCCGGGTTAGTCGGTGGCTATAAAGGACCCGTCCGGCGTAAAAACCGGTTCAGGAGACTGAAGGCCCCGGCCGCGGACCAGCTCCCTTACGCCGAGGTGGGAGCCATCGTGCCGAGGCTGAAAGGTACTGGGGTACAGTGCCGTAATGATGCCCTTGGGGTACCGGGCGACCCCCCATTGTAAGCAGCCTTACCCGGCCATGCGGGGCTCTGGCCGGGCGGACCGTTTAGTTCCCTAGCTTTTCGTGGGACCTTCATGGAACACAAAAAAGACAAAACGGACGAAGTACAGGGAGAACCCGCTGACGCGGCCTTGAACGAGGCTGGCTCAGCGGTGACAATGGACGTCGGTCCGGGGTCGATTCGGGGGCCGAGGAGACGCTTGTCGACTTGGCTCACCGCAACCTGGTGGTCTCGACGCCGGTAACGGTCTGGGAGGCGGTAGGCTCAACGCAAGTCGGGCCGACTGAATCCACGACTGGCGAAGGAAAGAGGAGAAATCGCAGTAGAGCGGCGAAAAAGACGGCTCGGAAGGCCAGGCCGGCGTCCGGGACCCTCTCAGCCAACCCCAGCGAACAAGCGCACCCTAAGTCGGGAGGCTCAGCAAGTGGGCAACCCAACGAGGGGCAGCGACAAAACTCCACTCCGGTGGCGTCAGGGGCCTCGGGGCTGAAAAGGCCAGGAGCATCCGACAGCACACCTCCGGAGAAGTTCTCGGCCCCCAAGCGGGGCCGAGGAGAAAACATGCCCAGCTACCGGGAGGCGGCCAAGGGGAGTAAGAGGGTGACTATCGCACCTGCGGACTACCCTGAAGTCACTCTGGGCGAGGGTCAGGGAAACCTGGTGGTGCAGGCGCTGTGCGAGGCGATGGACGCCATCCCAGAAGGGGCGGCTGTGCCATGCTTCGAGCAGTACCGGTGCGGCCAGGGGGTCCTCTGGGTTACGTGCTCCGACACGAGTGCGCTGGCCTGGCTCAGGACCATCGTGCCAACACTGGTGCCTTGGGCGGATGCCGCTCTTCGTCTCCTGGAGAGCGATCAGCTACCCAAGCTTACCAGAATGATGTCGTTCGTCCCCGGTCCACCGGCGGAGACAGACGTCATGCTCAAGAGGCTACAGCGTCAGAACGCGGGCCTACAAACCCACCTATGGAGGGTCTGGGGCCGCAACGCCGGACCCACATCGGTCCATCTGGTGGTGGGCGTCGACGCCCAGTCAAGAGACGTCCTAAGGGGCAAGGGGCTCCAGGCTCACTACGGCCTCGGGCGGATCTCCTTCAAGGAGGGCCACCTAGGCACGGGGAGGGGCCAGGGGACCCCCGACCCTGGGGAGCGAGGGACAGAGACGGCCCAAGAAGGAGCTCCGGAGCCACCAACGGCGACTAGGCTCCAGGAAGCCGTGGCCGAACCAGGCGCGGTCGCAGGGCTGCCGGCAGAAGCACCTCCCCAGGCGACCCCGGGCTCAGGGGCTCAGGGCGCAAACCCAGGGCTCCAGGGACCGAAAGGTCCGCCTGGGAGGGGTGGCAGACACCAAAGGTCCAGAGGCAGACCGTACAGGGCCTCCTCGACCAGCAGAGCCAGACAGGAGAGCGTGCGGGCGGGCGTCCAGAGGACCCTTACCTGCACAGCCCCTTCAACGGGGACGACGCCGCAGGGGCACCAGCAGGAGGGGCCCCCGCCGGACAAGGGAGACGGTGAGGCTTAGGTAGTACCAAGGTAACAAGGTAACCAGTCTCACCAAAACCCCAATAAACGCGAAGGTAAAGACAAGCGGGCGGGGACCAGGGGACTGGGGCACAGCAGCTGAGATCGTCACGCAGGACAGAATCAGTTGGGCCGTCAAGTCCTTTGACAAGTTCAAGAGCCCTGGGCTATATTCCGAAACTAGCTGCGGTACGCTGCGCTGCTGCAACTGCCATACCTTCAAAATGACCGTTCCGAAATCGCAGCCATGGCGCCAGCACGAAATTTACCCCCTCCTTTCCACAATCGTTTCGGAACGCGCACGACATGCAGCCAAGCTCTGCGCTTGCGCACTGCGGTCTGAATTTAAAACTGGCAATTGTTACAAATGTCGACAAAATGCAATTACTATTGGAAATGGCGGTAATAGCGGTTCTGTTAAACAACATTTTATCGTCTTCTGATGACAGTTCATCAGAAAGTGAGGGTGAGATGGAATTTTTAATGGAGTTGAATTATCGAGGCCCGATGATACGAATACCGCGTATTCAAAATTATGTGGAAAATGTGGTGTACGAATATACCGACTCCCAGTTTCGCCAGCATTTTCGGTAAGTATTTAATTTCTCGAATTTCTCCTATAGGCACTAAAATGAGACCTTTTACAGCATGACTCGTGGAACTTTCTATTTCTTACTGGATCTTATAAGAGAGCGAATAACACGCCAGCAGAGGCAAAGACCAGGCCATCCAACAGGCAGAATGACGATACCTGCCGAGAAGCAGCTCATGATTACACTGTGGACTACAGCAACACCAGACTCATATAGGTGAATTGTCACAGATGAATGTTGTTAATGAAGCCATCATGTAAGTCATTAAATGAACATTTATTTCAGATCAGTCTGTGAAAAATTCAACGTTGGGAAAGCAACAGCCTGGAGAACTGTTAGGAGAGTGATCAGGGCAGTATATGAGTTAGCTCCACAGTACATACGATGGCCTACAGCAGAAGAAGCCGATGAAGTACATGCAGGTTTTGCTCGAAATCGTGAATTTCCACAGGTACTCGGTGCTATAGACGGTACTCACATCCCTATTGCAGCACCGGCAGAGAATCCTGAAGCGTACATAAACCGAAAGGGGTTTCACTCAATCCAGCTACAAGTACGTATGACCAAATGAATTTCCCATTCGTTAGGTGAGGAAGATCTTTTGCAGACTTGAGATTAATATCAAATTAATATCAAATTCACTGCAGATTTTCAGTTTCAATGAACTTCAATTCAATCATCTCTAGATTTTGTTGAAACTAAATCAATAAATTCACTTTTCAGGTTGTGTGCAACCATAAACTTCAGTTTATTCACTGCTACGCAGGTCAAGTGGGCTCAGTACACGACCAAAGAGTTTTACGCTTGTCTGAAGTAGAAGGATACCTTAATGATCCAACTAAATTTCCTGGCAACAGCCATCTGATTGGCGATGCAGCATACGGGATACACAAGCATCTTCTCGTGCCCTTCAAAGATAATGGGCACCTCACCGTGCGCCAGAAGAATTTCAACTTCTGCCTGTCTTCAACAAGGATGACTGTCGAGCGGTCGATAGGTGTGTGGAAAATCCGTTTCAGGAGTTTGTTGGACCGATTACCGATGATCCGAACTGACTTGATCCCAGAATATATAATTGCCTGCTGCGTTATGCACAATTTGTGTATATCACTCAACGACATTATGGATGATGAAATAATCGACTTCGAACCATTTGACCCAGAACCAATCGATGCCCGACAAGCGAATAGAAATAATGCAGCGCGACTAGAAGGTATAGCAAAACGTAACAGGATTGCTGGCGCTCTCATATTACAGAATCTCTGACATCAATAGGATATCATCAGGCAATGGGAATGACTCACATATGCTCAATTATTTTTTTTCTTCATAGTTTATTAACGGTGATAAAACAAAGTACAAAGTTCTGTGTTCAAGTTTACAGGTAATGATGTATATTATTTTTCATCCTTCAATGCTTTATTCATTAAACAAATCTTAGACTCGGATGGTGTTTTTTCATTACAAATTAGGATGGAGTTATTGGAAACATTTCTTGATACCAAACAAATTAAGATGGAGTAAAGCTATTGATTTTTTATTTTTTTTTAATGACTCATATCAAGCAAATTAAGATGGAGTAATATTATTGAAAACATTTTTAAAGAATGGCTCATATCAAACAATTAAATGGAGTAAAAATAACATTTTTGAGGAATGACACATATTAAACAAATTAAGATGGAGTAAAGTCATTGAAAACATTCTTTAAGAATGACACATATCAAACAAATTAAGATGAAGTAAAGTTATTGAAAACATTCTTTAAGAACGACACATATCAAACAAATTAAGATTGAGTAAAGTTATTGATACCATTTTTAAGAATGGCACATATCAAATAGGAGTCGAGTTATTGAAAACATTCGTTATGAATGATATATATCAAACAAAATAGTAAAATTATTGGAAACATTTGTGAGGAACAATACGTAACGAACTAAATACTATGGAGTAAAATTATTGAAAATATTTGTTGATAACAATACGTATCGGACAAAATATTATGCAGTGAAATTACTGAGGACGGAACTAAATACTATGGAGTAAAATTATTGAAAATATTTGTTGATAACAATACGTATCGGACAAAATAATATGCAGTGGAATTACTGAGGACGTTAGTGGAGAACAATGCATATGAAACGCAATATAATGGAAAAATGGTCGAGAACGTTTCTGGAGACGATCCTTGCTGAACAATATGGGATGAATGTTGTAAATATGCTGAACACAGCATCAGTGCACTGTTGGTTTGCCATCAAGGTAGTGGTCACAAAGAGACCCTGCAATTTATTGTAACCAATTTTCAGTGCTCATGTTAGAAACGTTTTTCAGATTATTTGATACCAAAATCATGCGCATTGCAGATACGTTAAGGAGTAGTTCGGATATTGAGCAATGTGAATATATTATTCTCATGCTTATAATTTTACGTGTAAAATCGGAGTATAAATTCAAGAATTTACATGCAAAAGTGAGAGCATGAGCAAATACAGTGAAACCTCCTTTATACGATTTTCATGGGATATGGCAAAAAATACGTATAAGTGCGAATTACGTTGAAGTGAAATACTTTAGTATTGCAAATATACTACCGGGACCAAAGAAATGTTAGGTATAAGCGAGAAAAACGTATAAGTGCGAATCGTATAAAGGAGGTTACACTGTATGTGGGGTAGTCCAAATGAAAGTGAACAGAGTTTGACCCCGACCCTCACCGAAATGGTTGCCGATTTTTTTCCGTATTCTACTCCACAAAAGGTACACTTTCCGATTTTTCTTAGATTTTTTCGACTCATGGCTCGGTCGCGGCGATTTTTTCAAGTTTTTCCATTAATCTAATGCAACTCTGAAGTCTTACATTTTATCGCAAAGTCATAAAGGAAAAAAAGTTTATTTTTCTTTTAATCTTCACAAAAATATTTTTTCACGAATTTTCAGAGCATGCTAAATCGTCGATTTCGACGAAAAACGCATGAAAATTGAGTTATCTCGGAAAACCCGTTTTCAAAAATTTCGAAATTTTCTGTCAATTTTCTTTGGCCAAAAACACACAACTTTCGTATGAAACATATTTTGGGCACGGCCTTCGTTCGGGAGCTACGCCTTATTTTATGTGATAATATCAGTAAACTACGTAAATCAATTTTTTTTTTATATTTCGTATATTGGGCGTCCATTAATCACGTGATGCATTTTGGGCTGTTTCTGACCTCTCCCCCCCTCGTCGTGATCTTAAGTGAGACTGTATCCAACCCCACCCCCCCTCCCCGCTATCACGTGATTATTTATAAAAAAATACATTCTATACACACAAATCAGAGAAACATGAAATGAAATGACTCATTTGCGTAGTAGAGTCAATTGTCAATCGCGGGACATTTGAAAGTCTTCAATAAGTAGAGATTCTTTCGCACTGTTGAACGAAAAATATAC
Source organism: Euura lappo (assembly GCA_018257835.1). Lineage (NCBI taxonomy): Eukaryota > Metazoa > Arthropoda > Insecta > Hymenoptera > Tenthredinidae > Euura > Euura lappo. The sequence goes on along the minus strand of JAEUYN010001011.1, from coordinate 16,082 downwards.
GTGATTCGTTCAAATGACCCCCCCTCCCCCCATGTGATCGGCCGTGATTTTTCTAGCGACCCCCCCCCTCCCTGCCTGAAGCCTCACGTGATTAATGGACGCCCCCTTAAATCACTTTAGGCGGATTCGACCCCAAATTTTGTGTTTCATACCTAAAATCAAAATCACTTTATTCGTCATCAACTTCGACACACGATTAAGTGTTTACAAACTCAATGTTCCAAGAGTCAAAAAACTTTAGTATCCTGGAATCTTTATAATAATTTGTTTTATTTGTTTTCTGATTAGCCCAAGATCAGTGGTCTTACAGTGATTACTTATGACGTTTACGAATCGTGGTTAGTGTCGACTTTACGGGAGGGAATCAATTTCAATCTTTTTATCAGATAGAATTTCAGCTTTGGCACGTAGATAAAACCCGTGACAGATTGATTTGCATCTGTACTTCATTTTCTTTTCTTACACCGATCGCAAAATACCACTTTTCATACCTCTTGAGCGGGCGCAAAACAGATCTTTTCGGTCCTCGGGCGGAAAAGTCCTTTTCTCACACCCGGTCGCAAAATGCCACTTTTCATACCTCTTGAGCGGGCGCAAAACAGATCTTTTCGGCCCTCGGGCGGAAATGTGCTTTGCGCCCGCCTAAAGCGGGCGCAAACGACTCTTTTCCTGCCCTCGGGCGCAAAGTTCCGTTTTGCGCCCGCTCACTCGGTCTGAAAAGAGGCATTTTTGCAGACCAGGTGTTGAGAAAAAAATCGTGTGCAACACGGGCGCAAGGCTATTTTGGCGAGTGTGATTGCAGTACACTCGCCTTCGGCTCGTACTGCAAATTTCACACTCGAAAAATAGTGTTTTGCGCCCTTGATACACAATGTACTATTTCATACCTCTTGAGCGGGCGCAAAACAGATCTTTTCGGCCCTCGGGCGCAAAGTGCTGTTTTGCGCCCGCTCACTCGGTCTGAAAAGATGCATTTCTGCAGACCAGGTGTTGAGAATAAAATCGCGTGCATGACGGGCGCAAGTCTATTACGGTGAGTGTGATTGCAGCACACTCGAAAAATAGTTCTTTGTGCCCTTGATACACAATATACTATTTCAATTATGATTTTCAATGTTCTATTTTATGTTCGAGAAAATTTTTGACCACATTCAAAACTCGCGATTCGACCTCGAGTGATTTATACTAAATATTTAACAAAAATTGATTTACGTACTTTACCGATATTATCACATAAAACGAGGCGTAGCTCCCGAACGAAGGCCGTGCCCAAAATATGTCTTATATGAAAGTTGTGTGTTTTTGACCAAAGAAAATTGACAAAAAATTTCGAAATTTTTGAAAACGGGTTTTCCGAGATAACTCAATTTTTCTGCGTTTTTCGTCGAAATCAACGATTTCGCATGCTCTGAAAATTCGTGAAAAAATATTTTTGTAAAGATCAAAAGAAACCTAAACTTTTTTTCCTCTATGACTTTGCGACAAAATGCAAGACCTCAGAGTTGTATTAGATTAATGGAAAAACTTGAAAAAATCGCCGCGACCGAGCTATGAGTCTAAAAAATCTAAGAAAAATCGGAAAGTGTACCTTTTGTGGAGTAGAATACGGAAAAAAACCGGCGACTAATTCGGTGAGGGTCGGGGTCAAACTCTGTTCACTTTCATTTGGACTACCCCATATGTATACTTCATTTTACTCATATCACCCATTACGTAAGTACATTGCCTCCCCCTATATTACCCTATAGCCTTTTAATATAACTTCAACACCAATGTCTGCACACAAACTCAATCCTTGAAAAAGTTGAGCCTAACGTCTGCATAAAAGCTGAATCAGGGATTGAGACCAATGGAACTGAAGTTCAGAAGAATTGACTTCAAAAGATACTCACCAAAGTCAATGCAGACCACCTGACTAGTAGTAGAGTGGTGCACCCACGCACTTTAATATTTGGCTTTGAGATATTGAAGACACCCAACGTGGAACAAAATAAAGTAAGATAGTGGGTGAACCATCTGATGTCGCATCAACGAGCCTTACTGCTGCAGCTATCCATTTTAGTGAATCCTGAAAATGTAAATGATATTGTTAGAACAAGTGAGTTTAAAAATAGTGATTGTGTGACTGGAGATCGACTGCACGACGAGGTGAAGGATTGAAAAATAATCAAGGGAGAAACAATGAGAAAATTTGGATTTTGTATTACATTTTTTTTTCGATTTTTATATGCGTATAATGTAGAGTAGCTCGAAATAATTAGGTCGTGTCTTTTCTTGTATGACCGAAATATTGTTTTGAAAGCTACTAATACATGAAAAAAAAAAAAAAATACGTGCAAAATACCAATTGGACACAAGAAATACTGAATGAAGCAAAGAAAATGAAATGGACAATTCAATGAATAATGAAAGGACCAAAGAGATGTGCGAGACAAATGAAAAGATCTATTCAATTTTATTACGGAAGCATAAAATCACGACCTAAGGGGGGATAGGAAAGTTTAAGAATACTTCAGTTGTAAACTGATTCTAAGAAATTAGAAGATTAAATACTTTAGACGACTCACCTGCGCCAAAACTTTATGTGAGAAGGTCATCGTCATCTTCCTGGATGTTCTCTTTGTCAACTAGCTGTGCAAGGAGCTTATTCATCTTATCCATCCGTTCCAGCTTTGCTTCATAATACCTTTCTTTGTGTTCCTGAGACTTTCTTTTGCAATCCACAAAATCTTGCAGAAAATTATTTTTCTGTGCTCGTTTACCTGTAGGGGTGTGATAATGAAGATAAAACCTTTGCGACCATCATAGCGCAGCATAATGAATGATTACGCATAAAGTAAGCAAGCAATGAAAATTGATAATCGAAATTGATGAATCGAAATTGATCAGACCAGAAAAGATCTACTGCAGTCACGAGACAAAAACAAATTTAACAATATAAATCCAGTTTCATACTCGGCGAGCCTTCTCTGAGATATATACACAAAGATCCCAAGCTTTGAAAATTGTAATCTGAATTCCTTGTATCAAGTGCAGGAAATTTTCGATCCATTCGAGTCAGAGTAGGAAATCATCGATCCATTCGAGTCGGATGATTTCAAGAAAAAACAACAGCTTACGGTTTCAACGGTCCGGCAAGAAATTCCTCGCCCTCATCAGAAACTGTGATTTTGTTTATTGGACCACATGTTTCAAAAATAGTTTCTGGTGAGAGATTGACATCAGCTGACGCAACTGGATCGATAATTTCTTACACTTAATACACAATGTCGAGTGATACATTCTCACCGTTTGGGTTACGTCTGTTTTCGTCCCTAGAAGCGGTTTCACCTTCGCTCGTTGGCGAATCTCTGACTTGGGATGAAGATGCTGTAGACAAAGGTTTCACCCAGGGCTTCTTGCGAAATATTTGATCCATTCGCTATCAGAAATTGAGAGATTTGTTAAGTCAGTATTTTATTATTCTTTTTTCTTCCTGAAGTAAAATGAAATGTACCCTTGTAAACAAAATCCAAAAAAGCTGTGTAAGTTTAGAAACGAAAAACGAAGCAGCTCAGTTGTAAATTTCAAAATAAATCGATGAATGAAAGAGCTACCTGAAAATAGGGCCAATCTTTCATTTTGTCGTTTCCAGATTTTGAGTTGTGGTCGACGATGGCTTTATATTGTCTGGTCAGAGACAAGAGTTTTGTGGAACATTTTTTTCCGCTCACTTTAACGCCTTGACTGTTAAGGCTCTTGCTCAGAAGCTCGAAACATGTTTTTTTTGAATGCTTCCCAGAGTTGAATTTTTCCTCCATTCTCTCGTATTCCGTTATAAACAGCAGAGTGGACTCCGACGACCAATTGAATTTGCCTATGCGACAAAGTCGATACAATTTAAAAATAGTAACCAACACAAAATTTCAGTTCGCTCACGTGCTGTTTGTCTCTATAATATTGCAGATCGTTTTTTAGGAGCTAAAGCTGCTTACCACTATCGCCATCTTCCTCGTCATCTGAAACATCGACGTCTTGTTCTGGTGCGATAACGTCATCTGCAACATTGTCATCTTGTTCTGGCAGGATGATACTGTTCATGCCGCGCCTAAGACAGTTTCCGTTTACTATGACAGCATCAGTTTCTGCCGAGGCTCTGGCTCTGACAGTATTAGTTTCTGCCGAGGTTCTGGCTCTGACAGTATTAGTTTCTGCCGAGGTTCTGGCTCTGACAGTATCAGTTTCTGGCGAGGTTCTGGCTCTGACAGTATCAGTTTCTGCCGAGGTTCTGGCTCTGACTTGTTCATCAGCTGCGTTGGACTCTTTGATGCAGTTATCCAAGATGATTTGTGCAAGTCTCATGTCTATAGGGAATAAAATTCGTCGAATTAGCTCATTGGATTGTAAAATGATATTGATTATTATTTGTAATCGAATATAATAATGAGTCTATTTCAGCAATCACGAGCAGAAATCTTCAAGTCCACGAATTTATTATGGAGGCAAGGCTGGCATGTTACGCTATTCTAGTCATAGCCAGGGCACTAGCTAGGACAGGGGTCGGCACGAACCCAATTAGCAGTGCGCCTATTTTCAACAATAGGCGCACTGGTAATAGAGTCGACGGTAAGCTTGTTACCTGGGCCCAAGAAAGGCCACTCAATCCTTTGAATCCTAATAGGCGCTGTGCACTCGTATACCTGCGTCTGCCACACGAATGCTGCCGAAGCATCCGATGCCTACCCCTGAGCTAGGACTTAAGTACCCCCAGGTAAGTTTCCTGGCATTAGCTAGAAAAAACGTTATTTGCCAGCCCCGACGCAGGCTGAATTGCCAGACTTAGGAGTTAATTTTTGCAAGGGACCATTTTACGGTCTATTGAAACTGATCCAATTTTTTTAATGTGCACGAGTTCCCCAAGTTAGTGGATCGAGTCATGCTTGTGGAAAGTTTGAGTAGCTCTGGCAAACGTGTTTCTAGAGTCATTTTCATCAAAGGTGATCCAAGTCCGTCTTAATCGTAGGCATTCAGCCACGAAAATGTCAAATTTCCAGATTTAGTAAAAAATAATATGAACCTAATTTAATAATATGAAAATCTTAGCAATGAATACTGAAAATTGATGCTCTGACCTGTGTAAACCACCACCAAATTGCGAGACCGACCACGTCAGTTATACAGATTTTGATTCATTCATGAATAAATTACGAAGGATTCATGACAAAATTACGAAGGACGCTCAGTAAGAGACCAATCTTTAATGCGACCATATAGGTTTGAAGTATATTGATGGTTAGAATTACCTGTTTGTAGTTTTCCAGCTAGCTCACTGCTCACTTTCACCTGGTATGTTTTTTGACTTATAGCGTCAGTCAAATAAACTACCGCAACATCTTCGACAGACGCCGACATCGTTGAACCGACGTGATTGACCGCCATTTGCAATGCTAACACCAAAAACGCGGGAGACCCGATTCGCCTTCACTTCCCCCACTCCTCAAATAATACGTTAGCTGCAGCTAGAAAATCTAGGGATATCAGGGGTGGACAAAAGTCGAAAGCGTGCAATCGCAGCGACATTCAGCTACTTTCTGAACAGTTTTTTTCATAGCTGCAGCGCTGCGCAGCGTATTCAGCTAGTTTCGGAACATACCCCTGGTGTGGACGGGATTTTCCCGGCCCTCCTCCAAGAGGGCGAGGCGATCCTGGTCGCAAGACTAATCCACATCTTCAGGGCCTGCCTGGCGCTGCGGTACATACCCGAGAACTGGCGGGAGGTCAGGGTGGTCTTTATACCAAAACCGGGCAAAGGCTGCTACGACCGCGCTAAATCTTGGGGGCCAATCAGCCTCATGTCGTTTCTACTGAAGACACTAGAGCGACTGGTGGACAGATACATAAGAGACGGAGCACTGGTCGAACGACCACTCTCCCAATCACAGCACGCCTATCAAACCGGAAAATCCACGGAAACGGCCCTCCACCACTTCGTGCGTGAGGTGGAGGGGCCGCTTCTCCGCAAAAAAGCAGCACTCTGCGTGTTCATGGACGTTGAGGGGGCGTTTGATAACACCTCCTTCGATGCGATCTGTGGAGCGGCTTTCAGGTTCGGCATCAACGCCACGGTTGTCGACTGGATCAGGGAGATGCTGCAAACCAGGGTCGTCACCGCCAGTCTCGGGGGTACCAAGGCCAGGGCTCTCGTCGGCAGGGGGTGCCCGCAGGGAGGTGTGCTATCACCCCTGTTGTGGACCCTAGTCGTAGACGGGCTCCTGGTGGAGCTCAACGGGATGGGGGTGACAACGGTGGGCTACGCCGACGACGTGGCTCTTATCGTCGCGGGTGACCACCTACCAACCATGAGAGGCAAGATGCAAAGAGCTCTTATCCTCGTACAGAACTGGTGCACCGCTCAGGCGCTGAAAATTAATCCAGCCAAACTGAAATGGTGCTCTTTACCAAAAAACGCAACCTCGCGTTGGAGCCGGTGGAAATCTTCGGATCGAGGCTGGCTCTATCTACAGAGGTGCGCTACCTAGGAGTCACCCTGGACACCAAATTAACATGGAGGGCCCACATCAACAAGCAGGCACAGAAGGCTACGGCCACTTACTGGGCTTGTAGAAGGATGGTGGGCCAAACCTGGGGACTCCAACCAAAGGTGGTTCGATGGCTGTTCACAGCCATCATGCTACCCCAACTATCATACGCCTCCCTAGTGTGGTGGCCTGCTATGGGCAGGGTCACACTCCGGAGGATATACGACCGGATATACAGGATGGCGCTGCTTGGCATAACTGGGGCTCTCAGAACAACACCCGGACTTGCCATGGAAGCCCTGTTGAACCTGCCGCCACCACATATCACGATATTAGAGGAGGCCTGGAGGGCGGCACTACGCCTATGGTACCTAGGACTCTGGAGAAGAACGGGCGTGGGACACACGGTGTTACTCCGGGAGGTGGGGGTGCCCCTGGCAACCCTGGCCCAAGGGGGGGACCGGTGTCCCAACAGATATCTATTCGGCCGCAACTTCAATGTGGCATACCCTGACAGGGAATCCTGGGAAGCAGACCGGGACAGGATTCTCTCGCCACAAGGACTCGTCTGGTACACAGACGGCTCCAAAACGAACACTGGGACTGGGGCCGGCATTTGGTGCAGGGGACCCAGGGTGAGTACTTTGCTAGCCCTGGGGCCCACGGCCACAGTCCTACAAGCTGAGGTGTTTGCCATAAAGGCCTGCGTCAGGTTCATCCTGGCGAGGGGCTACAGAGGCAAGCATATCTACATATGCAGCGACAGCCGTGCCGCACTCAGCTCCTTGGACGCTTGCGTCATAAGATCCGGGCTGGTATGGGACTGCGTCGAACTTCTGACAAGGCTAGCGCGTGCGAACCACGTCAAGCTGCTCTGGGTGCCTGAATACAGCGGCATCCGGGGCAACGAGCTAGCGCACAACTTGGCCAGGGAAGGAGCCTCTCGCAGAGAATGCGACGAGGACTGCCTAACGGGCATAACAGCAGGGCTCACAAGGAGCCTATCTAAGGAACGGGCGGAGAGTCGCTTCGTCGACCTCTGGACCGTCACACCAGGCATGGCTCACACGAGGGCCCTCTTCCGAGGGCCATCCCACCAACTGGGGTCCACGCTCATGAAGATGAACAGGACGGACCTGAGGACTATTATAGGACTCATCACCGGTCACTGGTACACGGGCAAGCACCTCGTGCACATGGGGCTCAGAGCAGGGTCCCTTTGCACGAGATGCGGGGAGGAGCAAGAGACTCCCCTACACCTGATCGCGCGGTGTGGCGGACTCCTGGGCCCGCGGAGGCTGGCCCTGGGAGCTGACTTCACCGGCGAGGAGAAAATAGAGGAGATGGGCGTGGGCAGGTTGCTTCGGTTCGCCAAGCTGGCCGACCTCACGTCCTTCCCTACGTCCTAGGGTGCCCCTGAGGGCCCGGGCACAATGGTCCGCATGGACTGAGCGCCTGGTCACCCCCAGTGGCACCCAACAACAACAACAGTGGGTGCTATACCGATTTATAGGTTTTAACAAGTGTTGATGCCTGCCCGACATTGCAGGCACGAGCGAAGCGAGTGCTGCTGGTCGGGGGCAGGCATCAAATAGATCGAATAAAACGTCCAAGCCAGTTTTGAGGTTATATCTCAAGCGAGAGTAACATCGAGATCAAGAGTAAGGGTGATCCTGTACTTCATTATTTTGAGTACGCTGGCGGATTTCTTGGATCATTCTAAGACGAAACTTGTTCTTGCAAATTTTTTTTTAAAGCAACGGTTGACGAGTGAGGGTCACTTTAAGTCGGCCAATCCTGGCACAGATAAGCCAGTGACACAGGGCCGTTGCGTTTCAGTGGGGCTTGCCGCGCAGCGCCAGCCTGAGCGAGTTCAATTCGGGTAAAAGTCTGTACTCGGGGGGTTTTTGGGGTCGCTGAATACAAATCTGAAGTCAGAATTTCCAAAAACAAAATGGCGTATCGAGAACGGTAAAAAATTTCGTCAAAACCCTGTTCAATTCGGGTGAAAGTCTGTACTCGCTGGTTTTTGAAGTCGCTGAATACAAATCCGAAGTCAGAATTTCCAAAAACAAAATGGCGTATCGAGAACGGTGAAAAATTTCTTCAAAACCCTGTTCAATTCGGGTGAAAGTCTGTACTCGCTGGTTTTTGGGGTCGCTGAATACAAATCCGAAGTCAGAATTTCCAAAAACAAAATGGCGTATCGAGAACGGTGAAAAATTTCTTCAAAACCCTGTTCAATTCGGGTGAAAGTCTGTACTCGGCGGGTTTTTGGGGTCGCTGAATACAAATCCGAAGTCAGAATTTCCAAAAACAAAATGGCGTATCTAGAACGGTGAAAAATTTCTTCAAAACCCTGTTCAATTCGGGTGAAAGTCTGTACTCGCGGGGTTTTGGGGTCGCTGAATACGAATATGGAACTGAAATTTCGAAAAACAAAATGGCGGACTTAATATGGACGGCTACTTTTTGAAGAGTCGATTTGATTTGGAGGGATCCATTTTTTCGGCGTCTTCAAGGCTGCTAATAATAAATATGCAGTCTAATTTATAAAATCATGATTGATAATGAATCGAATAGAACTACTACTACAACATGTCACTCAAATCGTCCCATTCCGAAAGAAAGTACTGTGATCTCAGTACTTAGTACACAAGATCCTAGTACTTAGTACACAAATTGCAATATTTAGTACACGAAGCAGCAGTACTTCGTATACTGAGTACTAGTACTTCGTGTATTAAGTACTACTTCCTGTACTGAGAATCAGTATTGCGTGTACTCAGTACTATCTGTACTCAGTACTCATACTGCGTGTACACGGTATCAGTACTTATTATGTACTCAGTACTCATACTGCGCGTACACGGTATCAGTACTTATTATGTACTAACAGCTTTACACATTGAGTACTAGAACTTTCTTTGGTAGGTATTATTTACTTCTTATGGACTATAATAAGTGCAGCTGTAATCTATTACACCGCAGTGTATTAAATTCAGTACTGCAGGACGAATATTTGTAATACCATCATACCTACACAGTTGAAAATAATAATTCTTCAGCTGTTAAAAAAAATGATGGTCACTCTCTTTCCTGTTGAGAATAACAATGTCGTATTGTAGTTCAGCACCCGTTTCTGTTAGAGGCTCCATTCCTGTTGAATTTTGAAAGTGGAATAACATTTCATAACAAAAGTGAATAACATTTTTTAAATGTTGCAATAACATGTGTTTTTTGTAGGAAATCAGATACAATAACAGATTAGTTTTGTTGAATTAACATTATTTCCTTGTTGTGCTGACACTCTTTTTTAGTTCATCAACAAGAAAACCTGTCATCATTTTATACGTAAACAAACGGACAGGTTTATCCCGTAAACGTTTAACAATAATGGGTTCGGTTAAATTGACAGAAATATTAATGTGGACTTTCTGGGACAGGTAAAAGATTGTAAAATTACCAGATTTGTTTTAACTGTGTAGGTACCGTGTACTAGTACTAGGTACTAAAACTACGTTCTAGGTACTAGCACTAGGTACTGTGTACAGATACTAGATTGCAGTACTAATACTGCTAGTACTGCCTGTACTTCAAGTACTGCCCTGTACTCGCGAAATCAGTACCGCTGTACTTAATTACTGCATTACTAGCTGTACTTCGTTCAATTCGACATTTTTAACGATAATTAGGTATTTGTAATTTTTTAAATAATTTATTTCGATTACTTTACTCGAGGGCTAGAACTAAGAATCGACCCGACTTTTAAAATAATCAAGAGCCTCTATTGAAACTTGATATTCAGGTTCAATTCGACATTTCTAACGATAATTAGGTTTTTGGAATTTTTTAAATAATTTATTTCGATTACTTTACTCCAGGGCTTGAAGTGAATTTCTGACTCAGTTTCAAAATGATTACAAGTCAACAACAAAAATCGATATTCTGGTTTGATTCGACATTTCTAACGATAATTAGGTGTTTGTAATTTTTTAAATAATTTATTTCAGTGCCTTACTGCAGACAGAACTAAGATATCAGGCTTTAAAATAATCAAGGCCACTATTGAAACTTGATATTCTGGTTTAATTCGACATTTCTAACGATAATTAGGTTTTTGTAATTTTTTAAATAATTTATTTCGATTACTTTACTCCAGGGCTTGAAGTGAAATTCTGACTCAGTTTCAAAATAATTACAAGTCAACATCAAAAATCGATATTTCCGTTCAATTCGACATTTCCAACGATAATTAGGTGTTTGTAATTTTTTTAATAATTTATTTCGATTACCTGACTCCAGGGCTAGAAGTAAGAATCGATCAGACTTTTAAAATAATCAGGAGCCACTATTGAAACTTGATATCCAGGTTTAATTCGACATTTTTAACGATAATTAGGTTGTTGTAATTTTTTTAATAATTTATTTCGATTACTCTACTCCAGGGCTTGAAGTGAAATTCTGACTCAGTTTCAAAATAATTACAAGTCAACATCAAAAATCGATATTTCCGTTCAATTCGACATTTCCAACGATAATTAGGTGTTTGTAATTTTTTTAATAATTTATTTCGATTACCTTACTCCAGGGCTAGAACTAAGAATCGATCAGACTTTTAAAATAATCAGGAGCCACTATTGAAACTTGATATCCAGGTTTATTTCGACATTTCTAACGATAACAGGTCTTTGTAATTTTGTTACTGATCTATTTCGATTACTTTTCTCTTCCATTTAGATCCCGCGTCTCGGACTAAAAATCTACCTCACTTTTAGAATAATAACGATGCACTATTAAAACCGCATTTATTGGTGAGATTTCCCTTTCCCAACCATAATTTCAATATTCCAATTTTTTCAAATAATCCATTTCGACTGTGAGAGGAGATGAAATTTTGAGGTGCGATTGTTCGCAAAAACAGAAAACGAATTTTCGTACGTCTTATTGTAATTGCTATTTTTTTTTTCATCTTTTCGTTCGTCTGATAGGACCAAATTCCAGTCCCCGCTATATCTCGCGAACGAGTGAGCCGATTTCGATCAAATTGGGAATAATTGACGCGGATTCCTTCGACTTGGTACGGACGCTATTCGGGATGGGAAGAGTGAGTGAGAGGGTGAATGAAATTACATCAAATTTTCGCGAGAAAAGAAGATGCTTGCTTCGGCATAAAAACCCTCAAGAGGCAGAGGGAAAAGCCGAAGCAAGTCAAATATTTATTGAATAAAGGAACACAGAAAATACAGAAAAATAATGCTTCTGCTTTAATTGGAATAATCATTTAATAAGTATGACAAAAGTTACCGACCACAAATACAACACACAACCCGCCGGAACTCCCGACAGTCACGTGGAAGCGGGGCAACGGGAGCGTCCGAGATGGCCCCCGGCCGTACAAACAGCGGTCCCGGCGTCTCGGAGAAACCCGCGTCGACGCTTGCCCCTGGACAGGCACCTCGGATCGCCGAAGGGTGGCCGATGTCTACACGAACCAATCCTTAACGCGCGAGAACCTGAAAAATACAAAAACCGGACGAACGACGAGGCGAGACGATTCGCTATAAAAACGAAGAACGATGATTACGATCCTAACTCTTACCAGTAGAAAAATAACAATAATGAAATGATGATTATTATCTCGTGGAGAATGTGCCAGGTCGAAAACAACAACTTTCGTAGGATTTTTCCCCTCAAATTGACGATACCAGTTTGTCATTCGCGTGTGTGCATATGCGCGTAAAACACTCACAAAGATAAGGTCTCTGCGGCTCGTCACTTCCGCAGTATTTTGAGACTCCAAACCCTCCATGTGAGCTGAAATATGGATTGTGATGGAAAAAAAATGCGCGTAAAACCCTCACAAAGATAAGGTCTCTGCGGCTCGTCACTTCCGCAGTATTTTGAGACTCCAAACCCTCCATGTGAGCTGAAATATGGATTGTGATGGAAAAAAAATGCGCGTAAAACACTTACAAAGATAAGGTCTCTGCGGCTCGTCACTTCCGCAGTATTTTGAGACTCCAAACCTTCCATGTGAGCTGAATTATGGATTGTGATGTAAAAAAATGCCCACGAAAGTTGTCAGTTTGGATTTGAAAACGTATCAAGCTCTGCACGCACTATGACTGCCCGGCACCGAACCGCTTGGAACCGAAACGAATTTTGTGTACATACACGAGGGTGGCGAAATTTTTGTTCGTTTCGGCGTGGTTCGGTTCCTGGCAGTCATAGTGCGCGCACATCTCAATACATTTATCCCGCTCACACACGATCCCTCCGCACCAAGTGCTCGAAATGCCCCCCATTTGCCTCGAGGCATAGACGAGCCCGTCGCAGCACATCCTCCTGTGATCTTACCAACACTTCGGGGTCGATGAGTGCGACGGCCTCGTGTAATTTTCGGTGCAGCTCTTCCTGCGACTGGATCGGGTCGCGATACACGTAATCTTTGAGTAGCCCCCAGAGACCGAAATCGCACGGTGTTAGATCAGGGGATCTCGGTGGCCATTCGATTCCGCCGCCGAGGCCGATCCACCTGTCCCCGTACGTTTCGCGCAGAGCGTCTCGCACCATATGCGCCCTGTGTGGCGGAGCTCCATCCTGCTGCCACCACATCTCAGCCCTGACGTCGAGAGGGATATCTTCCAGCAGCTCTGGTAGATCTTCCCGGATGAAGTCCACATACTCGACTGCATGGAGGCGAGCGGGCAGGATACATGGGCCCAACTGTAAACACGGATATGTGATCCTGTCATACGTGTACTTTTATAAGTACATCGCAATATCGCATGAAAGTAATTTCACGCCATCTCCACCAATGATTGTTGCTCGAAGACCCCTCATAATAGACGGGGTACAAGCCGAATTCCGCGAAACAAAAAAAAAATAGTGGAACTCAGAGGGAGCCTATCTGAGACCATGCAGCACTGTGAAGTAATAGTGTCACGAAGTTGGTGTTTTTTTTTCTTCCTCAAAGAATATTTCGATCAAATATGAACGTCACAGAGCCTCAACATTCTTTGAATACATTTCAATGGTTTTCGAAAATGCAATTTAAAAAAAAAATGAAGACCCATCCGGCTGTTTGTTCGAAAAGGTCTATTGAACAAGTAAATGAATCAACAGCACTGTGTAATAAAAATTGCCGGCGAAAATACGATTGAATGATACGAAAATCTGAAAGTGAACCGTGTGTTCGATGACATTACGATCGCTGATTTCTTGTCGCAGTGCTAGCTCCAAAATACCTCAACCTTTTTTATTCTTCGTAATTTATTTATTCCGAATTATTTTCCGCTATTTTTGTAACGAAATGAAGTAACTCATGTTCCCGAACTTAGTATTCGAACCGTTGTGTGAAATTTCAACAAATCAAAGAAAATTTTGGTAATGATGTGAAACAGACAATCACCTTCAAATACAGAGGCAGAATTTCCTTTCTACTTTTTCCGAATCATTGAATCATTTTTGTCTTCTTCTTTTTTTTTTTGGATGAAACTTTTCAGCGACGACTCCTGACTTTCCGTCAATGCAATAGCCTTGTTGTTGGAGGCTATGTCGGTAAATAATGGATATAAGAATTAGGATTTAAGGTAATTAACTCATTCCCTTGAGATTATTTTCTATTACGTCATGATTAGAATTGATTCATTTGATATCTCAAGGAGTCATCCGCCAACCACCGCTTCTATCCGTGCAATACTAAGAGTCGTTGGCGGAGTGCTTTGTTGCGAAAAAAATTGTCAGATAATTAGGATGTATAGGCTATACAATCTCAACCAAAAGTGAGTCTCGTCGTCAATATTGAGTACTTCGAGATGATATAAAAATTGGAAAAAAATCAACCACAATCAAGATGATAAGAGTATTCATTTTCAATAATAATAATGCCCAAAAGTTATCAACAAATTGTTTAAACAAATCATTGTTCAACAAATTTCCTGGTGACGTTATTTTTTTTTCATGTCAAATGAATTCGTTAATCTTTCCGAATACACATGAATTTTTTCAGAATTTTGTCACTTTTTTTAAATTTCCGTTTTCAATTTTGAAAAATGGAGAAAAAAAATCTGAATTTTGGATATGTTATTGTGGAAACGATGTAGATTACAATTCCGAAGTTTCCGGAGCGTGGAACTAATAGTTTTGTAAATACAGCGTTTAGAAATTTCCGAAAACGGAAATTTAAAAAAAGTGACAAAATTCTGAAAAAATTCATGTGTATTCAGAAAGATCAACGAATTCATTTGACATGAAAAAAAAATAACGTCACCAGGAAATTTGTTGAACAATGATTTGTTTAAACAATTTGTTGATAACTTTTGGGCATTATTATTATTGAAAATGAATACTCTTATCATCTCGATTGTGGTTGATTTTTTTCCGATTTTTATCTCATCTCGAAGTACTCAATATTGACGACGAGACTCACTTTTGGTTGAGATTGTATGGCCTATACATCCTTAAGACAAATCGGAGGAGAATTCTGCCCGTCTTTTTGCAAGTAAAATATCAGTTTATATCATCAAAACAACACTTTTGTGATTTTTTTCTCATATTTCACGAGACGGTTCGAATAAAGTTTAGAAACAGTCACCACTTTAGGAGAGTTTTGGAGCTGGGACTACGACATCAGAAAATCAAATTGTTTTTCAATTTTCGTATTATAAAATCTTATCTTTTGACTTTTCCGATGACCCTCGACACAACTTGAAAAATTCTCAAAAAGTCCGTAAAACATTGTGATCATTGACCAATTATTGCATAATGTGAGTACTTTTTCTTCAACCTTTTCTAACCTTTTCCCGGGACGGAGGAATATTTGCAAGCACATAGAGAATTGGAAAAAAATAAATAAATTAACGAAGATAATGAGAATTAAAGTAGTGATGATATTCGGTTGTGCAGAAGTGGTGCGGTATTTAACAAAAACTGAATTGCTTTCGAAATACATTCATGCGAACAAGATGACAATGCCGAAGTAAGCCAAAAATCGGATTTTCAGACAATTTTTTTTTCCACAATGTGCTTATTTTGCTTAAATTGTCGGTGAATCGATTGACAGTAAGAACTCAATTATTTGAGCCGTGATTATAAATTCGTCCGTAAAGAAGAAAGAACAAATCACCAAGCGCCCAGATTAATTTTGAAAATTCTGCAAAAATAACGATATAATTGCTATTCAGGATTGTCAGAACAACACAAAAATCACGGACTAGATTCGGTGAGTCGAAGGTCACCGGCGGGTCGATTTGGCATAGAATGCCCCATATTCAAGTAACCAGCCAGAACACTAGATCAGATGGACTTATCGATGACTTCATTTTTGGTTAAACCGCATTTTTGTCAAGCTGAGATACACTGTCAAGTTGGGAAACACTAACAACTGGAAGGAATTCGGCAAAAAAAAAGGTAAGCGTATCGGTGCCAGAACTCCAACATGAAACCCACGGTTCGAAATCTCCCGCCAAAACTATCTACTCTGGGATTTTCATACAATAAAATCGTATCTTTCGCCGCATTTTATTTCACGGGGCTGTTGATTTTGTCACATGTTCAAGA
>JAEUYN010000102.1:0-21397 GCA_018257835.1 Euura lappo | reverse complement strand
CCTATTATGCCCAAACTTTCAGATACTGTAATTCTCACATGACGGTGGAGTCTAAGTAAACGAAACGATAGTTTCATATACAGCTTCCGTAAAATGGTATGGTGTACATTTCAGGGCGAAGTTCGTCTTTGAAAATACACCTATCACTTGAAAAAATTGCACTTTTACAAATGTGGCAACTGCTGATAACAGGCAGTGAAGTCAGGCACTCGTTGGATATTTTCATGAACAGTCATGAAGATATGTTACTTCAATTTGGATGATAATGATAAACACAGGCTAAAATACTCAACTGCGTGCACAACAAGTGACAAAAACTTGACTTCTCGATCAAAAACCATTTTTTTTCTGTTAAAAAACATAAAAAATGCTCAAAGGTATTTTAAAGGTCTGAAAAAATTCAGACAGGTTCGAAATTCCATTTCGAAAAATCAATCGTATGGATTTCATGATATCTAAATTTTTCCATTGAAACCAAAATAAAAAAACCTTGCAATTGAAATTTTATTTTCAATTTTTTCATAGTCGAATTCCACGCGAAAAGTAGCCCCTATAAAAAAAAAATCGAGAGCTTTGTGAGAGCTTTGCTTCATATAGCTGGAAATCAGGGTTGCCGATCCCTTCAATGTCGCGTGTCTAGTGGCAAAAAGTCGTGAGCGCCAAAAAGTATCTTGACTGATTGCATAAAGTCATATCCGCCATAAAAAAAAAAAACACCGTTTTTTCATACAATTTCGTTTTTTTCTCATAAACAACGGTAACGCAAAGATCTATTGAAATTCTCGAGTTACATTCATGCATAAAGAATTTCAAATTATTCGCCCTTATGCCATTAGCCAACCCAGCGAAACGATAAAAAGGTGAATAATTTTTTTCATCAATTCATCTTTCCGGATTTTTTGTTTTCTTCTTCGATGGATGGATGGATAAAGTGGAGATGAAGAATAAATAAATTGATTTTATTGAAACTTTTCGCATAAATGTTCAGAATTCCGAAATTTTGATAGATATCTTCGCGTTTCGAGTGTTTTTGGAGCGAATGACGAAAAAAAATGTTCAATAACTTTTGTGTCGTTTCGCTTGGTCGACTAATGGCATGAGGGCAAATTATTATTATTATTTTTTTTTTTGCAATATGAAAAAAAGTCAATTTTTCTTGGATTTTTTTTCCTTCCATTTTGTGTCAAAGTTGTGAAAATGCACACATGAATTGAAATTCATGTTTTCTGAACGTTTACCCTGAAATATCGTCGTTTTTGACGGATACGACCTTTTGTGCTTAAATTTTTTATTTTCTAATTCCGATGGATGTATGCGTCAAAGCGAATGAAACCAAACAAATTTCGTTCGTCCCTTTTGCCACCGAAATCGCATTTTTGGTGCTGACGACCTTCTGTCATTAGACACGCAATGTGGTAAATTCACTTTTGAAATTTTCGTTCGTAGGGACGTTTGGATAACTTGAGACAAATCAATTAAATTCAACGAAATTTATTTACATGATCATATTTCTATTGTTCATCTTTTTTGTTGGGCACAAGAATTTCTACTCTGTATAGGAAGAGACGAAATTAAAATAGACACCAAAATCTGCATGTTTAGATGGAACTGCGTTTTTTCTTTTGCAATTCGCAGAATATCACGGAAAACTGAATTATTTCGAAGTTGCTGTTATGCACATCTTCTTTATCGTAAGAAATCGTTCGCGATTATCAATGATCAGGAGAGGATTAGGAAACCTTGTGACACGAAAATATTGGCGTACCTTGTAAAATTGAAATGTCAGGAACGTTTGCCCCTACGGCACATTAATTATGAAATATCACAGTGCCGAAGGTTATTTTATTATTATACGTCAGATATTTTTTATTATACGTCAGATATACATACCCTTTTCAGTTCTGCTGAAGTAAAGTCTTGTATAGTGATGTTGAAATCTTTTTAACGAATATCGGTTTGATTTGGCAGAGAAACAACAGCGTCATGTTAAAAAAAACAATTTCAAATCGGAAAAGCGCGCGCGCGCCATCGTAGAGACGCGCGCGCGCGTGCGTCTCTACATCGGTCCTACATGGAAACGACGAACGGAAGTCGACATGCGTTGACGCACGTCAACGCGCGTCATAACGCGCGTCATAACGCGCCCATGGAAACTAACGGTAAGGTTGGCAGTAGCCCGTTTGTGACGTCAGCACGTACGCGTCGCGTCGAACGTCGACGTGCTGCCGGGTCAATGTAGAACCACCATTATGCAGCGTCAACTGCTTCAGCAAGGTTGCCTTTCTCGCCGGTCCTTTCGATTGATAGATCGACTCTAACTTTAACCACACTTGCCTGGAGGTTAGACACGTTTTAATTTGTTTCAACTCCGACGGACTGATGGCTAGTATCAAATCGGACCTGGCCTTACGATCGGCTTTGTCCCAAGCCTGAGCTGCCGTTGTCGACGCGGCGTCGGTAATCGCCGGTCTAACGTTTTCACCGCACACGTAACCCCACGCGTCGTTTTTAACCAACAATGCTTCTACCTGCATTTTCCAGGTATCGTAATTGTCTTTCCCGAGGGTTTCGATACGAGCCGCGTTTCCACCACTCATCTTAAATTGTTAATTTTTTGATTTCGATCACACAGCACACGAACGGCGTCCGCCCGAGCGTCAGCCTAACCTCGTTCGGAACTCGAGTCGAGTCTTTTCTCTTATTATCCCGCGAACGCGATCCCTGGGCCCATAACCTGTCGGATTGACGTGTTGTGGGACGGGATATTAAGACGACACAACATTAATTACGTACGAGTATTTGTTTATTTAAAGTAAAAAGCGAAACGATAGTGTACAGCGTGTAATGCTTCCTGGGTACGCGTTAGCAACTAACTCATGGCGTCCTCGCGTCTCCTATGGGGACGAGCTTTGATAGTCGGACGCCCGATGGCGCCACCGCCCTGACTAGGGCCCGAGGTTGTCGGGACACGTCCCAGTCCCAACAAAAACTTCTTGTTTGGATATTAGAAATTTTTTAATGAACAAATCAACGATTAGCGGGGGTCGGGGGTGGCTAACGATGCGTTCCGGGTCGATTTTGTTGCTGATTATTTTTTTAGGGCTTTTCAGGTGTCAATGAATATTCACGAATTTTTCCAAAGTGGAAAAATTCCTTGTTTGGATATTAGAAATTTTTTAATCAACAAATCAATGATAAGCGGGGTCGGGGGTGGCTAACGATGGGTTCCGGGTCAATTTTGTTGCTGATTTTTTTTTTTGGGCTTTTTAGTTGTCAATGAATATTCAGGAATTTTTTCAGAGTGGCAAAATTTCTTGTTTGGGTATTAGAATTTTTTTAATTAACAATTCAATGATAAGCGGGGGTCGGGGGTGGCTAACGATGCGTTCCGGGTCGATTTTGTTGCTGATTATTTTTTTGAGGGCATTTTAGGGGTCAATGAATATTTGAGAATTTTTCCAGAGTGGAAAAATCAATTGTTTGCATATTAGAAATTTTTTAATCAACAAATCAATGATACGCGCGGGTCGGGGGTGGCTAACGATGCGTTGCGGGACGATTTTGTGGCTGATTATTTTTTTTTTCGGCTTTTTAGGTGTCCTTGAATATTCAGGAAATTTTCCAGAGTGGCAAAATTCCTTGTTTGGATATTAGAAATTTTTTAATTAACAAATCAATGATAAGCCGGGGTCGGGGGTGGCTAACGATGCGTTCCGGGTCGATTTTGTTGCTGATTATTTTTTTTAGGTCATTTTAGGGGTCAATGAATATTTGAGAATTTTTCCAGAGTGGAAAAATCAATTGTTTGCATATGAGAAATTTTTTGATCAACAAATCAATGATAGGCGGGGGTCGGGGGTGGCTAACGATGCGGTCCGGGTCGATTTTGTTGCTGATTATTTTTTTTAGGGCTTTTCAGGTGTCAATGAATATTCACGAATTTTTCCAAAGTGGAAAAATTCCTTGTTTGGATATTAGAAATTTTTGAATCAACAAATCAATGATAAGCGGGGTCGGGGGTGGCTAACGATGCGTTCCGGGTCGATTTTGTTGCTGATTATTTTTTTTAGGGCTTTCTAGGTGTCCTTGAATATTCAGGAATTTTTCTAGAGTGGCAAAATTCCTTGTTTGGATATTAGAAATTTTTTAATGAACAAATCAATGATAAGCGGGGGTCGGGGGTGGCTAACGATGCGTTCCGGGTCGAATTTGTTGCTGATTATTTTTTTTAGGATTTTTCAGGTTTCAATGAATATTCAATAATTTTTCCAGAGTGGCAAAATTCCTTGTTTGGATATTAGAAATTTTTTAATTAACAAATCAATGATAAGCCGGGGTCGGGGGTGGCTAACGATGCGTTCCGGGTCGATTTTGTTGCTGATTATTTTTTTGAGGTCGTTTTAGGGGTCAATGAATATTCGAGAATTTTTCCACAGTGAAAAAACTAATTGTTTGCATATTAGAAATTTTTTAATCAACAAATCAATGATAAGCTGGGTCGGGGGTAGCTAACGATGCGTTCCGGGTCGATTTTGTTGCTGATTATTTTTTTTTTGCTTTTTAGGTGTCAATGAATATTCACGAATTTTTCCAGAGTGGCGAAATTTCTTGTTTGAATATTAGAAATTTTTCAATGAACAAATCAACGATTAGCGGGGGTCGTGGGTGGATAACGATGCGTTCCGGGACGATTTTGTGGCTGATTATTTTTTTGATGGCATTTGAGGGGTCAATGAATATTTGAGAATTTTTCCAGCGTGGAAAAATCAATTGTTTGCATATGAGAAATTTTTTGATCAACAAATCAATGATAGGCGGGGGTCGGGGGTGGTTACCGATGCGTTCCGGGTCGATTTTGTTGCTGATTATTTTTTTTTAGGTCTTTTCAGGTGTCAATGAATCAGTCAGCTTCAAATTTAAGTTTTAAGTTTGGATGATTGATTTGGATATGAATAAGTAAGGGGTAAGCACAGGGGGGGGGGGGCAACGATACAACACCAATGCCCGAACAGGACAATCATCTCAAAGTCATCGCAGGAAATAATAATACCCAACGTAAGTCATTCAGCAGGAAGACTGTCTTTTTTATTGCTCATTTTTGGTGAATTGCATTCCGTTGAATTTTCTAAACTCAGGATCTTACAATTATGAATGAAAATATACATACTATTTCAACAAATTATTTTCTTTCGATTATTTATTTTGCTAAACATGGAATTAATTAACAACAATACAATAATAAGTTAAGTTATGAACTGTAAATATTTTTCAATGTTTAATTCAATTGATAAATGTATTTGGCCAGGCTGGATAAAATAGTTTTAATTCTATACTTGTGTTCGAGTAAATTGAAACAAATGTGAAAGCAGTCGCGTCGTCGAGTATCTTGTTAGGTCGCATCGGATATCAATGTATATTTTTATACAAGTTACATGAAAGCTAACCTAATAAATTTTCACTAAATTGATTGGGTTTGTACACGATTGATAAATTTGTTTTAATATAAATAATTTTGTCTTAGTCTCCACAGCGAGATCCATTTGAGGGGATTAGTACAATGTGCTACACAAAAAATGAACAGTCTCAAATCAATTAAAATTTCAACCACAAGCTTCTGAGCATAAAAAAATACAATATTTTACAAAACACGTATCGTAAATTTTTATGATCAATTATCTAAATTTCACTAAAAAATTTAAAAACTTATTTGTAGGTAAGCCGTTTAAAAAAAGGTTGGTTTACAATTTTTTCATTCAAACGAAGAGGATTAGGAATATGAGCCCTAGCTAAGTTAAATTGAAGTAACGATATGCCTGAAAACTTACGACACGTGTTATGAAAAATAGTATTTTTGTATGTGTAGAAGTTATAGTTAAACTTTTGATTGATTTTGAACGTGCACATTTTTTATGGAACACACTGCCCTGGTCCTTTCAAATTATCCGGCTCAATGAGATACACTAATTGTAAACCTATTCTATCGCTGTTCTGGCGAAGTACATTTATCTGGTCCGGCTTGCGGTGAGATATACCTTGATAATTTATTGAAATTTTGCCCGTTTTATGGCCGAATCTTGTGCAGGATTGTTCAACTTCGGAATTTTGACTCCTTTTAGCAGGTCCTTCAATTTCATTTTTTTTTCGTCCAATATTTTGATATCACTTTCAGATTTTACGAAAATGTGTATCGGGTTTGCTGTAATTAATAAAATGAATATTTAATTCATATACATGTTCGATTTATTATTTTTTATTATTTCAATGACGCAAGCTGACTGCCGGGGCCGTTTATGATTTCATGCATTTAAAATGTCTATTAATTTTTATTTGCCAAATCAAATATGTATTTTTTATTATTTTTCTACAAAAATTAATGCATTCACTCGATCGAGATAATAATTTTTTAACGAACTTTTACGCAAATAAATCCAATATTCAACTGAAAGTGATAAATTCGTATCCCCTGTAGAGGGTTATTCTCAAATGAAAAGTCATCTTCCCAATTTTAAAATTTGCTAAAAAATTTAGGATTCACTATTAACACATCAGAAGTCCGGCAAAGTTATCCTGTAGCCTCCAAATTTCAAGAGTTCATTAAAGCTGTATCAGATACATATATCTGAAGCTGATATTCATAGATTGTTGATACGTAACCTTGAATTTTGATTACTGGGATAACTTGCATAATTTTCAAATTCAGTAATTTAAAATCACCATTTGTTTGTGCGAAGCCGATTATTTCTATATGATCTCCGTTTTCGAAATTGAACATGGCATCGGTAATTGGCATACGGAACTCTGCTTTGTAGACACCATCCGTTATCGATCCTGCACAAATTTCACTCAATTGTGATGGTTGTTGTCTCATCGCCCCCGGAGCGGATTTTACGTAGCCATGAACTTCTATGTTGTAAAGAGAAAATCATTATTATTGACAAAATCAATATTGATAAAGTTCATTTAAATAATAAAGTCTGAGAGTGAAAACGTGATTTAAACAAATGAGATAACGAAATGAGTCTAATTCTAGAATTCTAATTTTTATTTTATTCTAATTTTTAATAGAGTTCTAATTCACCGAATTTCATGAAGATACGACACCAAATTTTTTAATTATGGCTATTTTACTATAAAACAAAATCAATGAATTTTAAAACTATTCACATCGATAACTTTTTTTTTTCAAGAACTCACATATTTTCATGGTGAGTGTATTTTTTCATATTTTTTTACTGACAAATGTGTTATTGAATATCTTTTTATTATTATTAAGATAAAATTTTTGCGAATCGTGATCAATTTGCCTCTTTTCGAATAATCGCAGTACTACCAATAGAATAGATATATTTTTTTTTTAAATTCTTGATTCACACAATAAAAATGAAAATTTTGTCTTCTCCTCACGTTGAAATAATTGTTAACAAATTTGAATTTTAGCTCCGAACGAATAAATAGTTATTTGTTTAAATTTCTTTTTTTTACCTATTAAGTGTAAAATTTTGAAAAGTCAAAATCATGATATTTACTTACTAATATACTGGGCTTTCTGTGCGATTTCGCTCAATTCGATCAATTCTGGTGTGAACTGGGAGACTTCTTGAGTCAGGTTGTATTTTCCTACAATATTAATTATTGTGTATGGTTGGATACTGAGCTCATAAGCTACAGTTCCCTTGTTAAAATTCGGGTTCAATATGGCTTTTGCCCGGGCACAGTCCAGATGAATTATCTGTTGAATTAATATACACATAAATTGTACATTTTTTTCTATTAATTTGTACTGTGAAAGCAAGGTAAACAGACTGAATCTCAGACATATATATGTATATGTTTTCGAGTTATAGAGGTTCGAGTTAGCGAGGTTCGCTTGTATGAGCAGAAAATTTGTAGACATGCTTTTCATCTGACATTTATTGAATTTTTTTTTTTATGCATTTTTTGAACCGTCTAATTAGATTGGCAAATTTTGAAGCATGATCCAATAATTACGAAAACCACTATTAACTGTAGTCAGAGATTTTTCATACTCTAAAAATTTCTTTGTTGACACCTGAATAATTTGAATAACTCATGAAAATGACAGAAAAAAATTTGTAGTCCAGATTTGTGTACAAGATTTGTTGAAATGGCTCATAAAGTACCGATAAACTAATTATTCGAACGAAAACATCCAGTACGATGCGGTTGTGCATAATAGAATGAAGCAATGAGCGTTTTGGATAAAATCGGCTAGTTCATTTTTAAATTCAATCTCTTTCAACTCACAAATAGTACCTACAATACGTATATATTTTTTGTAATGATAAAAATACTCACGCTGTTGGGTTTGATCAAGTGTTCTACCCTGTCGATTTCGTCGTTCCACACCGCTACTTGTAATCGTTCCCCATCTCCATTACTAATCATAAATTTGAACAGACGCAAATTTTTTGCACCGACAATCCGCGTACTTTCTATTGATTCAATGTAGCCCACCACAGCTCTGAAAAGAATGTCATAATTGAATAAATATTAATTTTACAGTTATTTCATTTTTCTTGCAATATAAAAAAGTGTGGTGTCGATAAAATTCCAGCCTGTTTGGTTTAGAATTTAAGAGCATGCTGGAGTCAGGCTTTACCCACCGTAATTTTGTGCAGAATACCATTTCCTGTCTCTATTAATGCACGAAATAAAGAAGTTTTGCAATATGAATCTTCGGAATTCAATATAGAATTGCGCTATTGATTCCTCTTCCGCATTCATGACGCTTAGGCTTTGCTATCAGTGAAAACAAGTGAAAACCGGGTACGGTGGGTAAAGCCTGACTAAAGCATGCTCTTAACACTAATCAAAATGAAAAAATAACACCGATTGGCGGTAATTACTGCAGTATGTGGATCACTATAGAATTTGTGAGTTGTATTGAAATGGTGTTACATTTCTCAACAACATTTTTGACCGTGTGCATTTATCGTTTAAAGATCATTTACGTTTTTTAAATACTCAGTTTAAAAAATTATGTGATAGACTCTCATTGTCAGTGAACAATTTGAATATAGAACTTACACGGTTGAATCGTTGTCCACGATCTGTTTGAGGTCTTCCGAAGATGTGAACGGAAGATCGCCCTCTTCATCGTGAGGTGCTGGTAAATCTCTGATAAGTATAACAGTGGATAATATGTAAGACTCGTCTGTACAGTGACATGAGTTGTAGTGGAGTCTTTGGGAGTCAGAAAATCAGAAGAAATCGTTCTTGATGTGAAGTAGGTACCATAATCCTTCTCGGGTCTACGGAATTGATTCGTAAACGAGAATCAAGATTTGGCCACCCCAGATGAATGTCATTCAATTAATTCTGCAATGTTTGAGGGAACTGAGCTCCTCGACTTGAGTGACAATAAACAAGGTTGAATCAGCTGGATGAGCGTAAGCGCTGGATCGTTGCCAGCAAATATCAGCCTCAGAATTATGAGGGATCTCAACAATTGACCTACCCAACCAATTTTACCAAGATTAGAGTCGAACAGCGCGCGCTTTGCCCGCGCTCCATGTTTTAAGTTTGCAATATTAATCTTTCATTTCTAATTTGTGTTATCGTTATTCAGGGTGTCTACATCCTTGAAAAACCTGGAAGTCCTGGAAATCTCAGGGAATTTTTTTTCTCCTGGAATATCCTGGAATTCTCAGGGAATATTGAGTTGACTCAGGGAATTCTTTCTGAAATTGATCTATTGGAAAAAACTATTCTGCAAATTCAAAACCCAGATTAAATTGCAATAAAAAAAAAAATAGTAAAAATCGTATCTCAACAAACCTGGAAAAATAGAAAAAAATAGTCCGGAATATCCTGGAATTCTCAGGGAATTTCAGATCCTGACTTGAGTAGACACCCTGTTATTGCTCATGAGTTTTATTCTTTTTCCATCCTTCGCTCAAACAATTGAGGTAGCTTGATTAACACATTCTTAACTAATTTTTCAAATGACTCCTATTGAGATGGATGAGATGAGGTATTCCATGTCAACTTGACAGATGATTTCCGATCAGCATATTTTATCTGAATCGTGATTTTGAAAGGAATAATTGTTTCAGCTCTCATTTGATGACGATTTTTCGAAACTTCAAACATGGCTTTTTTTATATGTCTTAAAAAAAATTTGATTCAGTCCTCGCTCAGAGATGGTTATTCGAGGCCATATAGTCCAGTCAAATTAGATCTAAATGTAGCGAATATAAAAATTTATTAGAAAAGATCTATAAATTGGTGGAGACCTTCGCCTTGGCCTACTGTTGAACGGACTAAAAATCCTCACCACTAACTGGATGGCTCGAGCCAACATCTTGAATCAAAGGTGCGCGAAATCAGTTTTTTCATCATATCTCGAAAACCTTTGGTCCAATCGACATCTTCATTTACTCAACCTTTACCGCGTATGAAACAGATCAAAATCAAATCAAATGTACGCAGACAAACCCCATTGGTGTAATAATCGTCTGGAAATTTCTTCAATGCTCATCAACTAACCTTCCACATCAATTCTCGTGCAATTTTGGGAACTTGTTTGGTTAAAACTTCAATTCCTTCTCTTTGCAGACAAAATATCAACCTTCTTGGTGACAATAATTGTATACATACAACATAACACATTTTTTATAATTTATGATCTGAGGTGGAAAAAAAGTAATTCAAACAACAGAATAAGAAGTAGGTAACTGTAACAGCGTCATCTTTTATGTTATGGTTCAGATACACAGAGCGGCGACACATTTCTCCGATAATTTTGTCGCTTTCTTCTGTTTATATCTATATTCAATGCTGTGGAGAAAACAACGGCAAAACACGTTGCGCTTTTATGTGCCTGAACCTTTAAACTGTAATGGTTTTCAACGAAGGTGTTTAACAACGAGTTTGTTTACTGATATACATATTTTGTCCATAATATGTAATATCGTAATATTCGCCATTTTGAATCATATTTCATGAATAATTAATTTCCACTATGAATAAATATTTTATCTGAATTTTTCTAATTTTTTTTTTTTGTCTACGTATAATAATATTTTCTGAATATCTCAAATTTGAATATCTTATCGCAAGAAGGCTGAAATTGAAGCACTGCAGCCATACGGTACTTATCAACTTCCATTGAGGATTCAAATTGTACTGATTGTGAAAGCATCGATGATTCGGCTGTGTTGTCTAAATGGATTCGACGGTTGAATAATGTGTCTAAAATCGTTATTATTTCAATATTACTCACATGCCATTTCCTCGTCTTTTTTCTTTTTAAGCGTCGATACGTTTTATAATTTGTTCGCTCGTTGGGAAGTTCTCCTTGAAACGAATGCAAAATACTAAAACAACGTTAAATCACTGCCTACTAAGGAATGTTGAATGTTGAATGTCATTTTTTTCTCTTGTATTTCTTTTCCAATGAAATAAATGTTTGCAGCAGTCATCTTTCGATTCACCACAAACTATATAACGGGTGAAAATATTAGTCAATTTATATTGTATGGAGCATCAATATGTTTCTCAAATTACGTAAAAATATACGTATATTGTTCACAATATTTTCAGATTATCAATTATATGTTCTGACAAATTTTACATGATAAAAAACTTCTTTCAACAAAATATTAAATTATAAAATAATATGGGCATGTAGGTATTTATTTCTGAAATGTGTTTTTATAGTCATTATTCCGAATCAGAAACGGTAATACAGAAAATTCGTGACCCACACCGACGAATTTTCTGTATCATTCTGAATTTTACCAAGCTAAAAATATATTTTTTTAACCCTTAACATCTCGGAAAACTATAACCAATTTGATCATTATTGAATATGTATAACTTTATATTATTGATCATTTTAGTACTGAGATATTTTTTGTATTGAGCTAATTCTTGTTTTCGCAATGACAATCCTGGTGTTATGTAAAAACTAATTCTGAATTATGTTCTTGTTCTGGTTCTGATTCTTGTTCTGGTTCTGATTCTAGTTCTGGTTCTGGTTTTAGTTTTGCTTCTGAAATTTGTAATAGTCATGTTCTGGTTTTAGGGATATAATTCAAGTCTTATATTTTCATTCATATCATTATGATTCTTTATGTTTTGTTATTCATGATTCTGCCATTGATGTAATTCAGAGTTTCGTGATTTTTTCATTACGATTTTGGAGATTCCTAATCTCTTTATACTTATGATAAATTGACATAAGAACAGAGGGCAATCATATTTATAGTCATAAAATAGTAATTATAATTTATACATCAACCCATTAGAATATATCACAGAATTTATCGAATAAGACAAATAATCAAAATAATTATTGTATATCCTTGTACAATTCTTTGTAAACATAATTTTTTATTTTGTTACCCTTCCTTTGTTCTCCTATAAAAACCTTCAGTGCATCCCATGACCTTACTCTTGAACAAGCTACATACAATTGTCCATGATTGAAAACATCTTTTCTTAAATCTACCCCAATTCTGTCGAATGTTTGTCCCTGAGACTTATTTATAGTCATTGCAAATGCCAATTTTATAGGGAACTGTCGTCTTTTGAATGTGAACGGGTATACATCCTCGCAATATAAAGTAATACGATTTAAAAATATTATTTGTCCAGAATTATCTCCTGTTAAAATTTCACACTTCAGCAAGTGATTCCCAAGTTCGAGTATCAATAATCTTGTACCATTGCAAAGACCTTCGTGTATGCTTAAATTCCGGATGATCATTACTATACTATTTTTTCGTAAACGTAATTCATGAGGAGGTAATGCAGGCGGAGATAAAGTTGCCAAGTATTCGGTTAAAATTGTTTCTCCGATTCTCTCGTTATTTGCAGATTTCTCAATACTATTTATACTGGTATATATTTTTTCACCTTCAGCGTCAAGTAATTCAACTACTTTTTGATTAATTTCGTCAACATCGACGTTGCGGGCAGAAAGTATTGCACATTTTAATATTTCTTTGAAACGTCTTTCTCTAATGTAATCTCCATATATAATATCTACTATACTTGAATTCACATCAGCAATACAGCGTTCAGGAAATGTGATGTTATCATCTTGATCATTCAATTTTCCATCGCCAAGATCTATTAAAAATGTTGAAAACTCTATCTCTTGTGGTAAAGTACGCATATTGCGATGTTTGTTTGTTTGTTTGTTTGTTTAATTTATTAACGGGGATAACCCCTTTTACAGAAAAAAAATATTACTATAATCGAAAAATACAAAGTAGATCACATATTTAAAAAATAAAAATAACAAAACTACAACAAATAGATAGATTCACAAAAGTAAAAATGATAAACATAAAAACACTAGGCATAGATAAGTAGCGTTCTCCGCGCCTTATATATAAATGAACTAAGAGAATCATTAAAGAAATCAAAAGATTGGCTGCTAGCATTAGCTAAGAGACTGAGTCTCGCAATTATCGCCCTGTCCCTGAAGTCACTAGAGAGCATGGGCACAGCGAACATGGAATTATTAGCTCTCAAGCCAGGGAAGGGGACCCTGAGCTGAAGCTGCGACAGAAGGTCAATGCAGTCAATATAGCCATTCAACAACTTAAACAGGAAGAGAAGGTCATTGAAAGACCGCATTGAGCGTAAGCTACACATTTTAATGTTGGTAGCAATGATTCGGTAGTCATGCTCTATCGGACTTAAGGGTTCGCCTAGCTTGAAAGCCAAGAAACGAAAAAATTTGTGCTGCACCGTCTCCAAGGAACGACAGAGACAAGCCGTATGCGGAGACCAGATCGGAGAGGCGTACATGAGAATGGACCTCACGAGGCTATTATATAAGATCAGCGCAGTTCTGGGTGATTTGAAATCTTTACACGAGCGAATCACAAACCCTAGTGACTTCATGGCCTTTTGAGTAGTCTTAGTGACATGAGCAGTAAAAGATAGACCACAGTCAAAAATTACCCCCAGGTCCTTAATCTCGTCAACACGACAAAGGGGCTCATGATTGATAGAATAGTAAGAAATTACAGGGCCTCTAGATCTAGAAAATGAAATTGATTGACACTTCTTACAGTTAAGCTTGAGGCCATTGCTGTCGCACCACTGACCGACCCTATCTAGATCCTCCTGGAGCAACCTTGCATCCGCAGGTGAACGGATGACTCTAAAGATTTTAAGATCATCAGCATATAAAAGGAACTCTGAGTTACGAATTACTAAGCCAATATCGTTAATAAACAAGTTAAACAACAGAGGTCCTAGATGGGAACCCTGTGGCACGCCAGAGCGCACTCTGACGCACTCAGATACGAACCCGTTCACCTTGACAAATTGCACCCTTTCAGCCAGGTAGGATTCAAACCAAACAAGGAGTTTCCCGAATAGGCCAAAGTTACCCAATTTGTCTATTAAAAGAGAATGGTTCACTGAATCAAAAGCTTTGGACAGGTCGGTGTAAATAGCGTCTACCTGTAATTTCTTTTCCAAGCTGGAGGCTACAAACTGTTCGTACAAGGCGAGGTTAGATAAGGTCGATCTCTTAGGCATGAACCCATGCTGTTCCTTGATAACTAGCGGGAGAAGACGAGGTGACAACTTATCGAACATGATTTTGTCGAACAGCTTGGCAGCAACGTTTAGCTTAGTAATCGGCCTATAGTTTCCCACGTCCGAACGATCGCCTGCTTTGAATATCGGCGTAATAAAACTCTCCTTCCAGAGCTTAGGAAAATAACCAGAATACAGTGATTTATTCATTATAATAGAAAGTGGAAGAGCTAAAGGATCCAAGCAACGCTTAAACAAAAGAGGGTGGAGTCCATCAGGGCCGGGGCTGCCAGTTGCATCAACAGATTTAAGAGCTGTAAGAACTTCGGCTATTGTAATTGATATCGTACCAAGGAAAGCATGCCCAGGGACGTCAAAGGTAGAAGGCTGCGCAATGAAAGCGCCAGAAGCGTAGCTCTTACTAAAACTCTGAGCAAATAAATTAACAATTCCCAAACCATCAGTGGCGACATCACCAGATAGAGACATGGACGACGGCATACCATTATCTTTCCGTTTACTGCTAACAAAGGACCAAAAGCCTTTAACATTCACACTAATATCGTTCTCAGTCTTGCTAATGAAGTTATCATAGTCGCGTTTAGCGAGGCTACTAGCACGTGACCTAAATAGTTTGAATAACCGTTTATCCTCGTACGAATTGAATTTCTTGTATGCTTGATGGTGAGATTTTTTCATTTTAATAGCTTCACGCAGCTCCGCACTGAACCAGGATGGGTAAGAACTAGAGAAGATTGTTACCATGGGAACATGACGTGAGATAATGGAGTTTATAGTGTCATAGAACACAGCCAACATGCTGTCAACCTCATTCGTGCAAAGCACCCTGGCCCAGTCGACGGAGGCTAGGGCAGCATTAATCTCAGCAAAGTCGCCCGCTTTAAAGTTAAGACGTGAGTCTCTATACTGAGTAACTGATGGCAGCACATCAGCCATAACAGTAATCACAAGAGGCGCATGAAGTTCATCCACTTTTACTAACGGAGCCTCACAAACATCGGTATTGAGGTTATACATAGTGGAAAACACCAGATCAAGAACATTTCCGAAGGAGTTGGCAGTCGAATTAAATTGCCTCAACCCAAGCAGGTTGAAATGGCAAGATAGAATCTGTGCAGCTTGGACAACCCTGTTGCTGGCGTGATGACCCTTAGCTGACAATTCATCGTTGATAAATTCCCACGTATAGCCCGGCAGGTTAAAGTCACCCAAGGCGATGACGGGGATTCCAGAGAATCTAGTGGTGATATCTTCCAAGTCCTGAGTATGATGAAGGTAAAGTTCGGGATCCGACAATGGAGGGAGATAGATGGAACTCACCAACACATCGCCATCTCTTGACTTAATAAGTACAAACAAGTGCTCGACCGAATCAAAATATACGTCACACTGCTGACTGTGAAAAGAATTCTTCACCGCGATAAGGACACCCCCACCATGCGATTTATTGCTCGTCAGGGTAGATCTGTCTTTGCGGTAAATACAATAGTTTGCAAGACCAAGCTCACTGTCGAGAACCGAGTCGTTTAGCCAGGTTTCGGTCAGTACTATAACGTCATATGCCAGCCCAGACACAGAGGTATTACAGTATAGTTCACCAAGTTTAGATTTAATACCACGAACATTCTGATAGTAAATGACGAGCTCCGACAGATGAGGCACAGATGAGATTAGTTTTTTGACCCGGTGTTTGATTTAGAGACAATGCGAGGAACACCCCCAGAGTATTTGATTGTAAGGTTGGGTTCCCCATTATTCTGTCTAGTATTGAGTTCACTTCTGAGATGCGAGAGAGCCTGTCGTTCTATCTCAGTTTTGTCACTGGAAATCTTAACACCATTTGTACAAAGCACACTGAGAGATCTGAATACCCATGCAACGCACTCCAGCGATGGAAGGCGAACAGAAATCGGTCGGACTTTGTCATGGACGCGGGTTTTGCCCAACCTACGCACACTAATCCCAGTGAGATCGCAGGGCGCATTTTTCAGTAAATCACGAATCGTGGCAAGATCCTGATCCGGAGTGGTAGACTCCGGGATATTAAAACAGATGATATTGCACCTCCTACGTTCACGCTCTTGAATCTCGGCAATAATTGAGGTACCCATGGAATTTAAATCAGAGGCAAGCTCATCTTGTCTTCTTTCGACGGACCCAATGCGATCCACGTTCGAGTCACAGCTAGCCACTACCGTCCGTATTTCATCAGCGACAGATTTAATTGAGCCCTCAGTGTTCGTGTTAAGACCGTCCAACCTAGAGTTGAGATGACTAATAGCTTGTTCATTGGCAGCCGTTCTAGCGGCAAGACCATCGAGTTTATCTGTGACAGATTTGATAGACGACTCGATGTATCGCTCAATACTTAATCTGTTGGAAGTAAGATCCTTCTTGATTTTAGTCAGAAGAGACTCCATAGCCCGATCAATAAAGTCCGTAAGTCCAGGAGGTAATACTGTAGGATCAACCGTGGGCGTAGCTGAGGAGCCTGTACGCGAGACAGCAGTACGACTCGAACCACAACACTTGTCAACAGTCCCATTCAAAACAATAGTCTTATCGGCACAACTCCTGTGGTAGTGACGTCCACATGTTGCACATACAAAGGGATCGAGTGTAGCAGTCTTATTACAACACAGACATACGTTAATGGGTACCGAACTAGCACTAACAGAGGCTCTTGTGTTAGGCATCTCGGTGCCACAGTTAATAAACGGATAAAATGATAAATAACGACCGTAGGACGTCGGAAAAAGTGGTAGGCCACAACTTTGAACAAATATGTTACTGAGGCACTGTGAGAACCAAAAAAGGAGGCGAGACACAATCGGAAACGGGTTGAAAATACGGACAGATAACAGACACGTCTATCCACTTGCGGCCATGACACTGAATATGTAATGTTGTGATGTAATGTTATTTTTTTGAAATGATGCCACAGAGCGCTAAACTTGATCGATAGATTGATGGTTTCACCGCGTGTGGCTCTTACTTTGACGGGAAGTAATTGTCTGAAATCTCCACCCAAAATTATAATTTTTCCGCCAAAAGGTAGATCATTATTCATTATATCGCGTAAGGTTCGATCTATAACTTCTAAAGCATATCTCGGTGCCATTGTGGCTTCATCCCATATGAGAACATCCACTTCTTTGAGTTTTTTACCTTCTTGAGATTGAACTTTTATGTTAGAAGACGAATCAGCAAAAAGAGGTACGGGCAGCCCAAAAGTCTTGTGAACAGTTTTACCCTGAGGTAATAAATTAGCTGCGATTCCGGTAAATGCCATTGTAATAACTTTTTTTCCTTTAGCTTTCAACAAATACCATATATTTGTATAAACATAAGTTTTACCCGAACCCCCAGGTCCATCTATATAAAAGTATCTTTCACAATGCAAATGGTCAGTATCTACTGAATACAAAACGGCATCAACAAGTATCCTTTGTTCTTCATTCAACATCCGGTAATATTTTTCTCCTATTTCCTTGAACTGGTCAGATGACTCATTATCTACTTCAAATTCATTAACACTTTCTTCCATTCCTTGAAAATCTGATAAACTTCTACCTTCTGCTAGCAACATTACCCCGATATCTGCATACGCTCGTAGGTAACGTTCCGATGAATTTACGCAACGTGCAAAGTCTTCAGACATTTCATTTTTGAATCCCTCCCACAAATTTTTGGGATCAACTGGCTGACAATGAATCAAAATTCTAACAAATAAATTACGAAGCTGACGTGGCATCATCCAAATGCTAGCCTCATCCATAGTTCGTTTCCACTCTTCATCATCCTCAATTAATCCGAGCGTCAAACACGCATCTGTGAATGTTTTCTGAAGTATTCCGTTTACAGTTCTTAATTCATTGAAACTTTTCGCGCCTTTAACTGCTAATAACAACAATCTTAGGTGAAACAATTCAAATTGAGTAGGACTCACAGAATACATTCGTCCAATACAATTGAATTGTGATTTACGTGTTTCCCATCGATGAATAATTTTACCATCAATTTTGTACCTTTTAAATGTGTAGAAACATGGAATTTCTGTATAATAATACTTCCTGGCTTGCTCATCTCGTACGTTCAACTCAAAATAGTCTATTAACATGTCTACCTTCTCTAAAGCAGATCGGACTGCACTTTCATCTCTATCATCTGAAAATACTATGCTTTGTTCATTTGGCAGATGAATTGGTAATCTAATAATTGTGTGACTTTTGTTTTGCAGTATTTTTCCTAAAATTCTCCAACTGGCTTCTACAGGTCCTACATAACGAGCTTCGATAAAATCTTTTATTTCATCGTGATCAACAACGGGATCTTCATCTAAATTTTCACCAATTGTAATAGCAGCCGCGTCGGAACCTTTATACACATAATAATAAAAATATTTCACAGCCCTCACACTCGAAACTACTTCTACATTGATATGACAATCAAATATGACTAACAGCTTGGGTGAATGTGGTACAACATGCCGATTATCCACTAAATATTTACCAGGTCGTTCGAAAGTTTGGTTCAATGCTCGTCGCTGATAGCAAGGATAACCGTCTTCATCCATTGTGGTTACTTCTCTAAATTGTTTTGGAAAATGCTTTGTGCATTTACCATTTTCTAGACACCAATCGCCGCATGGGCCATGTATCATATGTTTCATTACGATATCATGTAATTTTTTATTTACCTTCGGATCTGGGATCTCAGCAGAAATGTACTTATCAACAATTTCAGGAGTAGTCAATTTATAATTCCGCTTCAACGTTACCAACATATGAATGTGTGGTAAACCACGTTTCTGAAATTCAATCACGTAAACGTGCGCAGCAGCCTCGCCAAAAAAATTTTGACGGATAATGAGATCTACCAAATAATCTTTTTTTGCATTAAAAACGCGTGCACAAATGTCCGGTCTATCCGCGGCTACTTGATTTATTAATAAATTTTCTCTTATTTCCCGCCATTTCGGGTTACAGGTCATGGTTATAAAAAGGTCAGGTTTCCCGTATTTTCGCACGATAGCCATTGCATCCTGATAAGATTGCATCATATTTCGAGGAGAACCAACGAATGTTGACGGAAGAATAACAATTTTACCAACTCGTCCATTCAGATTATTCGCTTTCTTTTCTAAGAAATCTATCAATCCCTGGTATGACTCGGCTCTTAACTCTTTCTGGTGACTCTTACAATATTCTATTCTGTCTTTTTCAATCTTTACATAACTATCTACTAAACATTGCTGAAAGAGTCGTCTACCCAATACAAAAATGTTAAGTTCGTTATCACGTATAGCCATTCTATACTTCAGGTACGCTGCTCTACTCACACGCTTGGGTTCCGATCCAGATAAACCAACACGCATTAAATTACGATGCCACCCTTGCGTACCATATGGATAAAATAATGGATATATCCACGGTTCTACATTAGGATCCATAGTACTGACATTTTTCAATATTTTAGTATTCTTGTTACGAATCGTCACAAATGATTCAGGAATTTCACCATCGGCTGTGGTGGAAAAAATAGCAGCAACTTCGTTGCATCTTTGGAAATTATAGCGTCTACGATCCATACCAGGTTTTAAAGTAAACAATAATTGCATTTCAGGTATGACCTCATTATTTTTGTTCAATAATCGTTGCTGATTTTGTATTTCTTCGCTCATCATTTGATAAGAATGAGCGAATATATTATTTTCCCTAATTATTCGATCAACAATATGTAATAATTCATAATCCAATGCAGAGTTTGTATGTAACCTGTGCTCCGTTGCTTCATTTGCATCTACGATAAAAAGCTGACCATAACTTGGCCTCTCAGTTACTTCAGGATACAACGCCGTATTTACCTGATAATAAATCTGACCTTGGATTTCAAAACAGTACGGTCCAGGACGGCGACCACCAAAATTCACCAAGTTCGCATTAAATGATGCAAAAGATACCGTACTATTATAAGACCGAATTCGATCAAAAAAACACCTGGATTTTGTATGATTATTTTCAAATAAGGAAAGCAACTCATGAGGTGGATTTGGCATATTTTCAAGTATTACGTCTCCATGAGAACAACAATCGTTAAAAGTATC
Source organism: Euura lappo (assembly GCA_018257835.1). NCBI lineage: Eukaryota > Metazoa > Arthropoda > Insecta > Hymenoptera > Tenthredinidae > Euura > Euura lappo. Next base: position 744 of record JAEUYN010000102.1, on the reverse strand, counting down.
CTTATTCGATACTTTCTCCGCAGCAAAATGTTTTGCCTTGCATATTTTACATAGCACATCCATCGGTCCAATGTAATGTTCATCAACATTATGTATTAAACTTACATCTGAAGAACACCCATCAGTTTCAGAAGTGAACCTTTTACTGTGTGCACGAAATTGTCGACATTTAACTGAATTTATTCTAACGTCGGGAATATTTTCATCACTCTCGCTAAGAATTATTTCTCTCGGTTTTCTATGAATAATCAAACTCTGATGATTTGAATTTTGCCGCTGATTCTCGCTGAGAATTATTTCTCTCCGTTTTCTATGAATAGTCAAACTCTGACCATTCAAATTTTGCTGATGATTCTCGCTACAAATTGTTTCTCTAGGTTTTTTACGAATAGTTAAACTTTGAGCATTGTCTAGGTCTACCTACCTTTTTCACACTCGGTTGTACTGCACTAAGGTTATGCAAATTCTGCCGATGATTCTCATTTAAAACAATTTCTCTAGGTTTTCTGTGAATAGTCAAGCTTTGACTATTATCTAAGTCTATCTTGTTATCACTCGGTTGTACTGGATCAAGATCATTCGAATTCTGCTGATCATTCTCATTTTCAATTCTATCATTAGTATAACATCGTACTATGACCGGTGTTAAGTCGTATTGATTACATGCTCTATCCATTATTTTAGGGATATTATCGATAAGTAATGACCATAAAGATTCGATTGAATTAAAAGTTGCAATACAGG
>JAEUYN010001010.1:0-180738 GCA_018257835.1 Euura lappo | reverse complement strand
CTACTGACGAGACTTTGGAATACGTTTGGTAATTTTTTCAGCGCCACTCTGCGCCCGTCTCTGGGATCCGTTACGGCCCTGAAAATAGAAAAACATTGAAATTTAGTTAATGGTCACGAATACATTTACCAAGGTTATGACAACGAGCGACGAAAGAAAAATGAAATTGCACTTGATAAATCTGCAAACCCAGCAAAATTATGAGCGGGAAACGTTTGACGTATTTACTCGTTACTAATTCCGGCGTGTGGGAAGAAAATACGTAATCGAGGCACGTGACGAGTTCCTCGTAGTTTCATAAGGTCCAGTTTTATTTATTCTGGCGTGCGTCAAAAGCACGTGTCGACCGATGATCGAGGAGAATAAACCCACGTGTGCACCAGTACCAGGCCAAGGGCGAAGGGTTGATGGGGTGATGAGGGATTGAGTCAGGGTTTGACGTAATTCAATCTCTGAATAATTTTACCCATTTCATTTGAAAACTGAAAAAATCATGTTTCTATACTGTTACGTCATAACTGCATCATTTTATTTTCACATTTTCAAGATCGCAAATCAAAATTTGTATCTCTCATGAAGTTCAAAAGTGCTCTTTTTCGGTCTTCGATGAAAAAAAAGTCAATGCATTTAAATTACCTTAGTAGCTCACTTTCAGCTATCGATCGAGGATATTTTTGAATGCTTATTATGTAATCGGTGGCGTAAAAATCATTGAATAAATCAACCTATTACCTTCAGGCTTTGATTCACCTCCTATTCAATACCTTCAAGGATGAGATAATCGAGAAAATAATTGCTTTATACCCGACTACGATAAAATGACCATATTTCACCGCTGAAACGCGGGTCGAAAGTCATCAATTTCGGACCAGTGGGAAGAAAAGTAAATTTCCTGGCAAAAAAGTCAACTTTTTTGCCCACTTATTCACTTTTTCTTCCCTCTGTTCGAAAATTGATGACTACTTTCCGCCCGCGTTGCAGCGATGGAATATGGTCATTTTATCAAAGACGGGTAAAAAGAAGTATATGCCACACGGGAGGAACGCGATTTTCACCTCGCACTCGGCGAAAATCGCGCTCTTTCCTCCTTTGTAGCATAGTATACTATTGTTCAATACCTAGTTGAAGTACTTTTGTCTAGTAGTGACAAATTCCTGTCTTTTAGAATCAGATTAATCGGCTACTTAAATCTGATGCAATTTTAAGTCAGTATATTTGACTCGGTTATAATTATCCGTCATCAAGCTTGACCAATGAATCACCATGTCTAGGTCTGTGACTGAGTCAGAGTGAAGAATGTAGCCTTATTATACGGAGAAATTTTAGAGTTTTCGCAAAACAAAAAAAAACACGGAAATCCGTATTTAATGATCGCCTACAGCCCCGTTACTTATGTACACGTCAAGTATGCGAGTATAATTTGTAAATCTCAGCTGACCTGAATTTTTGCATACATTTCTTGACTATTCAAATCGCAACGAACACGTTATCGAAAAACATGCCAATATAACCACACAACTATCTCGAAGTTTAGGTAACCGAAAAAAATTAAGAAATTAAGAAAAAGAGATCATGATGAGCATCAAGAATTGGTCTATTTCACTGCATTACCGTATCGCAGGAATACGACACAGAGAGAGAGAAAGATGATGGAATAGAACGTAATTCGCAGTGCAGACTGTGAAATCTACGAAGGCGACATCTGCGTCACGAGTGCTGCTGCAGTTTTGAATAAAAAAAGTCAATGTTGCTATATTCAAACGCCTATGTATCATTATCATGAATATTTTGCATCAATGTTGCAAATGTGAAACCTGATATTTGAAACACGAAACTGAATTAAAAAATTTGCACACGTGTCAAATTGGGCAATTTTAGGAGTTTTCTCCCATTGCGTAACGACACTGTAGAATGGGCTGTAATTTTTCACGCAGATTTCGAATAAAGTATTTAGAACGAAGGAGGCTGTACATAAAATAGACCAAAGGTGTTTTTCATAAGAATGCACGTTTCGCGATGGTTCAAGGTCTGATCCTGTATCAGCTCCGCAGTCTGCAATCTGTAGGATTATCGACACATCCGAATATAAGCGTGATAGAATTAACCAGACGCTGCTGATGTGAGTGGTATGACGCATTTTGCACGAAGTACCTGTACTTCGATGTTCGAGGATTGATTCATATCTTAAAGCCTTTTCTCCTTGATGAAAGAATCAAACTTCGTTCATTTTAAGGCGGTTATGAAGACGGCCTTCTTCTACTTACGTACGACTATGTGTGCCACGACCTGAATAACCATTTCTCCTTATTATACAATGAGGTGGTTTTATTCGTGGGACGATAAACCAAGCACGGAACTCTGCGTGGTGTGTTACATGAAAAATATAAGATTTTTTTTTTTGTAGTGCTACAAGACCGAACATCGGGAGAGAAAAACCGATAGATAAAGAATCGCTAATTTTTGCCCCTATCGATTTTCCCAAAAATCAAACTTAGATCTTTCACTCCACAAATAATTTCGACCATATTTACAGACGCTGATATCTACAGATCGTTGAGAAAAGTGGAGAAAATATACATATATATATATATTTTTTTGAAGATCAATACATTCTTCCTTCTTTCGCTGTTACGTCATTTTCTTGCGATTTTCGATTCTAATCTTGGTCACCTAAATTTCTGAATCAATTTTTGTTCCACTAATTTTGCAATCTCGTTCTTTGACCTCATCAGCGCTTCTGGTTCCTACTTTTCCACTATTTCTGTTATCGGAGGATCCAAAGGATATTTTTTTATGTTCACTTATTCAACACTTTTTGGGGTCGAAAATCCGCGCTTTTTTGTTTTAGTTTGTGTATCCGAAATACTTTCTGAATTGAATCATTAATGAGTTATTCGAGTTATCATGTGATACAACGCCGACCACGTGTCATACTATAGTCTATCTCTGCCCCGTAGGTTGACCTTTGCCTTGACTCACGATCAGTTAACCTCATAATTATGATTCAATGACGTCTACAACGACGTGCTGTAAGGAATCTCTTCCACACATGTGGCGGTGTATCACGTTGTCGCGAGTGAAATATAGAAAAAAAAGAAAAACTTTTTTCTATCCTTTCCTCTTCCGCCCTCTCATCTCTTTTCTTACAAGAAAGCCCCAACGTCGTTGAATCTCGGCTACAAGATATGGAAAAAGTGGAATCAAGTCACTGCGACTGGGACAACAGTCTCGATGAAAGAATCAGTGTCAGGGTGAATCGACATTCTCAGCTTGTAAACAGATTTTGAAACAAGAGTTCCATTCAAGCTAAAGCGGTAATTTTTTCAATTGATTGTGAATCAAGAACGAAAATTGTATGTATTTCAACATTCACATGTAGAGGTGCAGGTCTTCGTCTCCCTTTTACTCATTCCTCAACTTTTGGTGTCCTCTTTTCGTCGAGTTTCTCATTTCTTGCCTGCTGCAACGCTGGTTGACTGCAGCTGTGAGAAAATCACCTGCAACCCACCTGTCACTTGAGCAAAGGCGCACGAGGCACTCTTTAATCGTTCCATAAACCATATGTGTTCGTATGTATTAACATGCAGATAGTGTGGCATTAAAATGAATGAAACCTCACTTCTCACGACATCAATCATTCACCATCCCTCAATGCGGTGTCACGTTGGTCGGAAAATAGTAAATTGCACGTGGTGAGTGCGGAAAGTAGGAGAAATTCAAGATTTTGGGGTATTTTCAAGTGTTCACGCGCGTGCGTGAATAATAATTTTACACACGCATGACGAGTATCGAAATCAAACTTTCCAAGAGGGTGTAACAAAGCAGTGTTTTTTTTTGTTTCAAAGAGCAGAACAACAAAGTTTCTTGATAAACTTTTATTTCGTCCTTGCCAAAGTAATGATCGAACTATAGGTATAGTTCTGCGAATTGAGCTTAAAGCTTATCCGTGTAAACGGTCGAGGGAGGAGCACTTATACTGATGCCAATCCATTAATCGATAGACCCTGACAGACCCAAGGGTAAGATATTTTTTCTTCTGTGTACTGCAGTTACTTCGATATTGTGAACATCGAGAGGTTTTTATCCACCCAAGTTGGTAGATACGAAAGGTCTAGTTCATTCCTTTCAGATTTCTATAGATATGTATGTATGTAGGAAAAATATTTGCCTCTTGATCATCTCTGAGACGTACAAGTCCGGGTTATGTATTATATCCCAAGATGATGGAGGAGGGAGAAGAAAAGGGAATGGAAGAAACGTCTAAAAATTCATCACGTTCTTACAACTTCCGCGGTTATGGTTCCTCCCCGAATCACGTTTATCATAACTTTTATATCCTGGACACGAAGAAGAGAGGTCTGTAGCCATTATTCCGGGATATGTCTCTCGTATATAACAAAAATGTAATTTTAGATGATCGCTTATGTGGGGCAACACAAACCACAAAAATTTCTTGAATATCCATTGAAAGGTCGTTCAATGTATAAAGAAAGAAGTTTTTTTTTTTTCAAATGCACCACTTTTTTGTAAGTATATTTTTAAAGTATACAAAATTTCAACAAAATCGATCCAATTGGTAGATCAGGTGAAAGGGGGACAAAACGACGTTTGCCATCTTCAGAAAAACAAAAAACTTTGAGGTGGTCTAAAAAAGAACAAATTTCAAAATTTTCCACATACAGAAGGTTGGCTACTATGCGAGGGATCAAGTGGGTTGAAAATCGTGAGATACAAGGTTGAAAAACCGATAGTTGTAGGTGATGGGTCGATTCTTCAACTTCTTTCATCTTCATTGTTTCACACTGTAATAGACATACGTTTCAAGACGCCTCAAAATCATCAATTTTCAAAATTATCTTTTTTTATGTTGCTTTTTATTAATATTTTTACTTTCTTAGAAGTGTTAATCTTCAAGATTACTTTTTTATTGCGCTTTTTGCGACTTAGTATTCTTTCTTTTCGTACTCTCCTCGTTCTTTACCTTTGCCTTATTTTTGTTCATTTGTTTTTTGTCAGTGTATAAGATGATGCGCAAGTTACTTTACGTACACAGTCAGACCCTTTCTAAAGGACGAGTCCATTTCAGATAAGGTTTGGTTTCCTTCCGTTACACAGCAAGTTACAAGGGTCCAGAGAGAAGATACTAATTGAAACGACGCCGGACGCCGGACGCCTGCCTCGCCCACTCGGTCTCTCCTTATCTTTTTCTCTTTTTATTTCCCATTTTCAGAAAAAAAAAATCAATCCTTACCATTTGCGAAATTGTATTGAACAGAATTAATGAAAAATGAAGAAAATAACAGAGACTGTTTTAAATTTATGGGGTTCGTGCAAAAAGGATATGAATGACACTTCTTTACAATTTTCGGAATGCTTGTCTTCTAATTTCAGTTGGTAGCTTAATAACTCTTAATTTTTGTCCTACCCCCTTGATTTTTTCGAGACAATATTCAATGACTGTATATAATGTGACAATTAGATCAGCGAGAGATCAGCTCTTCCAATCGATATCTACGTTATAAAAATGCCAGACACAAGGTAGTGTGCGACTGCAATGCACGCAACTGCTGCACGTATCGACTTTAGGTACAGCTCGAGGGAAACACGGGGATACGAGACTCCCTGCACGTATACGGAATCCAAATGAGACCTGGAAGTGGACTACAGGCGACTCTGGACAACTCGGACTTCTTCCGTATACCAAACACTCTGTTTCATTTGTTATAGGTCCATCGATCGTGAAGTTCTATACGTGATTCGAAAATTTCTATAGAAAAAGTGTATTTCTTCTGTCATTCCACGAGTGTAGGATAGAACGTACATTTTCAATCAATCAATGAACTGTCATGTGTATATATGATAAATATCACTAATTTCGATGATTAGAATGGATAAAAATCTTGCTGAAAAATTATATTGAAAGTGTACAAAAGCAGATACAGAAATCCTACTGATGTAACAAATTGAGAGACTCTGAAAATCAATTTTCAAAAAATTTGTCTCCATTTGCTGTTTATTACTACAAATAAAAAAAAAAAAATTCGAGTATTATTTTCAGAGCTTCTTTTTCAAATCTAATCTAATCTAATCTAATTCAATCTAATTGATTCGAATCTTCGATTAGATATTTGAAGAAAAAATTTGATAGCAAAAAAATTATTCAAAAAATCACATTCATCTAAATCGTGTCATTCTATGAGCTACACGTTGAGCCCCATGTGGGAAGGACATCCTCGGAAATATTTCGCATTTTGTTCTTGCGCTCCCAGACAAATCGTCTGTGGTCAAAAATCCCTCGAAATTTGTTTTATTGTGGTCAGGCACCGGCTTTACATAACGTTTCCATAGGTTTTTTCCCAGTTGCTGTATGAATAATCTAAGAAACGTAAGACTCCTGGAATAAGGGGGAGAAAAACGAGAATCAACTTTCTCTTCGGTACGTGGAATATTTTTTTAATTTAGAGTCTTGATTGATCGAGCTCGCAACGAATCCATTTCATTCATCCATTCATTAATTCGTTCATTATACTTCACATTATCGACGTACCAGAGGTCATTCGTGTATCCTCGTGTTATAAATGTAGCTTATGTAGCTTAATTGCTCGACCAGTTTTATGATTCTATGTATAACACAAACAATCATAGACTAAATTCAGGAGCAGGTATACAGTTGTTGATAATCAACAATAATATGGGTCATGGGATAACAATCGCTATGTAACTAGTTTCTGCACGCAACAAAATCATTCATCCATTCTAAGATCAAGATCGGTGTGCAGTGAGTGTGCAAAAAAAAAACATTAAAATTCTTACCAACGAATAAAATCTCTTCAATTTTTTTGGCACGCTTTTAATATCCCGATATACTAGTAATAATAATAATAATTACGTTTAAATTTGATTACTGTTATCACAGGATCGACCATATTCGTGAGAATTGGTGGTCGCTTGACGTGTCAGATGGGCAATCAGTGGTGCACGTGACACGGCATTTCGCTATTCTCGTATATCCGTCCGTCGTCGTTAGGTGTCTAACTACTCTTAAATAGTTAGTTAGCTGAGTGCCCTACGGCGGTGGTGGATTATAGGGTCATTAAGGGTCGGTCATTAAAAAACTTGTTTATAGCTGGCCTATAAAAGATACGTCCTTCAAGGATCTGATCATGATCTCATTTGCTTGCAATTGCAATTTTAGAAGGAAATGAGGATCAAGACAAAGAAGAAGATTAAGGAGAAGTGAATGTCAGCAGCGCAGTTTGGAAAAGAGAGTATATCCTCTTTCCCTGTTCCTCAGGTTCAAAAGTCGACGAAATAGACAAATTTGACTTTTTGCTGTTGTGATTTGCATTCTGCATTCTATGATTCAAAATCAATCAAATCCAGAAATTCTAGTATTCAGAAATGAAATAATGTAGGAGTCCAAAGAATTCGGAAGGGTCTTTCGTGCATTTGATTCATTGTCAGGCTTGCACATAGCAGAGCCTCGCGAATACATGAACCACATAAATAATTGTATAAGTAGTGTACTAAAAATTATTGAATAAAACCGCGTTTCCGATTCTCTTGAAATCATGAAAAAGTAGCAGCTGCCACATACATGGCACAGGCTGGGCAGATGGCGAGCAACGGATCCAAGTGAGTCGAATCGAGGAGTCGATTGGGGATCCTCGAGCATGAGCTTCAAGCTGATCCAGAACCTTACACCAGAAGTTCTTCAGTTCCTTTGTGTTAAAAATTTCACTACAGGTACCTACTCGTGCAGGTCCTCCTCCACCCAGATGAGCACGCAATAGTGTGTGCTGCCATATCGCGGTGGATTACGAATCATCCGCATCATTGATCACGAGCGGGGGTTTCCTTGGCAAGTTTTTGCGGGAATCAATCCAACTTTTCACCTAATTAATAACGGCGCATTATTGTGTGGTTATTGTTATTGTTTGACTCTTTGAAAAACACAATTTTTCATTCGGAGTAATTTCTTGAAATTTAGTATTTATAATTTTACAGAAAATCTAAAAATTCTCTTCATTTGAACGTCACATTGGATTTGCTACGTTGTATTTGGCACTTCAAACATCAGCTTCGGATCCATCGGGGCGAGCTTGGAAGCCCCCGGGTACCAGTGAATCCAATGGGATCGGTGATAACATTTTTTCTATCAACGAGGGTACAGAAGAAATGAATTTGCGGTTTTTCTACGTTCCAAGTTAGGAGTGAGAAGGTTCCAGACATGAGATGAGAATCTTGATACGCGAAGTGATCCGACCTCGTCGCCACGAGTCCGTCGCACTTAGTTATCTTCTTCCTCGCTGGATCCAAGAAACCAAGGAACCGAGGAACTAAAGAACTGAGAACCCGAGACGAGGTTTGAAAAATCGAAGCAACAGGTCGTTCCGGTTACCGAATACCTTCATGGCCTTCAAGAATCTCGTACAGCGTTCTGGTGCTGGTGCTTTGGGGTTGTGCTGGACCCCATATGTGCGGGGGAGAAGAGTTCATGTTGTTCGGAGCATGAAAATTTAATTTCTTGTATTACAATCTTATTCCCGTTTCAAATGTTTTCTTCGATACCTTTTCATCATCTCGTATGGAAAAACGGTATCACTCATTGACGGGTTCGGTCATGGGTTCTGTTAGTTTATTAGGGTACAACGTACAAGGGTCGATTAGGAGGGTGTCCCAATTAGAGGATTTCGTTATTCAACACGTAGCTAATGCGGGTCGATACAGTAATTGCCTTGGGGTTACTCAGATGTGTAACGTTACACTGCCGTTGCAATTGGTTCAAATACGAGCATGACAAGTAGGAAACAGAGATTTAATCACATTTCAATTAATCTTCAATCAATTGTCGATAAACGCCTCGCAGAGTCGAGTCAAGCCTCACACTTGCTTTTATTAGGAACTGACATTCGGAAATTTGTGTGCAGTTCCTTAGCCTTTCATCGTTCGTTACGATAAAATGCATTTTATCATTGCAATCTTGAAAAAATTGAGCCTTGCCCGTCAAAGAAAAACAATAGTGCAAAATCAGGTCACGATTAAATTCCATGTCACGTGACTCGGGGGAAATGACGTCGTAACAGCCAGAACTCAGTGGCGCCTCTAGCGGCTCATCCGTTCGCAACCAATCATGTTCATCAACAAGTTGTTTGCATATACGTAACTATAGACGGCTCGTAGTGCTGTGACGTCACAGCTCACAATATATCAGAGTGTGATGTCATCTATCCTTAACGTTCTTGAGACGTTTTTGTCGTTGGTTTTGAATAATTTCTCAAAGTCAGGAAATATTTTTGTTCCAAGTAGAGGAAATTAGGGCGAAATACTTTGATTGAATTTCGTCAGCACTGTCACCAGAGTAACGGTAAAGTCCAAAAAAGTTTGTCCCGTTGGTGTTTATCTCATTTGTCCCGTAAGACAAGCATGATGCATGATCAGAAGAAGCCTGATGCTGTAGCGATGATTGAGCGAATCAGGAACACCCAGAACTCAAGCTCGACCAGTTTTCATAACAATTAGCGTCTCTGTCCTATCCTACTATGTCAATTCCATCATCATTGACACTCTCGAAGCAAGTGATGGAAATATGATAGAACGAAAGAAAAGAGGACCAGCAGAGAAGCAAAGAAGCAGAGTAACCCGATCGAGCGAGGACCGAGCGGAGTCTCGCTTAGCAGCGGACGGACCGGACGGACAGTCCGACAAACCAACGGAACAGGTCTGTCCGCTGCCAATCCTTTGTTGCACCTTTACAGCTTGTGGTAGGTATATACGATGAGACAGAACCTGCATGTAGCTACAGCCACGGACGAAGAGTCTCAACCTCTCTCTGTCTCTCTTGCATCTTGTGTACCTGCACCGTGTACACTTTGGTCACGTATGCAGGTAGCCTCCACCACTGGTGTTTTCGAGTTTGCTGAGGGCGCGAGAGGGCGGGCCGAACGGCATTTTCGAATGTGGTATATTAGGTGTAACACTATCTTCGGTGTACAATAATGAAGCACATTGAATATTTATGTAACGCAAGGCAAAGTCGTGTACATAATTTTTAGCCCAAGTGACGGATCTGACGTCAAAAATAAAATTGATTATGTTAACCACGAGCAGAGGTTAACAGTTAATTCGAAAAATTGATGAGACAATTTGTTTGGAAAAGAAAAATTGATTTTTCTAATCAGTTTTTAGTGATATGTTATGTACATCGAAATAAAGAAAAAAATGTTGAGTAAATGAAATTTCCAACAAATTGAACAATTTCCTTTTAATTTACCTATGACAAGAATGTTGAAAGGGCCCTCAATGTATTTTTTACCAATTGTCGTGGAAAAATTGATCGTATCTCCCCTATTTGATGCATAAACACAGTGGAGGGGGGAAAGTACAAGCTACTCTACTCAGAGGGTAGTTTTACCAGTCGTGAAAACCTTGATCAGATAGTATTGAATTACATTTTGCTAATCAATTGAGAGTATAGGTGATTGTTTTTCTTAAATTTTTCAAAATGCTCTCACGTTCATTCCAGCGGTTGGAAAATTTGAGTTCGTACTTTTTTTTTGCAATTTTGAATTTTTTTCTCACAGGACGAAAAAAAACTGAATAAATATCAAACCAAAAATTATTATTCAGAAGGTTCCTAAACATCAAATTGAGTTTACAATAATGTTAAAATACGTGAGAGAGAACATTTGCATAGATTTGAAAACCAAAAGAAAAATGATACACACATATTATCTGAAGCGGCACTTCCGGTAGATGCAGAGAAGTGGAATCACTACCCCGTTACTTCGACGCATCCATAACCCATAAATCTTCAATGGTAGGAAACGGTATGGAGGAATCGATGTGTAACGAGGATTAGCTCTTTTATTTGTTGCAATTTTTTTATTCTAATTTTTTTCATTGCAAAGCAACAGGCGTTGGTAAACCATAAACTAGGGCTTCTTGAGAACAGCTTTTGGAACGCATGCATGAAAAATAATCTCGTGTAAAAATAATGTATGAAAATTTCGACCACGAGTAGTTTCAGTCCTAAAGTATTGTGCAGCTTGACTGTCTATAGAACGAATCTCAAAGTTTCGAAGCCTCTAGTATTTAACCTCAATCCTCGGAGGGGTTAATCGCCTCGGCCAATTACATAAGAATTATAGAATTCTGCAGAGACATCATAAGATTTCCACAGTCTTGAACAAAGTTCACAGGCTTCACATAGTTACATTTCAAGGGACTTCACGAGTCTCTGGTAGATTCGCAAAATTTGTGACGAGAAAAAAAACATCGTGAACTTAAGAATGAAGAAAAAGGTTTGCAGAAAAAGTCATGTTATTTCGTAGGAGAGTGATATTCATGAGACTATCGTCTTTGGGATTTTGGAGGACCTTAGAATCTTCACCGAGACTTGAAAGATTTCATAAAATTTCGTGAGACATTGGTGCCTTGATAGAGATTTGGTAACAATAATTGTAATAGCATTTCAGGAATAGGGATAATTGAGGTACTGCATGATAATAATCTACAATTGGGATATCACTACTTGGGATAGACCTTCCAAAAATATACTGTTACCTATAACTCATCAAACTTCTGTACAGCTTTCATAGTTCCGATTATTCGCTTCCATTTCTCATCTTATCTTTCATAATGTTCGTCTGTTAGTAATTCTAGGTGATAGATTCACACCCTCCGTTTAAAATTACGTGTAATATAACGTCTAGAACGGATACATTATGCCACCTCAGTCTGCAGTATGGAAAATTGGTAATAATTTCAGCTCTAACCGAATTGCTACTGCAGTATCACCCTCCCTCGGAGCGAGGGATCATTCCGCTGAAGTTCCACCCCAACCCCAACGCCATCCCCACATGTCTGCCATTACGTTTTGACATATGGCCACATATGGCCTCCAGCTATTACAATACCTGGTGGCTGAATAATATCGGTGACTGACTTCAAGCATCGTGGGGGACAATATTGAAAATGTAGAATCAGACGGCAATGCAGCAAAACCATAGAAGCCTGCCACAAAGTACACTCGGCGAGGTTGGATCTAACCCACTTGATTTTTGTTTGTAAGTCTTTTTGATATCTCTTTTTGCTATATCATTTACTTCCAGAACCGTTGAGACAGTCTTCTATGATAAAATAATATGAAATGGTATGAAATTCACATGAAATGACACCAGTGTTGGGCGAATTTGTAATTAATTAATTACAAATTACAAATTACAATTTGTAATTTGTAATTAAACCGAAATCCATTAACCATTACAATTGTAATTTGTAATTAAACCGAAATCCATTACCCATTACAATTGTAATTTGTAATTGAACCGAAGTCCATTAACCATTACAATTGTAATTTGTAATTAAACCGAAATCCATTAACCATTACAATTGTAATTTGTAATTGAGCCGAAATCCATTAACCATTACAATTGTAATTTGTAATTGAACCGAAATCCATTAACCATTACAATTGTCATTTGTAATTAAACCGAAATCCATTACCCATTACAATTGTAATTTGTAATTAAAACAAAATCCATTGACCATTACAATTGTAATTTGTAATTGAATCGAACAACATTACCCATTACAATTGTAATTTGTAATTAAACTCGAATCCATTAACCATTACAATTTTAATTTGTAATTAAAACGAAATCCATTAACCATTACAATTGTAATTTGTAATTCAATCGAAATACATTAACCATTACAATTGTAAATTGTAATTGAACCGAAATCCATTAACCATTACAATTGTAATTTATAATTAAACCGAAATACATTACCCATTACAATTGTAATTTGTAATTAAACTCGAATCCATTAACCATTACAACCTTAATTTGTAATTGAACCAAAATCCATTATCCATTACAATTTTAATTTGTAATTAAACCGAAATCCATTAACCATTACAATTTTAAAATGTAATTAAGTCGAAATACGTGAACCATTACAATTTTCAAATGTAATTGAACCGAACCTAACCGAAGCATTACAGTTCGAAAATGTAATTGAACCGAAATACATGAACCATTACAATTTTAAAATGTAATTAAAACGATCCTAACCGAAGCATTACAATTTTTAAATGTAATTAAGTCGAAATACATGAACCATTACAATTTAAAAATGTAATTGAACCAAAATATATGAACTATTTCAATTTCAAATTGTAATTGAACCGAACCTAACCGAAGCATTACATTTAAAAATTGTAATGCTTCGGTTAGATTCGGTTTAATTACATTTTAAAATTGTAATGGTTCATGTATTTCGGTTCAATTACATTTTTGAACTGTAATGCTTCGGTCGGGTTCGGTTCAATTACATTTTAAAATTGTAATGGTTCATGTATTTTGGTTTAATTACATTTTAAAATTGTAATGGTTCGGGTATTTCGACTTAATTACATTTTCAGATTGTAATGGTTAATGGATTTCGGATTGATTACAAATTAAAATTGTAATGGTTAATGGATTTTGGTTCAATTACAAATTAAAATTGTAATTGTTAATGGATTCGAGTTTAATTACAAATTACAATTGTAATGGGTAATGTATTTCGGTCTAATTACAAATTACAATTGTAATGGTTAATGGATTCCGACTCAATTACAAATTACAATTGTAATGGTTAATGTATTTCGATTGAATTACAAATTACAATTGTAATGGTTAATGGATTTCGGTTTAATTACAAATTACAATTGTAATGGTTAATGGATTCGAGTTTAATTACAAATTACAATTGTAATGGGTAATGTTTTTCGATTCAATTACAAATTACAATTGTAATGGTTAATGGATTTTGGTTTAATTACAAATTACAATTCTAATGGGTAATGTATTTCGGTTTAATTACAAATTACAATTGTAATGGTTAATGGATTTCGGTTCAATTACAAATTACAATTGTAATGGTTAATGGATTTCGGTTCAATTACAAATTACAATTGTAATGGGTAATGGATCTCGGTTTCATTACAAATTACAATTGTAATGGGTAATGGATTTCGGTTTAATTACAAATTACAATTGTAATGGGTAATGGATTTCGATTCAATTACAAATTACAATTGTAATGGGTAATGGATTTTTTTTTAATTACAAATTACAGCTGTAATTTGTAATGGAAATGTAATTAATTACACCATGTAATTTGCTGCTGCCCAACACTGAATGACACAAATGATACGTCAAATATTGTAGTGAAATGCTGTGAAATGGTCGTGAATACGTATTATGCTGATATACTACATTTCGAAAAAGAGTCATCTGGCTAAATACTCGTGTATTATCCAAACGAATAATTTGCTGCGGTATAAAATTTGCAAAATGGGCGGTTCTCGTTCACAACGATACATGGAAAATACAGGCAATAAAACACAGATATTGAAAGCATTAGCGTGTGTCGAGAGGGAGAGAGGAAGGTGACTGATCAGTTTTGTACATTTCGTCGATGTACGGTGATACATCGAATGTATATACGTAGGTATACACCGCCACATGCTGACCAGTGGCAGTCGAATTACTAATAAATCAATTCACACGATAAAATCAAGGTTTACTCGAGCGTGATAATAATTAGTCCAGCGATTGAAAACCAGCTCGTGTTCCGACAGTATATACACCAGAGCGTACGGCTGTGATAATAGTCAACGGTATCAATTACATTGAAAAATAATGCATATTAGCAAATCAAAAACAGACAATCTAGGGAAAATCATTATAGTTTTAGAATCATCATGGAATAAGAATGAAGTACCTAATTAGAGATTGGTAGAATAAGGATCGGAAATACACCGAAAAACGATCAGAAAAATAGTATATCGTGTTACGAATGTGAAGTTAGCAGCGCGAACCGAAAGCGAGGTCCTGCTATCACATCAGTTGGATATCAGCCATCCGCATGTACCGCACACGTTATTTTTTATAATTCTGCGACCTTTGATTATCGAAGCCTCTGCGAGTTTTGTAAAGTGCCTCATTTCCGTCAGTTTCGCTTTCCGCACTAGGGCCTTACTTTCTGCACTTCTCAGAAATAAGGCACTTTACGCACGCTGCACAGACGAAGATCATACTTTCCAAGCAGGTGTTACAAAATAGTATATTATGCTACAAGGGAGGAAAGAGCGCGATTTTCGCCGAGTGCGAGGTTTGCTGCCCGAGGCACGAGCGAAGCGAGTGCAGCAAGGGCAGCACGAACACGAGGTCAAAATTGCGCTCCTCCCGTGTGGCATATGCTATTTTTCACCCGACTTCGATAAAATGACCTTATTCCGTCGCTGTAACGCGAGTGGAAAGTAGGTAGTCAATTTTTGACCAGAAGGAAGAGAAGTGATTAACCGGGCAGAAAAGTAAAATGACCCTTAAGATTTCTGCATCTGCATTTTTGAACTTTGGCAAGCCGTAACATCTGAACAGTCGGTCCTAGAGGAAACTTACACTCACATTTTTTGTTCCTCAACTAATTATCTGGATACGGATTTTTTTTGTTTATTTTTATCAATTCATTCAGAGCTACTTTTCGCTGAATTTGGGCTTTAGCACACCGTAGCTTCTGAACGGTGGATTCTAGAGTAAACTCCAAATAACATTTTTTGTTCCTTATCTCATTATCTAGATACGGATTTTTTTTTTTTATCAATCCATTCAAAGCTACTTTTCGCTGAATTTGGGCTTTAGCACACCGTAGCTTCTGAACGGTGGATCCTAGAGTAAACTCCAAATAACATTTTTTGTTCCTTGTCACATTATCTAGATACGGAATTTTTTTGTTTATTTTTATCAATCCATTCAAAGCTACTTTTCGCTGAATTTGGGCTTTAGCACACCGTAGCTTCTAAACAGTGGATCTTAGAGTAAACTTCAAATAACATTTTTTGTTCCTCGTCGAATTGTCTTACACTGCGGTTAATCATTACCGCGGATTTTCCTTCTCTTCTTCTTTTTGAAGAGAGCCTTCTTCATAGGCGGAAACGAACATTTGGAGTATGTTTTTCTGACGTAGGATACCTGATATTTGTTCTATATACTGATGATGAGGTTATTGAAGATTGTTTAATTTTATCATATTATTTGTCATCAGGGGAAGATCTAATGAAATGTATCTAATGAATATGTACAAAAGCGAAAACAACGTCGTGAATACTTTTCTTGATTCGGTTAGATAATGAGATAGTTTATAATATTTTATATAATGATTAGCTATGTCATATAATTTATAAATGTCAGGTCCGTAGTCTTCCATTGTCAGGGAGATGCCTCAATCCCTTTAAATGCCCGTTCAATTAATAATGTATATACAAAGGTGAAAACAACGCAGTGACTTTTTTTTGATTCGGTTAATAATACGGTAGTTGATAATATTCCATTAATTGATTAGTTATGTAGCATATAAATATCCGGTTGTATATATGTTCATCGTCAGGGAAAAGCCTCAATCCCTTCAAATGTCCATTCCATCAGGGTGTGCTAGAGCCCAAATTCAGCAAAAAGTAGCTCTGAATAGATTGATAAAAATAAACGAAAAAATTCCGTATCTAGATAATGAGATAAGGAACAAAAAATGTCATTTGGAGTTTACTCTAGGATCCACCGTTCAGAAGCTACGGTGTGCTAAAGCCCAAATTCAGCGAAAAGTAGCTTTGAATGGATTGATAAAAATAAACGAAAAAATTCCGTATTTAGATAATGAGATAAGGAACAAAAAATGTTATTTGAAGTTTACTCTAGGATCCACCGTTCAGAAGCTACGGTGTGCTAAAGCCCAAATTCAGCGAAAAGTAGCTCTGAATGAATTGATAAAAATAAACAAAAAAAATCCGTATCTAGATAATTAGTTGAGGAACAAAAAATGTGAGTGTAAGTTTCCGCTAGGACCGACTGTTCAGATGTTACGGCTTGCCAAAGTTCAAAAATGCAGATGCAGAAATCTTAAGGGTCATCCCTCTGGTCCAAAATTGACGACTTTCGACCCGCGTTTCAGGGGCGAAATACGCTCATTTTATCGTAGTCGGGTGAAAAGAATATTAATGTCTAGGCAGTTTGCAATCAGTTATGCAGGAGCTGATGGTGACGGAATGTAGCGCAGACTTTGGGTATACGATTATACATATATTAACAGGTGTAGGTATAATATGAGATGAGAGAAGGAAGAAACCGCGGAGGAACATGCGAGGAAACGCCAGAAGGGTATTGCTGGTAGCTGCATGGGAACGTCAAAGAAATAGAGAATCATACGACGTTATGTGTACGTGCAGAAGTAGAGAGAGAGAGAGAGAGATTTCTTATTGAAATGGACCCCACCGCCTCAGCGGTACTTGACACTCAAAGAGACTCGCGCATCTGCAGCGAATGAGATGAAGGAGTCTTTCACACCGACGATGTTAATCTTGAAACCAGAGTGACGGTTGATATACGTACGTGCATATGTGAATCTATTGCGTTGCCGTTACTTTTGCGTCAAAGTTGTGAATACAAAATCAACTTCACCTATGATATTGCGTTTCTGTTTTCGATTGTTTTTCTTTTCTGTGGCTTTTCGAACACCAGAAAGTCTGGTATGAAGATTTTTTTGTTTGGTTTCATCTGATTCAATTACCAAGTGTCGTTCATTCAACCTATTTTATAGACATTTCACAAATTGAAACTCTCATTCCAATTCCGAATGATAGTAATACCAATTTTGACTTTGTATCGTCAATTATTCGAGATAAATTATTCGGTGGCACTACAACCCAAGATTTCATCCTGCTAGAGCTAGGAAAAAGCATCTAACTGAATGGAAGGTAAAAAAATGCGGATAGCGCATGCGGCAAGAAAAGGCCGTGGGTAAAGAAGTAGGCTACGACTTTAATCCGTCACTCTTTTGTACCACATCCTACAATCAGTGAGATACAATCTGTGGTATAAAAATCTTCACACAGCCTCGTGGTGGTCTGAATGATTTACGACTAGATTTATATACAACCCTAATAATAATCACAATGATAATAATAAGTGACACCTCAAGATTGATCAGACTTTTTTTAAGCTAGTTTTCCAAATGCTAGCAGCTCACGGACAGCGTGAAATTTTTCCAATTTTCAAAAATGAATTGAAAGTAACATTTTTTCGATTCGTAGTGCGACTAAAAAATTCATAAATTGGCATCAGAAGCCTTCGATTTTTATTCACGTGATGTCAGTGAGGTCATATTATACCCTCGACGTGTGGCCTGTGTTCTGGCAAATGGTCGACTGTACGTGAAAAACTATCAAAACCTTTTGTGTAAGAAATTTCATAAGCTTTAACATCAGTCCTGATCATTTTTCACCTGGAAGCCACCGGAAGTGAGATATCGACCGAAAAGTAAGGAAGACATATTTCATTTTCCGCGTTTTCAATCTGACATTCAACCCTCTCTACCTCTCAAACGGTCAATCCTACGTGAAAAATTGATGGAACTTTTTTTGTAGAGAATTTGAGGCGCTTTGAAATTACTCCAGTTAATTTTTCACCTACGAGCAACCGGAAGTGAGATAGCGGTGAAATAAACGGTGTAGGGTTGATTAATTTTTGACTGTAAGCCAGAAAGCGTGAATAAAGTGTAAATGAACGTCATTCATCCCACACCTGTGGGTATTCATTTGAATTAAATGCAGTTTGTCATTAGATTGAGAGATAAAAGCAAGCAGCGTGCATTGGGCGTTGGTTAAATACCCCCAACAATGGTAAAGCGCTCGGGCGCCGCGCCGGTTCGATCCACCACGGACAAAAACAATCCAGACACCTAATCTCCGTGCGATGGTTTCATCCATGTCAACTATTAGGTAGAGAGACGCTCATAGAACGAACGATCAATGTACGAGGTGTCAGTTACTAAATTCAATCATCCGATTTTAATCAAGAAAAGCAATTATTCTATTCAAGCCATCGACAGGCAGGATCAAAGACTAATTAACACTCAATTTTACACCTTCATTCATTATACTCTGGTACCATCTCATAACGGTATAATTACAATATGGTAATGATGATAATAATAATAATATCAGATTCGATCGAAAATTCGAAACAATATCGTAAGTTTCTCTTCTGGTTTTTTTTTTTACTGACTTTCGAATTCACATTTTTTCCTATGATTTGATTGTGAATTTTTTATCAAATGAATGAATACGTTTTTCCTATCCAACTCCATGCTTTTCAGTGTGGGAAAAATCTACGATTACACTATGCTTTGCTACAAAACTATCTCAGTGCACCCTGTAATCGCAACGTTTTTTTTTTTATACATTTTTCGCTTCAAATTCTGCTTGATGACCAATTTTCAGATTATTCGAAACTCTTGCACTTCTCTTCGGGTTCGTTGTAAAAACAACGAACCCGAAGAGGTGCCTCTAGTCTCTCAAAAGTTTTGTGGGAAAATAGAAATGTTGCGGTCAGACACTGGTCAAGTTGTCATGGAATCGCCCATTATTGAGTAATTGGTGTATCCGGCACTGCGCTAACTGTATACTGGCACGTTGCACACGTATAGTCTTGGTCTGCTATGTACTACCGAAATGTATGTATGGTTGATTCACAATAAAAATACGAACTCATAACATGCGGCAATACACTCAGCACTACGAGTTGTGTTTCAGTGAGAAATAACGCACGTGCGACGTTTACACGACAGATGCCGGATGCAGCTACAGGATTCAAATTAAACGTGGGAGGAATTGATAAAGAAAATCTCTCTCTATCTCTCAAAGAAATGAAAAAAAAACACCGAAAAAGATGTGAAAGAATCGATTTTTCTAACGGTTTCGACTTCTTGCGGTGTGAACTCGGACTCTGTCTAGTTTTTCGGTACATTTATGCAAATGACACATATTTTGGGATATCAGTACCTGTACCCAGATCACAGACGAACTGTGTAATACCTGGCAAATCATTCGGCCAAAGAGCAAAGAGGTGCCAGCTGAGTAACCAGAACTGAGAGTAAAGTCAGAAACGAGTCTCTTGAGTCAATTCAAAGTGGCATGGACCGAGGTGAACGGCCCGCTGTATATATTTAGACTGTAATCAAGGCCAATAACTTTACTTCAACCTGGTTCGCGGGTCGCGAAGGGTACTCTGCATCCGCATCTTGGCCACTCGGTCTTTACCCAACGATCTGATGATCGACCCGATTCATCGATCGATAAGAGATAAAAAGAGATTTAGAGCTAGATTTCAATTGTATGAATGATACCTTGATTGTAGACATTCTACAATTTTGTGTTTATTTATTCCGTAGACTGTGTGTATGAATTATGCATGGACGGGGTCATTACCACGTCCAAAAAAGGGGCGGACGGAGTTTCTGTAATCTACTAAATTTCCCGCACCGCACAGTTCTCGGGCGCCTAGACTCACCCAAACGACCAAGCGCGTCCGCGTCGAAATTAGATCATGCCTGGTTTGGCCTCACGAGTTTAGTGTAGTTGACGCATGGAGTTTAGCTGGGCAAAACTGGGTATAGGTATACCGGAAATTCGAGGAAAATTTCAAGTGGCTAAATTCGTAGACTTTTTCGGGCCGAGATACCAAAACTTCATCGAAATTGTCTCACAATAATCGAATTCTGATATCGGATTCGTGTTCGGCGTGCTCAAATATGTCGAAAACGAATGGTCACATGACGTCAAAAAAATGTTGTTCAAAAATCGAAAAAAGCTCAAAAAAAAAAAAAAAAAACTAGAAATTCGTAGATATCAAATCCAAGCAGAAATCGCGATAATAATCTTGCCTGCCGATATCATAGGTAAAGATTGACGTGGTCGATGCAGGACGTTTTGAAGAATAAATCAAAGAAAACGAAAAAATAAGCTACGATCACGTGACGTACGATGTTATTTATTGTGGGAACCGCTTGAGAAGCTTACGCACGTAGCGAGATAGCTCTCCCTCAATGCGATGACAAATGGCAAATGACGCCGACGATTACTGTAGTCGGGGTTGCCATAGCGACCGTGATGGTATAGGCGGTTCGGTACAGGGACGATCCCCTGATTCCACCCCGGAGATAATTTCGCTAGTATTACCCACAGTCCCTTAGTCCACGTGTCCTCTTACTTATTCTCTAAATTAGGTATACGGCACGGGTTGAATCTAAATCACGCTCTGAATGAAAGTGACAACGATAATGAAGAAGCATTGATTAACCCTTTCCAATTCAATTTCGGACTCAGAATCAGTGTTCCATAAGTATCGGCATTCCCAAAAGAAACTATAGTTATAACGCTGCGAAGCATTATTGAGGGAAAATGGGGGAGCTTGATTGCTGGCTGGAAATTTCAAGCTAATTAATTGAACGATGCCCAGTTACTATGCACGTAGCAATATATCTACCCCATTAGCGACACGCGCACGCATAGATTCACCATGGCTTGACACTCAATTCCATTACGAGTGTAGCAACAGCGATCTGACAAGCAACACGAGACATTTTGCTGCACAATTATTCAGATTGTGATTGCGAGTCGTTATCCTGTATAACTTGGGAAAATTTCGATCACAGACAGAAGGTGTATGAAGCGATTTTTAAGAAATTGAAAACCAAAAAGTATATATATCAGAGGATTTAGATTTAGAATACATCCCACTGTTTTACTTTGCTCCCTTTTCTTTTCCATTTCAGAATACACCTTTTTTAAAGAAGAGCTCCGAACGGTGAATACTGTAAGGCTACAGTGGTTTTTCGGATATATATTTACCACCCGAACCCTAATTTTGGGTACCGTTAGGGAAACTTGGGCGTTCTCATAGCTCGCTTCTCTCGACCCTATTTTCATCCCCAGGGAGTACGGGAACCGTGAACTCTCCCGGTACCATGAGAGAACGAGAGGTAGAAGATATAGGAGGTATTACAGAAGTCGGAATGTGGAGAATGGAGGTTTAAAGATGGAAGGGATGCGCGACGTATATCTATGAAAAGTATGTGCGGACTAGAATTCCTAGTGCAGCCACGACTCCCATAACATGTCACATTTTCAGTCCATCTATAACACCGCTACCAAGTATGGGAGGGTGGATGTGGATATGGCCACACGTGACCATAATCTACAACGAGCTTCACTCTGAGGGTGCTTTGGCGGTCGAGGTTTTGCACACATTGCACATATGCGGTAGAGACAAACTCAAGAAATATTCTTCATTGATTCGATCCAGAAAGATTGATTTTTCAAGTAGGTATGGACGCAATGGGAATCCTCGGAAAATGACAAGATGCAACAGGATAGAAATTCTCATGTATAAAACTGTCAATGCTGCCCTAAATGAGCTCGAGTAAAATACTATTAGCTTACAGTGGCAAAAACTGATGACCATTTCAGTGAAGAAATTTTTACATTTGGATAAGAGAAATTCTACGAAATTTTTTCCAAATCCTATTCCCACTGTAATTTTCACCGTTGGTCACTCGTGGCGCTACTTGTCTTGTCGCACATGAGTCAATAATAGCATGGGGAACGAAGATAAATTATCTCCACATCTTGACATATCTTCAGATTGTATGAAAGATTGTTCAAAGTACCTTTTTATTATTCTTATTTCATTTTCAACTTTACCAGCATCCCGGAGGTAGATTCTTTATAATAGATTCTATCTTTTCTCAATGCTTACCTGTAACAGAAAGGTGAAAAAATATCGTTAGTTTATTGAAATTGTATCCAGTCAGAATGAATCTGTGCATACACAGACCGAGATATACATACTTATTTTTATCTCTGGACGAAGAGCAATGACTATTGCAACATACTTATAGAGTTCATTGAAAATACATCCACTTTCTGATATCAACATAAGTGTAACATTGGCTTATTAATAGACTATAGCACACCAGACATCGAAACACTTTGAACGGTTTCAATCAATCTCACTCTATAACGTCGTACCCACTCACAGACAGACACTTGACATTCTATTATTAAAAATCTATTTTAGACTAAGAGGGTTGGACAAAAATTAAATCCGTTCATTTGTCTTTCCCTTTTTTTTATTGGCGTTCAAAGAGAAACCAAAAAACAGATTAACAGAAGTGAATACAAGCGAATTTGAATAGAAATTCGGTCTCATTAGTTTAATAAAATTGTTTAACAATTATCTTCAAGCTTTCTATCTACTTTCAATCATTACACAGGATGATTGAGATTTCGTTACGAATATTTTTCAGGGTCAATCTTTATCAAAATTGCGATCGAAAGTAAGTTATCTAATTTTTCAACGATTCTTTCTTATCTTCAATTTTTCATTTCTTTCTTATCCCAGCAATTTTCGTTCCATTATAATACGTAGAACAAAAGAAGTATAGTGATACAATGAATGGAGACATTTTTCTTCTGAATTAAGAAAAGAAAGAGAATTCCTACATTATGAATATTTCTATCCCCCATTCGAAAGAAATTGAAACAAAAAACATTTAGGAAAAAAAAAATGGTTCAGAAATGAAATTCTTTGAAAATATTCATAACACAATTTTTCACTGATTATATGTATATACTGTAAAATTATTAGAAATATGAAAAATGTATGTAGAGCGAAAGTTTCCAATGTACGTAGTAAGAGAGAAAAATAGTTGAAACCCAAGTGTTCCTAAATTCACACGCTCTCTAATCAAGTTCCTATATAGTAGCATGTCTACGCATGCGTATAAAACGATTACCAACATATCGGAGTATATGGTCTGACGAAATGAAACTAGGTACATACGTACCACACACGATATACCCACGTAAGAAATAAATCGAGAGAAAGGTTGACTCGTCGAATTGTTATGGCTGATAAAATTCAAGGTTTCTTGATCGATTAGAGTTCCCAAAGCTACAGGTATTCGAGAATACTTTGTAGATCGAAATAAAATTAACGGAATGAAATGAAAGGTGTAACGCGATATTTTCGGCATTGATGCAATACCTGCGAAAAATAATGAAACGACCTCGTATACACGTTCGTTTGCGCAAATGCCCAATCACCGTTATCGCAACGTATTGCGACTACTACCTATAATTTTCATGGTCCAATAAGACGAGATGAGAAAAACGCGAAGAAGTAGAGAGATGAAATCGATACCCAAGGTCGTATCGACGACAATATCGCGACAACGATCTTTATCCGTATTCTGTACCTCCAACGGCGCGAATCGCCCCTTTTTTAACACGTATGGAGCTCAATATAGCGTACGGAAATCGTTCTTTCCACGCTTCGTTCGATACTCCCCACTTTTGTGTTTTGTAAGAATTTATTTTGAAAAATTGATACACGACGGTATGAGGCAAACAATTATAAAGACTGTGATCCTACATTCGTCTGCAAAGGCGCATGCGCATAGTCTAAAACGACCATTTTATGGCTCGTAGGAGTAGAAAGTGCAGGGCTTCCACTGCCTGATGCACCTCAAATTAGTGGCAATAGTGGCATGAAATTTAGAAAAAAGTGGCATGAAATTAGGAAAAAAGTGGCATTGGACCAGGAAAAAGGAGCCTCAAATTTAGTATAGAATTACATCTTTCGACTGATTATGGGTCATATCCTCAGTAACATACTTCAAATATTATATAGTTCTTAGAAATGTTGTTTATTTTTCATCACAGTGTATTTTTTTTTATCACACATAACAAATTTCCGCATACCCAATAATATCTACATTGCACGAGACCTAGTTTCTACGTAACAAAATACTAATAAGTTGGTTTACTTTTACTTAATAGAAGGACTATTTCTAATCGAAGAATAATCTTATATTTATTTATCACATTTGTTAATTTAATTGGACATGACATTTGGTGAAGGAACATAGAATATAGTACGTAAATTATTTTATAATGACTGAAGTGATAGATAATCTTTCGAGTAATCTTTGTACTTGATCAAAACTAAAACATATTGTCAGTCTTCGTTTCGCCAGACTTGAAATATGTTTTGACTAGCCGCCTTAAACGTCTTTGGAGATTTTTTGTTTCTTAGCAAACAAATCTGATAGTAGTCCACTTTTTCGTTTTTCCACTTGCTTAGCCAATCTCGATGCAACATTTTCTTGAGCTCTCTCTTGTTCTCGCAATTTTTCGGCACCTTCGATCAACCCTTGTGCTACTTGGGCTGCTTGTAAATCCTGTTTTTTAAGCGCTGCTTGTAAACGTTTATTTGCTTCTGATAATAGAGCATCCGCGCTCTGTTTTTTTATGTCTTGCTCTTTCTGTGCTACTTTGAGCTTCACTTCTAGATCTTCAATGCTCTGCTTCGTTGTTTCCATCTCTCTCAAATTTTCTTTTTCTTGCTCAAGTCTAATCTTCTCTGCTTTTTCTGCATCAGCAGTTTTCTGTTTCTTCTTCCTCTCCTCCTCTAGGAAGCATATGTAGCTTTGATGTGCAAGGCGTCCGCTGGTAATTAGGTCTTTCGTTATCGGAACTAGATGGGGTTTATTCTTAAACTTCTTAGTTCCATCACAAATTGCCAATCGGGCGTTCAATGTCCTTTCAGACATAGCAGCTTTATCCAGTGTTAAAACTCTCTTGGATCTCGAAAAACCTCGTTCTACGTCAGCACTACCATGAGATAAAGCCAAGCACGCTTTAACAACTCTGGTGATTAGTGGATACTTGCTGACATTACTCGAGTTTTTCACACTAAAAATATTTCTTTGCCAGTAATGATCAATACGATCTTGACCAAGTTCTGGTAGATTTTCTAATTGCAGGAGTTTCCATTCATCTAAGAGTGCACTTGATGAAACATCCTCAAGCAATGGTAGAGCCGCTGCTACTTTTACAATATGTGAGCAGCTTATCTTCCGACCTATTCTGTGTGGTTGTAGACATCGGCAAGAGTAAATGATGCTTGAATGTGGATACGCTTCGAGCGAAGATTTGTTCAGGATATGCAATGCTGCCTCCTTGTAGTGGCACCGAGCTTGCAGTAAAAAAGTCTGCCTTTCCTTTTCGGTGAATGTCTTTTCATTCAGACATTCTAGAACGGATTTGTCAACCACTACAGATTTGATAGCACATAAGTTGGCGTCCGCGAATAATACATGCCCTTTCATTTCATTTTGTTTATATTCTTTCAAACTTTCACTTTTACAAGCTCGTCCAGCGAGTGTCAGTACCACGTTTTGGAGTTCATCAAACAAAATGTGTATTAACGGTTCTTCTTTTTGAAAGTGTAGTGAAAACTTTGTGAAAATAGCAGCACTGTCAATAACAAAATGTAATTGTGCCCTCATGTCTTTTTGACGTAAATACTTGCTTATTGTCAGATACTTTTGGGATGCCATGAGCTGCTTCGAGTCTTTTTTATTTGGGATGAAACGCAGAAAATACCTGGTGAGTCCATTCCACTGTTCCAGGACACGCTGGGCGCTTGGTTCTAGTGTGAGCCATCGAGTTGCTACGTGTTTAATAAAGTGATTTGTTGGAAGGCCTTCTTCAATCTGACATTTCTCAAAATCTTCACCGCGAGATGGCCACCCATGGAAAAAATAATAAATCTGCAGAATGAGGTCACTGACTTCGGTACCAAGATGATTTAGGCCTTTTAGAAACGCGTTGTGGATAATATGGATATTACATGATCCAACGTCGAGGAGTCCTTTGCCATGTAGTTGAATCGATTCCGCATTTAAGATTGACCACACTTTTTTATTGACATTTGGGCCGTCAGAACCCAGCATTATCAATTTTTCCTGGAGTAACTTAGCTTCCACAATAGCTCTATTGATGCATCTAACCAATTCATCAGCAGTTGCATGGCCCATGAAAAATGTCTGCAGGTGATGCGCAACAACTTCTTGGTTACTTTCTGAGAAATATCGCACTCTAACCTGCAACTCTTTCTTATGTTCTGCATTGGTCGTCTCGTCATAGGCGAGACAGTAGCTCGCAGACCGCTGGACATCGTCAGTGAGGATTTTTTTGAAATATGGTCCTAAGGCCTCGGTGATCAAGTATCCTAATTTCGTACGACCAAGATTGAACTTTTCAGAAACAGCTCCTGGGAACATGGCTTGGAAAACTTCCTTTAAATCATCACATGATGCTGCTGACATATTGCTATGGACATTTTTGATAGCCCAAATGATTTCTGCTTTTATGTCAGCATCAAGATTGTTACACAACTGCATTTGTTTCGGCTCTCTGACACGCTCTCCTTCAGCAGGAGCTCCTTCCAATTTGAGCTGTTTTTGGTCCAGTTTAGTCCGAGCTTCTCGCGTATGTTTTACTGAGGAAGAATGCTGGATAATAGAATCGAAGCCCTTCGTGAGATATGAGAACGAGGTCTGGCAGATTTGACAATATAATTCTGATTCATGGCCAGTCCCAGTTAATTTGCACCACGTAGATACCTTATATCCCAAAGAATCATTCTTCAGCAGCCAAAGCTTCTGGAATTTGTATTGACGCCCCATGGCTCAACTACAAAAAAAAAAAAATTAAATCATGTAAACATATAGAATATTCGAGCTTTCAACTAGTAACGTATTATACGGGAGTGCGTTGGTAAGTTTCAATAATAAAGAGCGGGATAAAGAGAGCCAGTAGAGCTTTGAAAATATACTGACACAAATACGACATAACCTCTCATCATCGTCAACCAAAAACGGAATCGAACTATCGTAGATCTGAATTATGGAAATCAGATTGAGCTCGCAATGTAGCAAATGTTACATATACCATACCGTCACTAAATAATCTTATATATGAGTCGAAATTAATACTTACTTTTTCGTATTGTCACTGACAAACATAACAAACGTAGCGTGGACAGACCACGTAGTGGACTGGGGGCTAATAACCATGAATCCAAAATGGTGGTCGTGGTAGCCGACACGTGCCACCACGGCAAGTGGCGGTGCAACGGCGCTCATGGACACTAGACGGACGCGCGCTATTTCAAATGAATGAAAATCACACGGACACTTCAGAGTGACATTTTTGCGATCAATATACATAAAATAGTGGCAATTAGTGGCAATTACTGGAAAATAGAGGCATAAAAGTGGCATCCGTGGAAAAAGTGGCATATTAGTGGCATTAGAGGCAGAGTGGCAGCCCTGAAAGTGGTATTTTTTGTTCTTCGCGCATGCGTATTCACGTACTTGATTCAACGGTTTTATTTCATTTATTTATTTGTCGCTACTTTTTCATAAACTGCTCACAGAACTTGGAAGGCCTTGGCATTTTCCAATTCAAAATACTTTACAAGTTCAAACTACTGTATTGTGATGACAAAATTAGATTCCTTCTTTATTTCAAGAAAAATTGCTTGGTCAGGCCGTCCACTCAAGTTAGGATCAATTATAATTCCCTAAGAATTCCAGGATATTCCAGAAGCAACAAAATTTCCTGAGATTTCCAGGACTTCCAGGTTTTCCAAGAGGATAGACACCGTGAATTGATGTATTTCTTTTATCTTTATACAATACAATTTGTTAGGATTGAGAATGAGCATTCAGAAACATATTATAACAAAATTCCACTCATAGCTAGCCTTTTTTGGCACCAAAGCTTTCTATGAAATTCAAATTCATTGTTTTATGTTCAGTTTGTTTTTTACGCATTCGTCAGATTCACTTACATCAACTGTCAGCTCCGTAGTATCGGAAAAATGGTTTCCACCCCCCGTTGATATAGAAGTGGAAAAAAGCCAGAGGGCAAGTGAGTCGAATAAATGTAGTAAATAAAGTAATAATGAGTTGATTGAAAAAAAAAAAACGAAAAAAAAAAAACGAGATGAATGAATACACAGTAAACGCGAAACGCGGTTCGAAAATCCTTTGGTTAATCCTGTACAACAAGGTTCGGTATCGGTTCAGGCTTTGTAGTTACACCCGTCTAGACGAACGGGTCGGGTCGATGGGCCCATACACAATCTGAATCAGAGCTCGCGTCCCACTACTCACAAAATCTTTTTTCATCTTCTTCATTTGGTTTCTATAATCCGAAACGACATGGAAGAAGAGAAAGGAAAATGGGAAACACGAAAACATATTTTTTTATTTTTGGGAATAATAATCGTAGAATTTGAGAAACAATGAATAAATTCACTGTGTATTGAAGGGTTAGTACAGTTTTTCGCGATATGAAATATTCCCTGACTCTTTCAGTTTATTTAACCATGATTCTAATTAGGTTTTGGCTTTGATCGGTTCAGTACTTTTCGAACTATTTAAACAAAAAAATTCTAGAAAATACAACAAAAATTACGATATCTTGAGTATGGATCAACGGATTTGGATGAAATTTGGTACCATATCGATTTTCGGATCGCTGAGCACGAATCTGATGTCAGTTTTGCAAAATTTAAAATAGCGGGAAGTACGAAGGCTGGCTTACAATCAGCCCAAACCCATTTGTTAAATTTCTTTTTAATCAATTCGGACTGAATTTAGGTTGCCGCAAATTTGACGTAAAAAGAAGAATCGTGGCCCATTTTCGAATTGTAACAATTAATAATTTACGACCATCATAAACGCGAGAATTAATTACCATATAAACTGATTTTCATTGGACGTGCTCAAAATCGAATTTTCTTCAAGAAAAGTATCAACTCAATCATCAAAAATTCCAAACTCATTATATTATTCGACTATCATCGCACTGCACATTTGATAAAAATCGATGATCCGTCAGCAGGATAGACTTGGCAGAAAGTGATCGTAATTTTGATGAGAAGGTTACGGTTATAATGAGGCTCTGACACAATTAACTGAGATCGATTCATCCTCAACAGTCAGCGGCAGTGGTTCGAGGAGCAGGTACGTTAGGATCACCGTTCGCCTAGTTTAACACAAGACTGACTAGTTATTTCAAGGTGTATTACCAAATTAGGTGATACCGCGAGAGATAGTTGCAGTATGCCTTGCAACTCGAAACGCGAATTATGTAGGTGTACAGTTTAGAGGTAGAACACGACACAGACACGAATCCCCGTCCTTGGGAGTTGCAACTTTATCCATAATGTTATAGACAAAAGGCTGGTAGACTGACAAAGTCCACCTTTTCGTCAAAATATTATTTCTTTGCAAATAAAAAGTGGTCCATGAAATCCGTCCCTTTGATATGAAAGTAAACTGGATACTTGCGGAAATGTACTTTAGAAATGTCGATAGTTTTATTGCAATTTCTAACTGCAATTGTTGACGAGAAAAATGTATAGTTTAAAATTTATCATAAAATTCGTATAATCATTTCGCTGATAAATCCTTGTCTATCACAAATGTGAAAATTCCCCATTTTCATTTACTTTGGGAATAATACTACGTAAATTTAATTTGAAAAATGACGAATTTTGAAACGTTGGATATATAATTCTTTTTTACTGTCCTAACAATGTTTGCATTTCTACAAGACTTTCGATATGTCAGATGTAAAATCATTCAGGAGTGCAAAAAGTGTATTATTATTGCTTTTTTCCATTGCTCTCGTGCTCCTTTTAAACTAATCCGTTCAATTGTTTCAAACAGAGAACCAAAATGTCCGAATCTATTTTCCGATTCCTGTAATTACACACATTATGTCTTCTTCATTGATTTTTAATGTGTACGAAAATAACTGCGTGAAGATTGTTTGCAAAAGATATGAGATAGGTACACTGGGATAGCCACACCTTTTCGAAGAAGCGATTTCATATTTTATCGATCATGCGTACGTATCGTGTCTGCATTAGTAGGACGCGAGTATCGGCGTCGCAATTTTCGTACATAACTATTCTTTTTTTGTTTTTTTAACTTCTATCCTTATTGATTATGCATGACGTTCATATTAGGGAAAATTTTGAATAACTATTTTCTGTTGAATCCTGCTGTAAATTACCAAAAAAAAAAAAATGTGTCTATATTGCTGATAGGCGCTGCTGCGATCATTTTCATTTTAAGAGAAATGAAGTGAGATACACGGTTTCGAACGTCATACCTGCGACAATAATGTGAGTAACTATACGTAAAGTCGGGGGAATATACCAGTAGGAAATTGAGGTCAGTGTCAAAGAAGCGACCGTGAAGTAAAGTGAAGTATTCGACGTGCAGTAATTCACGTAGCAGACGTGTTTCGACCTCTTTTTCTTCCTCACGTTGTTATCATTATGTCAATCCATATATCAACTAGCCATGTATTATACAAAATTCAAAGCAGTTCGAAAAACTGTGCTAGACCCCCCAACGTTAAACCTACGTGCGAGAGTCAACGTAGTTATTGGCGTTGACAATTGAGTTGAAAGGACTCTCACACTGTACGTGAAACTAGTTTGGTTAATATAGGTAAAAGGCATTTATTACGTAATGAATTGACGATAAGTTAAGTTGAGTTGGTTTGCTTTACAGTGACCTCGAAACCTATTTCACATCGATCACTCTCTCAACTTCGCAACGACCAAAATCGGCGGCAACTTTTGTTCAATTGCCAATTACTATTTATTCATTAAGTATAAAGTGACTAACTAATCTCAACTTATACTCCAGGAGGTGAAAAACACTGGATCACACTTTCTACTTTGAACTTAAAACTCATGGCTTCGAAATTCACACTTGTGACAAGCCTGACTTCATAAATCAAACTTCCACGAGATGCAAGCTTGTTGTGATCATCAAGTGTTCGAATCATCGGTCTGTCTCATCAGAATCCTCAAGTTTTACCCAAGTATCTGTGGATTTGTAGTTCCTTTTCTCCATGACAAAGTGAAGCAAGCTTCGAGCTCGCTACCCTGCACGGACATGGACCTGTCTCGTGGTTCCTAGCAGCTCCTGCCTTCTGACTTCTGGCTCCTGGCTTGTGGCTCCCACGACCCCACCCGGGTCATAACGTTCGGAGAAGTTCCCTCAAGACGAGAGTATACAGCGATCTTTAGAAGTTGGTGGTCGGCGGTCGGTCGCACTCTCCACGCCTGTCCACATATTAACTCGTCGTCGTTGAGAAAGAGACTCTGTACCACTACGTACAGAACGTAGACTGAAGACGAGATGCTTGGAGAACCGGAGACTTGAGAGACTGAGGCACAAGTTGTCAAAGTCAATGTGTAACCGAATATTGTCCACTCAAATTCCACAAAGCATGACGTGAAACAAAGCGCAATGTCGTATATTCGTATGAGTCGATCATTTTTTTCGCACCTTTTTTTTTGCAACTTATCAAAGGTACTCTCGAGTTTGTTCTAATAATCCTACCTGACACTAAGAAACTGTCGTCAGTCGAGGGAATATAAAACTGTCAGACAGCAATATCTTCAGACTATACTTGACGGATGAATCGGATGAAATGAAACACTGTTATTTTATTTCATATCCGTTTCGCAGTATCTACAATGGCTATGAAACGTATGACGTCAATTCTTTTTTCTTTAAACAATTTCTTTTTCTTTTTCATACCGTTATCATCATTTTATCATTTCATTGGAAGATGCAATTTTATAAGATTCACACAATTGGTGCAATAATATCATTTGATAAACGTCATTGTGGGTGGGCAACTGCAGTTTCTTATCCGGATAACTATGGGATTAGCATTAAGAAATAAGAAGTCCGAACGAAGTTAATGGGATGGTCGACTGGTCAACGGATGCAAATGAAAAAAATGAAAGAAGCCTATTTCAAATCTTTTATAAGTGAAATGATAACGTTTCCGCTCCTTTTTTAAGGCGCGTATCTCACTTTCGGTTGCTCCTACGTAAAAAATAATCTGAACCAATTTTGAAGTTCACGAAATTCTCTACAAAAGGGATTCTAACGATTTTTCACGTAGAATTGAGCATCAAAAGATACACGCAGGTTTAGAAGCTAAGTTAAAGTGTACGAATATTATCATGAGTGAGAAGACGTGAAGGCCTGAATTTAATAATTTCTTTTTAATTATATATACATACATCACGTGCAGGTATGTAATACACAATCTCGAGCAAGGGCGGTCGACTTTAGTCACAGAAGGTTCATCGACCCGGAAAATTGTCTTTCCAAAGTGATAAAAAGCAAGCTCATGATAAAAGTAAAAATAAAAGAAGCGAAGATGATGATGAAGCGAGAGGAAAAAGAGGCGAAGAAGACGAAGACCAGATGCCTAATTTTTTAGATCCTTTTAACCGCCTATTATAAGGCTACTCTCCTCACTTGTACCCACACAACAAAGGTCTAACCTAACGTGTTACACCAAAATATTACATATCGGTATCAGTGATTGTATTCATGAACCTATTATAGACAGATTAGATAATGCTATGTATCTGGAAACGATTATTGCTTATTCTCAGAGTCAAATTTTGGTGTCCGCTTTTTGGGAGATATAGAAAAAAAAAAAAAAAGGCTGTCACGATGAGAAGACGTCTTCTCACACCTCAAAAATCTATTAATCTTTACTTCATTTATGGAGAAAAGAAATTTTACATTTCCAGTCGAGATTCCAACAAGGATAGAAAATTTTTGACTATCTCAGACTAATTGTCAGATTTTGTTAAAATTGTTAAATCTAAGAGACTGTGTTGAATTTGGGAAATTATGCATGATATTGAGGTCGTGATACTTTTCGAGTTACCGCAGGAGAGAATTGTTAGCATCTATTTTGTGGCGTTGACGTTATATGAACTCTGCATGAATTCACCACGAAATTGTATAATTTAATTGCAATCGTTACTCGATATTCGATTCCAATCAGGTTTGTATAATTACACTCTGATTGAATATAAAAAATGAGATATATTAGCCACAGACGGGGAAATTTTCATTGGTCATAATTTCTATATATAAGAGTCATCGCTATCTTTTTCCTGTCTTTCTGGTTTTAAGAAGCGATATGGATTTGGTATGAATTATATACAGTCTACTTCAAGCCAGGAAAAATGATTTTCGTCATAAAATTATGAATCATCCATCAAGGATTTCCGAATCTCGCGGTTTCCACAACTCGTATGACATTTTTTTCATTCATTCATGCCAAGTATCCCGCGAGTTGTACGATAACTTTAGAACAGCCTGCAGATTCAATATAATATCGAACGGAAAGTTATTTATACCGATGAAAATATACGATACTCTGATCAATCATTTATGACCTCATTTTTATTTCAATAATAAAAAAATCTTTGACCGTGACCTTAGGTATTTTCATCACACTCGTGTATTACCTATAAAAACTTTGCTCTTCAAGTTTCACGATATTTTAAAGATACAAATTTCTATACAATTTTGATTAAAGCATAAATAGTAAGTCTGATTTTTATCAGAAACCGAAGCAAATTAGGACAGAAATTAGTCCTATTTTTGGTCGATCTTGGACTTCGATAGATACATTCTCGTCCAAACTACCGCTGCTCCGGAAATTTTGAGAATATGACACAAAGTGGTAGTCGAGGAAGTGCAGGCTGTAATGTAAGGCACGAATAGAATTGCCCAGGATTCATGAAAAGCACAGTTTCTTGTGCAACGAGCAGTTTGACTCCTTCTTTCACGCGATTCTACTATACATAACCAGAGTAGAATCCACGTGGTCTGAGGTTAGATGGAACCTTCGAGTAATACATTTGACTGCGAACGCGCCGAGTACAATAATGACAAGTTTCAACTCCTAGGACTGAAAAGTGCCGGATATTTGATAAACACACATGCGCATTTGCAGACTCATCTTGCCGCTGCAGAAACCGCTAGTTTGTACACCGAATACAATTACTGAAAATTACGCGTTAAAACGCGTAATCATACTCTCGTTATACATAATAATTATATTTCCGCTTGAGCAATCTAATCGTCTCCCACAGCTTTGACCACACAGATGATTGCGTCTTTGAATAATGTGCTAACAGCTTGTATATTCGCTTTTTGAAACAGCTTGAAGAGATGTGGTCGCGTTGGTCTACGATTTAGGTGATTGATGAAATTGAATTTGAGAAAAAAAAAACAGTAAGTGGATTTTTCATTCCTGATATGGAAAGTTTGGTTTGAGAATAAAGCCCTAGTGTGGAAAGTGTAATTTCAGAATAGTCGTTTTTTCGCCCATCCGAAAAAGGGCAGTACAAAAACGAGACACGGGCATCGAAAAAATCAGGCTTTTCGCCCAGGTGTTGCATAAAAAAAAAAAAAAAAAATAGTTTCTCGTTTCCCTTTCTTCGGTTTGTTTGCACTAACCCCCTTATTCATTGTCTCTTCCTCTTTTGACGGTTTTTGGCATATAGTGAATAGAATGCAGAATATGCTATCGCAAAGTACCCTTTCACTCATAATAGTGTTAGGAAGATAAATAGCGTTAATCGCAGAAATCGTGTTACGAAGGTTACCCTCCTTTCATCCTTCAAACTCAGAGTATAGACTATCTATCCTAACATATCCCTTGGAAGATAAATGTACATACTGTCATGAATGAGTGCAGGCTTGCCGAAGAGATGAAAAAAAGGACAGCAGGTAGATACTATCATATTGCATGCATCGCATTTTGACTGGCGACTAAAAACAGTAAAATCGAATTACCTGACTGACTTGATACTGGCTATAATGGAACTCAAACTAATAGTATGGTGAACCTGGTGACTTCCAGGTTATCCTTGACCGGTGAGCACCACACATTACAATTGAATATATTTTCACGCGAAGATGGTCGAAGATAAAAAATAAAGATGAAGATTTGAGAGCTACGGTGAAAATATAAAAAAATAGTACTATAAACTACGAAGAATGATTAAAAGTAATCGGATAACCGATGACCTACTGAATACCTAATCATTTTTCTCGAGTTAATTCTTTCAGTCCATTGTTCCTGTTCTGCTATTTCACAGGTACGTTAAAGTAATGTAAATGTAGAGTGCATTTTAGCTGCGTTCATCTGGTTTCTTCTAACATTCATAATCATAAAAATCCGAGTCTTAACAGCGCGAGGTCAGAGTGCAGTAACTTCCGTAATTAAAGCGTTGAGAAACAACGGTAATACCTACCTACCTACCTGCCTACCTACCTACTAGGGTTTAACACCAAAGTTACGAAAGAACGATCATCTGACGTCACTTGACACAGAGTCTTAACTTGTTATCATCATTTATCCACGTCTTCGTTGTTCCTTTTTCCGCAACTTTATCACTATCTCTCTTCTTCTTCTACTGTAAGCACAATCTTTCACCAAGATTTTCGCATCCAAATACCAAAATTTAGCTTTTTTTCAATTTCCTCAAGCATAGAAGGAACATTGTGACCAGTGCTTCAAAGGCGATTATTACTCATTTATAACGATATCTGATCTTACCTACGACTCGATAAAAGTCCTAAACGCAGTAAAAATTGATCTTATCAATGGTTGGAGTGCTTATTCATTCATTTGACCATCTGTGATAATGTCTCATTTCATACTCGGGCCTCATTGTCTCATTTCAATTGGATTCGGTACTTTTAACTGCTTCATATTTCTTCCTCGAAATTAGGACATCGAATGTTACTATTGTCCATTCGAAATGACCAATCTATTTATTTTGAAAGAAAAGAATTTCGGCTCCATCTCCTTCATCTTCTTTGTTTCTGTCTTTTAAATTCCCACAGCATGTAACTGTGGCCTCTATGCGGTATTAGCAAAGCAAGTGAGCTTTTTTTAGGAGGATGAGACGAAGGACTGAAAGGAAGACTGAACAAGCGAATCCGGTACCCTTTGCGTCCAGCTTATGCATCTCTTACGGCGGTACTACCTCTCGGGTATCTCGGCTAGTTTACATAATAATTAAAATTTTAAACGGATTTTAATTACTCCATGAGCGTCTGACCCCAGCTGACTACCTCCTGCCGCTGTTGCTGCTGCTGCTGCTGCTGCTTGTCGGACGTCATGTATAGGTAAGTGTCTGAAAATTAGCTACGATGAGAGCTCCCTTATACCTGTATATAAGTGACTACATTAATAATACCGAACCGACACGACCGGACGACCCCGTTCGACAATAGTACATAACATGGGTGTACGAATATTGCCCCATACTGTCGAATACCTGCTTGTACCGTTCATTCTGTAAATTTCGAACAATTTTTCATTTTCATGTATCATCGCTTCTGCAGTGTTAAACTACGTTTCTATATTATGTTTCGCCCTTTTTTTGGTCTCGTGTCTGACTGGGAGATAACAATATGTGAGACTTTTAATTCTTCATTTTTATGCTAATTTTTTCATACCTTCCTTCCCTTTCATTTTCAGTTTTGAAGACTGAAAATCTATTCGAGAAAGAAAAAGAACTAAAAAATAGATCCGAGACGAGAATCTATCTGAATGAATAATTCCACAAAGGTCATAAACAATTTAAATAACGGAGGAACTAGTCTGTTTTTACCTATTGAGCTCGAGATCGATGTAATTAAAGCGTCAGACTTTCAACTGCGACATTGATAATTAGTTTCATACTGAGATCCCGTTCAAGAAACTGGTCCTTCAATTTCGATCATGTCAAATTTCGTTCCTCAATCATCAAACTTATAACGTGAAGAAAAAAATTTAAATAGAAATCATAAATGGATAGACACAAATTCGTGGCGAAAAAATTGCATTATATTTCCAAGTTTTCCAAACTTGAAAGACAGTTTTTCTCCAACTTTCTTCCACGTCGTAAAATTATTCAATCTCCCAACAGATTTTGTTTTTGGGTAGTTTTAAAACCTGTATCAAGTTTTCGTTAAGAAAATGATTTTGTTAGCTCGGAAAGTTTCCAAATTCCAAGTTTTTTTTTTCTCTCATAAAAAACTGATATCTTCATTTTCTCCATGACCTCGAGCGATATGGTACAAAAGAAAATCAATTTGTTCAAGTTCAATCAATTCTAGCAAATTTGCTATGAATTAAAAATTATGCGAAAAATGCCCAGACCATTCTCCATTTTGTATTCTCGGATAAAAGACGAAAAATTGAGATTCCGATTTTTTTGTTAAATAGCCCAGGGACCTGGGGAAAAGTTCCTATTCCCAGGCTTCATAGGACGAGCTATTCGAGCTTCTGAGTATCGCTGGTATAACGATGTATAGGGTGATCTCGAAGCTTCATGGAAAATGACAAAAGGGAGGCCAGACAGACCCAGCGGTGCAGTTGGGGGGACGCGGGGAGAGAGCAACTGGAACGGTGAAAATAGCGCGATGTAGAAAGCTGGCGATATGAAAAAGGGCTACCTTATTCTACCAGCTACCTGCTCCGTCGTGAACATCATGGACAAGGACAGGGAGGTGCCAGGTGTGCTCGGGCTTATGGCGCGACGCCACCTCCGCTCTTTGCGCCTGGTGCTACTGTATAAGTGGATATACCGTCAGTAAGGGTGGCGAATACGACGACAGGTAAATTTTTCCGGTTTATGGTTTATGAATAAATGCATCGAATACTGAAATAAGTGTCGACCTCGTAAATCCTTGAAGTTGATCGTTTTAGTATGACTACTATAGTCACTGAGAATTTTCTCTCGCTTCCTGTTATTTCGGTACTATTTCAACTATTGTACAAACAATATGGACAACGAGTGCAAAAAATTGGCGGAATTTTCTTTCTACTTCAAGGTAAAATCGAGTAAAAAATGCGTCACAATTAAGCATTTGGAGAAATAAAATGACTACAAAATCGTTGACTCTCATTTTTGTTGAAAACAAATGTAGAATTCCAAGTCTTTTTTTCAATTCTGAATGAATAAAGGATTACAACATTTTAATTCTGAGCTATTCAGCTAACTAGTAGAATAAATGGACAAAATACAAATTACAAATATCGAAACGACATAAATTTGTTTTATATCAACCGCCAAAACTGTTACAACACTGAAATAACACAAACACGGAGTAAACCTCCTGGGAAATTTTATTTCATTGGATATTTGATTGGATGGAGAACAATCGAAGAAATTAGAATCGATAGGGAAGTCGGAGGTCTTATTGACTTTACTGGATCGATTATTTGGTCAGATTCCATCAATTTTTACAGTTAAACAGACTTTTTGAATACATGTGCTGCAGCTGAATGTGATGTAATGAGAGTGAAGCGACCAATCAAGCTGTTTTTTTTGTCTCGCTCTATCTCACTATTTGAGGACTATGGGACGTCATTTGAGCAAGAAGAAAGGAAATGACTTTTCAATGTTTTCAGAATTCTCGTTTATTATCTCATTCTCTAGGTATCCAAAGGCACTATCTACAAGCACGTTGTATTTCCCACGTGCGGTATACGAAGCTAGAGAACTAGGTTTCCCGGAGGTGTTTCGTGACGGGAATAATTGTCTAGGTGCAACAGAAACAGCAGAGCAGCGATGTCCAGGCACATTATCTATACAGTGGCGAGTACGTGCATACAATAAAGTGTAAGTACCTATTCAATAGAATCTGTAATCTCTAGATGTCTTTTAGGTAAATGTATAACGGTGAGGGTGAGTACGAATTCTACGTTTCTGTGCACTTATACGGACGTACGTTGTACACCTAAAAACCTATTTCACTTCGCCATACAAACAAAAAGCATGGGAAAAAATTACTGAATCCTAGTCAACCATTCATCCCTCACTTTCAGTCAATGAAATATTCATATTAATTACTTCTTGAATCTAATTCTACTTCAATTAACATTTGTTTCGTGGTTTTTTTATCGATTTAATTTCCTTAGGCTCTTGAGCAGTGAATCAGGTTTCTTCGAATCCAGTTCAAATCTTCAATATACCTGATTGAAGTACCGCTCAGAACCCATGTAGATACACTGCGTTGTAAAAATGATTATCATCCTTGTTGGCACTAGAGATTTTCTTCATGGTAGTGGCTTTTGATGAATCGTGTTGTTTTTTGTATATTCTGCAGGGGTTTGATTTGTTTTTAGTCTTTTTATACCTATCGTCCAGGTAAAGCAAAGTCTGCATACCCATATCCCTTAGTGACTTATCTAAAGCTAACAACGACCAAAACTGAGGAAACCTGCGAGCCAATTTTAACAACGACCTTCAGAAGTGGAAATATGTATACTGACCTACGTTAGTACGTCATATGTAGAGGAAAAAACCATCCCGAGTCGAAATTTAACGCCTGTTTTGAACCTCAGTTGTGAACTATTTTTAACCGACTTTAAAAAAGGAGGAGGTTCTCAATTCGGTTGTATATT
Organism: Euura lappo; assembly: GCA_018257835.1. Taxonomy (NCBI): domain Eukaryota; kingdom Metazoa; phylum Arthropoda; class Insecta; order Hymenoptera; family Tenthredinidae; genus Euura; species Euura lappo. Next base: position 140,678 of record JAEUYN010001010.1, on the reverse strand, counting down.
TTTTTTATGTTTGTTACCTCAGAACTCCGTCATTTATCAACCGATTTGGAAAATTCTTTTTTTATTCGAAAGGGTATACTTTCAGATTGGTCCCATACAAATTTCATCAAAATCGGTTAAGTAGTTTGGTTTGAAGTCGGTTTTTTTGTCACTCGTGACGCTTGTTCTATAGAAGTTCAGATCCTCTTTAGCGCCTATAAAATTCGTAGATCCCGTCTAATATTCGTGGATATTACATGACAAAAATTGAATCACAATCTTTCCTTGTTATAAACAAATTATGAAATATCTCGATTTCTCGTTTCGTTCCATTTTTCGTTCAGGGTAAGATTGAATCATTTTTGGTATAGCCATGTGTCCCAAAGGACTCGAGCCATTCTTTGGCTGACAAAGAAAGCCACCCCCATCGTTCGAGCTACTATAGGGACAGGATCAACAGCAGCAGAAATTACGAGTTTGAAAAGGTTGGTCGGTATATACCGCTGCTAAACTACACGGAAAGAGGGTAGTTATAGGGAATAAAAAAAACCTAGAGTTTGAGACGTGAGTTATCGTTCGCAAAACTCAAATAACAGAAGTCAACTCGAGAGGAATAAATGGTTCAAACAGTTTTAGATCCTAACGAAAAATCACAATCCTTGACCTCACTTAGCTCAACCTCTAACTCAGAAATATAAAAAATGAAGAAGGTAGTGGGGAAGGGGAGCTAATTTTGAGTCCGTCGAATAGGTGAGGTTCTACTGTCTCTTAATTTTCCTTCATTTTAAATAAAACTGCACCTGCATGAACCCGAATTAGGGATAATGTGATGCAGTTGAAGTGATTTACATGGGCGCGACATCCTAAATCTCATGATCAGCCCGACAGATGCGTCAAAAGACAAGAGTTGGCGTTGGATAGTGAATGGTAGATAGAGGATGAAGGAAGGACGAGTGACGGTGCCCGAGCCATTGGTATAAACATAAATCGTACGGATATGAACCTGGTAATGGGGGGCCATGAATCTGTCTGGGTGTAGTTTCAGGTATAACCCGTCGCGTTATCTCACGATATTATTTCCTCGGTTTGGCAAACTCCGAATAGCTTATAGTGACACCATACATAGCATGTGGCATGCGAAGATCACCACGATAAAAGCTAGAACTACATATAACCCGCACGATTTTCGCGAATATATTATGCATACCTGCCGACATCGCCGCGTGGACGCGTCAGGTGAACTGAATAATATAATACGTATACATCTATGTATACAGGTAATTGAATGACGTGCTAACCTGTCTTTATTACTAACTTCATTTGACATTTAATTATGACGATTTTCATTGGTCATTTTATGCAAGTCGATTGGGATTTACATTTTTCAAATGAAATCATGAGCCTGCAGTTGGTAGTGAATGCATACTATCTGTGCAAACCGTTAGTAGGGAGACGGGGGGGAATTTCAGGGGGATCGCAAACTACCGATAACACGAACTTGTTGATTCAGTTTCACGGTACCTATGAAACCCTGATACCTAGTAAAGGGTGCGCTCTTTATGCTCTTTCATATACAGGCTGGCCCACTTCGTGTGTCGAGAATGGGAGGGGCTTAAAGTGGCATAACCTCGGGCATAACTATGAAACGGTCAGATGTAGGTTTGATGTGAAAAACGCACTTTGGAGCTTGGATTGTCAGCTTTGAGATGCGTTTTGGACCTAAAATCTACATCTGATCGTTTTAAAGTTATGCCACACCAAGCCCCTCCCATTCTCGACACATGAAATGGGCCTCCCTGTATAAGCACCGCGGATATACGCAATAAAGGACACTGCGAGAAATCAATTTTTTTTTCTTTTTCTCTAACCAATTTCGGTTCGTCGATTCTGTCATCATTATTAATTCTCATATCTTCGACCAGAGATTCAAATTCTGATAATAGTTTGATCAATTTCGGATGAAATCAGCACCTTTGTATGCCTACAACGGTGAGCTTTTCCACCTACGAGTAATAGCAACAAGCGATTGTAGTGATTATGATTGTTATACCTGGAATCGGCATAACTAGTGGCATTTCTACCACTGTGTACTCTAACGCCTCAATCCACTCAATCATTTAACCCTGTATTATGCTAACACATGTTATTTAGTAGTAGTAACCGACTCTCAGTGGTTAGATAGCAAGGATCATTATAAATCAAGCATGCTCGAGCATTCAGCCATCTCACAGTTAGTTGCAATAAGCCAACATCAGTGATAGGTGCATACATATAGTAGATATATGATATAGAAGTAATGGTATAGTGGACTGTAATTGACTACCATGGGTAACAAGGGTAATTGAAACACATCGCCTTGTTCTACGCAACAATACAAAAAGCCCTGTTCACCTATACTATACACCCATATGGAACAAACTTATGTCACAATTATTGGTTTCGGTAACAGACGCAACGTCATGACTCGAAAAACCACATAACTGAGAAATCGACGTGATTCGAAGAAAATTACGTCTACGGAGTCAAGGAGCTATATTGTTAAAATCGCATGGAATTGATAACACATGGAAATAAAGCGCCGATCATTGTGTAAACCATAGATATAATAATTTCACGGTCAATTACGATCTAGCTATATAGGCAATTCTACTTCCTTAGTGTCCCTTCCTTGAGCCTGGCCACCTGATAATAGCATAGCACAATGAGTGGCCAAGTTCAAAGGAATACCAACTGACGTTGAAGATCTTAAAGAGTTTCTCAAGTAACGTGGTTTTTTTTTTCTCTCATCTTACATTACGTACTTGAAAACACACCGGAAGATCAGAGATTGAATAAAAACTATAACTATAATAATATTAATAAATAATAATAATAATAATGATGAGAAGAACAGATGATTAAAAATGTGAATCAGATACACAAAGGATAATAAATAAATAAAACAGAGACGGGGGGAAAATAAGAAAAGGGTAGCATCCAGAATCGTTGGCGTCGACGACGACGACGACGACGACGACGACGACGACGGCGTCGAGACGCCTGCTAGCACGCGGCTCGTTACACCCGTCGTTCTCTCCCCCGTCGCATCTCGCCCCCTGCCCTTCCGTCGTATCCGACGTCCCCGGCGCTAGCCGAGCATCGATCCCTGGCCCCACCCGCTCCCCCACCCAAATGACGTCACGGGCACGGAGCGGCGCGGCGGCGCCCCCATCGCCGCCGGTTCCCGCCATCTCCCGGACACCGAACCCCGAAAAAGGGCTGATCCCCTTCTCTCTTTACCGCCCTTGCCCCTCCGCGCTTTTCCCTACCGCCTTTTGTGCCCCCGCAAATCCACGCTTATTTTACTCGATGGTTATTACTACCTACTGCTGTGGCGTTGTAGATCCGCATATGTGGGGGGGAAATGGGAAAATCGGAAATTGGAAAATAATGATGACGACGAGTTAAACTGCTGAAAATTGTATGTAAAGTGTAGCATGTTGCAAAAAGGATTCAATTTCGCACCCCATAGAGCTTGAAATGAACGAACATCGATATAAATTATCGTTTCGATCTTCTGATAACATTGGAAGAGACTCCAAAACTGTCATTGGGCTGCAAATGGAAATACAAAATTTGAAAAATGATTAAAAAATATTTAAAAAAAAAATCTCGAACTGAACATCAACAACTTCTTCGACCAACTTTCCCTGCGAACTATGTTTGAGATACTTTTTACATCAATTTGTCAATGTTACTTGGTTTGATTATTCTCAAATTTTTATCGTTCGCTTGAATCAGATTTTTCGTCCATGCATACAGAAAGTCATGCGGTTACAGCACAGGTAATAAAAAAAAAGTTACAGGTATATGTGGTCGAATGGTCAAGAATAGATTTAAGTCGCGACGATGGTGGTAGCCGAGATATGTATTTCGATCCTCAACTTTACAGTGTTTTTGTTGCAAATTTGAAAGTGAAGTAAATTTTTACATGAACAATGAAATAAATACGTCTATTAGTAATAAATTGAAAGTATATCACATATGTACAGTGACTGGCAAGAGGGAAATTTGATTGAGCTTTTACTATCCAACCGCAGAGCAAAAGCATTGATGTGGCGGTTGATCGGATGTAGAATAAAATCGAACTTTTTAGTAGGCGGTATTTTGACTTCCATTTTATTTTCACAAAAAGATAAACAACAGAACGACAGTAGCAGAGAAGTAAAAAAAAAGGAGCCATTCTCATTCAATCCCGTGGTACATGGCCGGTTCCCAAGTTCGTTAACGAAGTGTCAGTTTCAATTAACACGTACCAATGTACGGAGTAGATGTGGGTATGCGAATACCTGTATGAAATCGCGTTCACAAAACCATTATGTGGAACCAATACACAAAATAGTAGCGACCGCCTCCCCCTCTTACTGATATCGATACTGATACCGCCTGCAGGAATCGGAATTACATTTTACTCCGTGTTTTCTCTCTGAGCCGTGCGAACTCCGAATTTGGACTTTAACATTGAACAACAAAACGATGACCTCTGATAAGAATAACTTATCTGAAACGAGGCGACACAGTATATACAGAAATAACAGAAACGCTACCGATCACAAATAGACGCCCGATACGAATAAAAGCACGTTTCAGATTCCGGGTGGAAAAGAGCACGTTTCAGATTCCGGGTGGAAAAGAGCACATTTCATATTCAGGGTGGAAAAGAGCACGTTCCAAATTCCGGGTGGAAAAGAGCACGTTCCAAATTCCGAGTGGAAAAGAGCACGTTCCAAATTCCGGGTGGAAAAGAGCACGTTCCAAATTCCGGGTGGAAAAGAGCACGTTCCAAATTCCGGGTGGAAAAGAGCACGTTCCAAAGTCCGGGTGGAAAAGAGCACGTTCCAAATTCCGGGTGGAAAAGAGCACGTTCCAAATTCCGGGTGGAAAAGAGCACGTTCCAAATTCCGGGTGGAAAAGAGCACGTTCCAAATTCCGGGTGGAAAAGAGCACGTTCCAAAGTCCGGGTGGAAAAGAGCACGTTCCAAATTCCGGGTGGAAAAGAGCACGTTCCAAATTCCGGGTGGAAAAGAGCACGTTCCAAATTCCGGGTGGAAAAGAGCACGTTCCAAATTCCGGGTGGAAAAGAGCACGTTCCAAATTCCGGGTGGAAAAGAGCACGTTCCAAATTCCGAGTGGAAAAGAGCACGTTCCAAATTCCGGGTGGAAAAGAGCACGTTCCAAATTCCGGGTGGAAAAGAGCACGTTCCAAAGTCCGGGTGGAAAAGAGCACGTTCCAAATTCCGGGTGGAAAAGAGCACGTTCCAAATTCCGGGTGGAAAAGAGCACGTTCCAAATTCCGGGTGGAAAAGAGCACGTTCCAAATTCCGGGTGGAAAAGAGCACGTTCCAAATTCCGGGTGGAAAAAAGCACGTTCCAAATTCCGGGTGGAAAAGAGCACGTTCCAAATTCCGGGTGGAAAAAAGCACGTTTCAAATTCCGGGTGGAAAAGAGCACGTTTCAAGTTGACTCGAATACTAGCACATTTCGAGTTGACTCGAATAACAGCACGTTTCGGTAATATTATAATCCGTCTAACAATGGCAATCGGATTACAATATTAACGAAACGTGCTATTATTCGAGTCAACCTGAAACGTGCTCTTTTCCACCCGGAATTTGGAACGTGCTCTTTTCCACCCGGAATTTGGAACGTGCTCTTTTTCACCCGGAATATGAAATGTGCTCTTTTCCATCCGGAATTTGAAACATGCTCTTTTCCACCCGGAATCTGAAACGTGCTTTTATTCGTATCGGGCGTCGAAATGACGTATCTCAACGGGTGCTGATCATAAAAAAAAGTTTCCTTCTGTGCATATGAGTATTTTGAGGATAATTGTTTTATTATCAAAATACGCAGAGATACGTAGCATCTAATCGCTAGGCGTAAAAAATATTTACCTACTTGTTTTATAACCAGCCTCTCCGAATATTTGTGGATTATGATCAGCCTCTCTTAAGATAAGCCATTTTTATTCGTTTATATTGCGGAGAATCCACTCAAATATTGTCAAATGACTCAGCATAAGACATTTGTGTGTTGTATTGAATGAAAGAAATGCTAAATGAATCCAAATCAACGCAAAATCAAGGTAAACCACTCAAATGAATTTTCTGGAACATACTTAACATATTTTTGACAGTGTAGCAATCGAACGAAAAATATATTCAAATACACTCACAAATAGTTTTTTACGGCACAGACATTAAAAAGTCACTTTTTGACGCCTGTTTTCGTTCCGGCAAGTGGCACTTTATACCGCTAAGTTCAAAGTTGCGGTATAAAGTCTTTATTCCGCAACTTTGACGCGCAGTTCGAAGTGCGCATCTCAAAGTTGCGGAATAAAGTCTTTATACCGCAGGTTACCCCCTCTCTACTACCTTTTACAGCAGCTCCTATACGCAGTTCGTGCGGAACTCAACTGGCGTCAAAGTGACTATTAATGCCTTTTCCGTAAAAAATATTGTATGGGGCGCGCGCAGAAAGTAACTGTTCGGCAAGGTTATGTTTTTAGTACTCGCCGTTGCTTTTCAAGGCTCGCCTTCGGCTCGCCAGGTAAAACCAACGGCATGCCACATAAATATCTATTGAATATCCTTCTGTAATATATTCAAGCATACTTCGTTTTTTTTCATTCAATTGTTATTGCTCTACCTTTTGAAGGGTAGAATGCAAATTTGGAAATCATTAAAATCGTGCCAACGAACAAAACTCTATAAACCTACAAGACATCGGGTAACATTTTTTTTCTTCACTTTTTCGATATTTTTCTGGTTGAATTGATTTAAAAAAATCCTCGGTGTAAACATTCTTTCAAAATTCTATTTTCTATTTCTTTTTTCTCGCTTTTTTCACATAACCTACGATCCTTGTCAAACGGATAGGGAATACCTATACCCACACCGGAAGATTGTGGGATGGAAATGGACAAAGGAGAAGGCCACTGCCCGTCACGGGTATGCGCTTGGCCGAAGTGACCGCAACGTCCGACACCACTCGGACCTCCATCCTTCCAATACCTACTGGCTACTGGCTACTGATTGTGAGCAGAAGTTAGCCGTTATTAAACTTCAATGGCGGCCGCTGAATGTCTGAGGCGATGGATATTCTCTACTGAACATACATGTAGGGGGAAAATGACCGATGAGAATATAAAAATTTGGAAATCATTTGTCAAAAAAGAGAAACGATTAGGCCTGTGTGCTCGCTCAAAATATCTAGAATTATCAGGATGAAGATTCTGCATAATTTTGTCAGAAAAAATTCATAGTGGCCAAGCTAGTTAATACGAGATTCGATTTTTTTGTTCTTATTATATCACGTGAACGAAAATTCTATTGGAATATAATAATACGTCATAATACCAACGCCAATGCGGTCATATCATTTCAATTATGTGAAAGATCATAATTAACTTCATTTTCGAACGCCTGCTTGAAATGTTCAATTTTTGATCTTCAAGTGCCAATTTTCAGAACAGCGAGGAAAATCTACGTTGGAGATACATTATGTTCAATGTGGGATTCAAGTATCGATATTATAGCTGATTCAAGATAATTCAAAGTTCGATGACACGGTACCATTTAAAAAATCATTGTCACTTTCACAATCAGTTATATATTCAAGTCACATCTCTTACATTACTTTTGCTATATAATTTAACAATAACGAATGCTTACATCTTTGTCCAACTTTTTTTTAATGCTTTGATAAAAGAATAAAACTATAAATAATGTTCACCTCAGCCTAACGATTGAGAGAGAATGCGCATGTTTCAAGAAAATGTGCATATTCTCGTTTTATGACATTCGTCCCTTTTATTTTAAAAATATGTTCCGATCAACCATCATAATTCAAAGAATGAGAGTAAAAAATATAGGGAGCGAAGAAATTGGGAAGAAGCCAAAGTGGTCTCAGTCTCCAGAATGATTTCATTCTAGCGGATCACTTTGATCCATGTTTACAGCAACGTGGTTTTCTCTCGCATACTTCTCTTTCTGTTTATTCATCACCTAAAATGTATCACTTCCAGTCAAACACGCGCCAGTTTATTTGTATTGTCTGTAGTTATAAAAGACCTCAGGCAATTAAATTGCACGGCTACATCATGCGTGAAAGATAAATTTAAAAATCAACAAAGTCCATCATCTGTTTCATTCTTTTTTCCACACATAAATTCCGTGGGCAATTTAGTTGTACATATTTTTATGCTTTGTTAATTACTATGCACTAATAATCGATTAATTAACTCGTTTCGATTCTCCTGTTTTTTTTTTTCTTCTTTTCTTCTATGGTAATTATGCCGATACCATCTACGATTATTAAACAAGTAATTCTCAAGTGAGAAAGAGAGTAAAAATTAATTGATTGATTGATAAAATCAGAGAAATACAGAAAAATCTCGAAAAAAATGATAAATTACTTCTCATTTTTTGAGGGCACATACGAAGATATCGGTAGAAATTTAAGAACCGAACAAATATAAACAATAAGCTTGAAAATATTATAAATAATGATAATGATATTGATCACAAATTTATGCAAATTAGTGGAAATTTTTGTCAACATTTTCCCTGGATCACGGTTTACATAGCTCCGGTATAAAGTGAAGTCAAATAGGTAGATATATGACGTACTTTATATCTTGAACGTTTCGCGAGTGAATATTAATTGTGAAATGCTTTAAACGAGACGTATTATAAGCTCAACGAGACTTTTTGTCTCTCTTTTTTTGCGTACATTCGCTTCACGTTCTCTCAGTCTGCATTTTTTTTTATTGCCTTGTTCAATGTTTTTCCTGTATTTTCAGTTATTTTGACTAGAATTACAAACCGTACCTCTGGCCTCGAATTAACGTCACATACTCAGTGTGATTGGGAGAAAACGAAATGCATAATAAAGAGTCCAATCTTTTAGAAAAAAAAAGTTTATTCGAATTTGTTTATTTATAATAACACAAAGACACAAGAAATTCTATTTTGTTGAACAGAAAAATTTATCAAAAAAGAATGTATCGGTCCTAATTCTGTGGATTCTATTGTTCTCCGTCTGTAATTAAAATTAATTAAGGAACCAGAATGACGAGAGCAAGTCGGGGTGATACGACTCCATATTCCTACTGTGTTCATTTCTCTCCTATCCGTATTTGGCGCAGCAAACACGTACTGTCGCAACATTCGCAATGCCAAAAAGAAAAAGAAGAAGAAGAAGTCGAAGGAAGGAAAAGAAAATTGATCCGTAACTTAATTTCTCGGGTAAAATGATGAAAATGAAAATTTCAAAGTACCTACCCTACCTCCTATTTTCGTTTCTGCAAATTTACACTAACGTGTATGTATTATACGTATCAATGTATGTATAGCCAGTACCTATAGATAGCGAAGCGTGCAGTTACTGCAGAGATATCTGCATATCACGACCTCCAGCAACCACTTCAATCCATAGACAAATAATTCGACGCAATCAAAGAAAATAAACGTTCAAATAATATTTTATCACATCTGAAGGTCAATTCGAAACTGAATACCATACAACCGTGAGAAATTGTGAATTGATTGAATAGTCATTCCCTTTCCGCCAATATGTACCTCACTTCCGAATACTCCTACGTGAAAAATGACCATGATCAATTTCAAACCTCATGAAATCTCTGCAAAAAAAAAAATAATAATCACGGTTTTTCTTGACATTAGGGTGAACCAGGGAACCTAGTTCAAGCTACAGGCGTCCGTTCTTGTCATCGTTACAAAATCGAAGCCTGTTTTGAATATCCTGAAGGACCGTAAACGCGGTAAGAAAGAGATAGGGATGGGTGAGTGTAGGTATCAACTAGAACCATAGAAGAAAAGCCACTCTAGTAATCAATTCATCCTAAGAACGTGAACGCGAAGGTAGTCGACGTTGGGGATGTAGATATACCGCACCATATCGTGGCGGAAAAACCTTTGGGTTCACAAGCAGATCAATAGACGAGATGGCGGACGGACGTAGGGTTGGGTACAGAGGTTTGACTCGGAAGTAGGGGGGGATTCTGGGTTCAGCGGAGGAAATCCTGGACGGAGATATACACTGCAGGAGTTTGTAGCCGAGGCGCTGGTATCCGCAGGGTCCGCGCGAAAGCACCGAACAGACGTAGAGAAGCCGAAGAGAGACGAGCCGAACTCATCTCCAGGGACAGCTGCGTGCCCACCTGCCCGTAACAGCTGCCTTCCTAGCTAGCCCAAGGCCTCTGGCTAACTCGAAACTCAACTTTGAACGCGCGCGAGCCAAACCCCAGGAAGCTTATCATGCGGCTCATTGGGACTCACGACACGTGACACGTGGCACAGGGCCCCATCAACCTCGTCCCGATTTGCATTCGAATTTGCATTTGCATAAAGCCCTCTTTAACTCCGTCCCCATAGGTTTTATCTCCCTCGTACCTAGTTGCGGCAATGAACGGTCAAACCTGTTCGCTGCTGCCCTTATGATGTCAATGAACTAATTCGACGCAAAAAGGAGGTATAACTAGTTTGATACCCATTCCGCAAAATCGATCCTTGTTCCCCTCTAGCTTTCATTTTGTGATTCCGAGGGACGAAACAAGATCCTCCGAGCTTGTGTCCTTAATGTGTATGCGAATAGCATTATCTAATCGTCGGCATTTTAGGCCTCTCTTGATCGACCCTGCGGGCACATTCTGCCTTGCTTACCGGGATGAGTATATATGAAAGTCGAGTCTTGACTTAAGGAACTTAGGCTAAAGGAATGCTAACTGCAAAGCATAGCTCAGCCCAGGCTTTGTGGTACAGTAGACAGGCAGGCAGGTATAACATATTTCCTTTGTGACAACTGTGCATGGGTATTATAACTAGCTGGCGTTGCACATAACCGCCTAAGCCACGCGACTAACATCAGCTATAAGGAACAAGATGAACAAGGCCTCGTGCGCACGCGTTGGTTTCATGACCGCACACTGAACGAGGAAATACATTATCATCCCCAATTAATTACCATGCAGTGTTCCCTATGTTTGTATGTGCATAGCAATTCAAAGTCGCTTTCATAATCGTAAAATGAATCAGTAGCTTCTCGATAACTGCCCGATTCCATCTTTCTCGCGCATGCGCAAGGACTTCGTATCCCCTCCTCGTCCCGTCAGAGAAACTAACGACAGCGACAAGCGTGACGTATTTTTTGCGACTGACGGGAAAGGACAGTCAATCAATTACTGGTACACTCGAGGAAGCTACTGAATGAGGTGTCCTTCGATTGATTTCTGCATGGAGAATTCACAGTCATAGTGTCCATAATTCACATTTTTTTGTCTATCTTTCTTGATAAGTAAAACGGCTTGAATTTGAATCATAGCGGTAATTATAAGAAAATGATTAAGTATCTTCTCGTTCAGTATTCGATTATAAAACCAACGCGTGCGCACGAGTTCCGTGTTCATCTTCTTGTGCATAGCTGATGTTAGTCACGTCGTTCAGTCAGTCAACTATGTGCAACGCCAGCTGGCTATACCCACACACAGTTGACGCAGAGGAAGCACGTTGTATGTACCTACCTGTCTGCCTGCTCCACGAGCGATTCTAAACTCCAAATACACATATCCATAAAAAAAAAAGAAGTTTGAATTTGAAGTCGAAAAAAATTTGTCATTTCAGAATAGATGGTTTCAGGCAATTTTTGTTTTTCGCTCCTGTAGGTCCAAATAAAAAGTGGGAGGTAACCTAGAGCTGGCGACAAGTTTGAAAACTGCAAACATGAAAATCAACGCACACTACGTTAGTGAAATCTTGAAAATCTAGTTTCTTGTGGTAAATGTGATCTAGTATTTCTTTCTTTTAGGTGATTATAAAATACCTGTATTATTTAACCTACAATACCAATATAGGTAAGAATTATTGATTTTCTGCGAAAAAAAAGTCCTCAACGTAGGCAGGTATTTGCGCACGTTCGAGAACGTGCTAATCGACCCCGAGACTGAAATTAGCCACGTTTCATCCTCGCATCGGGGTCGGTTAAAAGGAGGACAAACTTAAAACGCACGGTAACGACCTGTGTTTAACCCCACGTAACACCTAATATACGGTACACCCGTACCTATGCTTGATTATGTTTGCAATTACTACATGTTAGCGGGTATTTGAGCTAAAATGTTGTTCATTTTACGAAACTATTATCCTCGGAATTCTGCATCAGCATCCTTACTGTGAATAAATGTATACCGAACACTTACGTAACGAACCCTCCAACCCAACCCAACGTAATTCCGTTATATTAAAGTCATGTAATATTACCTTATTTTACTACTTTTTTGCTCTTCTTTCACCTTTTGCTCGTCCTGTCAACACTTTGAAAATATTTCAATATTCACATCGCACAAACATGAAAATCGATATACATTTTATTTTTCATTTCTTGTTCATGTCTCAAATGTTCGACTGACCCTAGACTGCGTAAACAGACCCAACCTAATCTCAAGTTTGTCTCCTACGGACGGTAGTTACAGGCAACAATTTATTCCGGTGGTACAATACGACTCAAAGCAATTATCGAACTTCCGTTTCACAGTGGTATGACCGCGTACCTATAGGTACCTATTCTTGATTGCCCCGCAAAACGGATGATACATAGGCTAGTACGTATTGGGTTGACACAAGGCCTTATCTACACTCCGTATCGTGGGTGACTGATGGTAAATTCTAGCTTACTTAATTAATACCAAGTAAGTATAGACCTTAGGTTACGAGGTATAGCTCTCTCCCAAGTTTGTTCAGTTCAACTTAATCGCTGAGCGGCTACGACTGCGGCTCCGCAATAATAGCATGGATCGAATACGGTTTATGAGTATCGATTTCATCAGAATTCAATATCCTACATCATGCCCACGCAATAATCAAGTTCCAATTGTAGAAAAACAGAATCGGTAGAGCCAATTACTTAACAGTTCGAAAGAACGCAACTAAAACAATACATTCGTTTCAAATCGATTGCAGCTTTGAGCCCTCATAGAAATCATGTTACTGTCTGCTCTTCAAGGGTTTATAGGATAGCTGAATCTGAATCAAGTGTCAACAGTGCCAAATAAAAAATGGCGGATCCAGAGTGTGATCGATTAGTATGATCTTCGTGGAACTCAGTTTCCGACGATTTTTCAACTCCCTGATCTGTAATCTGATGTTCATGATGTAAGAATGAAAAATCGTAGGTACAAGGATTCAATGCGGAATTTTCGTTCTTCTCTCACTCTCAGTTTTCAACTGTACCTAAAGGTTACATTCGAGGGGTTAACCACTCGTCCGTCGACCGTACACCTGACTTCAACTGACTTCAACTGACTTCAAGTGACTTCAAGTGACTTCAACTGACTTTAACTGACTTTCAGCTGACTTCTGCTGCTTACTGACTCGTGACTTCAGCTGACTTCAACTGACTTCAACTGACTCACTGACTTCGACTGACTTCAATTGACTTCAGCTGACTTCAACTGACTTCAACTGACTTTAACTGACTTTCAGCTGACTTCTGCTGCTTACTGACTCGTGACTTCAGCTGACTTCAACTGACTTCAACTGACTCACTGACTTCGACTGACTTCAATTGACTTCAGCTGACTTCAACTGACAACTGACTTTAACTGACTTTCAGCTGACTTCTGCTGCTTACTGACTCGTGACTTCAGCTGACTTCAACTGACTTCAACTGACTCACTGACTTCGACTGACTTCAATTGACTTCAGCTGACTTCAACTGACTTCAACTGACTTTAACTGACTTTCAGCTGACTTCTGCTGCTTACTGACTCGTGACTTCAGCTGACTTCAACTGACTTCAACTGACTCACTGACTTCGACTGACTTCAATTGACTTCAGCTGACTTCAACTGACTTCAACTGACTTTAACTGACTTTCAGCTGACTTCTGCTGCTGACTCGTGACTTCAGCTGACTTCAACTGCTTCAACTGACTCACTGACTTCGACTGACTTCAATTGACTTCAGCTGACTTCAACTGACTTCAACTGACTTTAACTGACTTTCAGCTGACTTCTGCTGCTTACTGACTCTGACTTCAACTGACGCTGACTTCAGCTGACTTCAACTGACTTCAACTGACTTCAGCTGACTTCAACTGACTTCAATTGACTTTAACTGACTTTCAGCTGACTTCTGCTGCTTACTGACTCGTGACTTCAGCTGACTTCAACTGACTTCAACTGACTCACTGACTTCGACTGACTTCAGCTGACTTCAGCTGACTTCAACTGACTTCAACTGACTTCAACTGACTTCAACTGACTTCAACTGACTTTAACTGACTTTCAGCTGACTTCTGCTGCTTACTGACTCGTGACTTCAGCTGACTTCAACTGACTCACTGACTTCGACTGACTTCAATTGACTTCAGCTGACTTCAACTGACTTTTCGGCAAGGTGTACACCTGACTTCAAGAGTGGTTAACCCCTCGGTTACACTGTTACAGTATGTACACAGTAATTCACCAATGTATAGCAGCGGTTTCTTTGGGTTTGCCTAAACGGGGCTTGCCGGGTCTCGTCCACCGCGTTATCGTTCGTTAACACGCACCCAGCGCTGGCGCAGACGCTACGGCACGGTGGACTTAGCGGGCGTCTCTCGTCCCCTGTGGAACCCATGAGAATAGCACGACCATCGACAGCGCCGGCACACCAGCGTCGGGTTACTTATCTCACAAGAGAGTCGCACAGCTATCGTTTCCATGACGACGGTACGCCAACCTCCTTCCCTCTTACTGCTTCCTATTCGTTCCGTTACGTTGCGTTGCGTACAGAATGGGGTAAAGAAATATGGCCAATCACTTTTTTTTTCTCACCGTATTCAATTAGGAATCAAGTTGATGTTTATGTTTCTCAAGGTCAAACACCTGGTGTTTGAAAGAAAAAAAAACCACGAAAACATAAAAAAAAATGATGATAAAATTCACAACTCGCAAGTAATAATCGTTTTATCGATAGATTTGATACTTGTTGATTATTGTATAATCCAGCGTCAATTGAGGAGCCATCTCACATATGATGAACATTTCAATGAATTCTAAGAAACATCATACAGTGATTCGATTCTTGTGATTAGATTAATTTTCAGAATTAACAATACGGCGAAAAGATTGTGATATCTGTGAGCGATTGATGAACAAATACGAGACATTTTATTTAATCCTTTGTCACATTGTATTTGAATATCATTTGACATCGATCCCACGTCATTAAATTTTATAATTACTCGTCTTTTTTTGGTTCCCCGATTTCGCACTCGTTAAAATTGATTTGAACCAATATGAAATTAGCTTCAATTTGGAATAAAATATCCAATATTTATAGGAGCTTATTTCTTTGAAGTTTCAACAGCCAGAGGATAAATACTTTGGTTCGACATTGAATTCAACAAGGAAATTAATGATAGCGATAAAACGAGTAACGCTTCGGAAATGGCGGGCAAAAAAAGTTTCATAGTCAGAAATAAGAAAATATCTCATAGCTATACACCCATGGATCTGCAGATAGGTGATAGTGATGTTTCTTTCAATGATGGAATTGCTACATGAAATAATCAAGTGACTCAGAAAAAACGGTGCAGGTATGAATTGACAGTGGTATATTATATCAGTTGGTATACTGCAGGATGCAAAACTGCACCAGAATCTGCAGATATCTCAATCCAGATGTGATGAAGTATGTAGATAACGTGGGTGCAGCGGAGGTTATCTAGAAAACTTTTCAATCGAGAATTCAATTCAATCTATACGGTATACGCGTGTGTCGAAAGGAGTGAGCCATTCAAATGCCAACTATCAGCGAGTATCTCCTACTGCTCACCGACCTTATCCATCAACACATACCACATAAGTAAATGAATCACGTGTAGTAATCCTCAAAGAATTATCTATATTTAACGTTGACAATGAGTGAGGTGAGCCGAAAGCCTACCACCTACGACTCTACACGCTCATGCTTGGAATATATAATATCGCAAATTCAAATAAATCACTAATCAAGCGAGTGTGAACCCTTGATTATCATCTGATCCGAATTTTGTAACCACAGGATGTTTACTTTATCATTTTTACCTCTCCGTTCAGAATAATTGAACATCACAAGTAATATAATCAATTAGATGTAGACATGGGTGAGTGAATGAATGATAGCGAATCTCCTATATAATCGTTTATAGACGTCAATTTCACGCTTAATTTTCAATTTCCATCTTATTTTCATGTATTTATGGTTTGATGGATGTGGCAACGTGGTACGAGATACTCGAGGTATATGTATATGTTTCGGATGACTGATGACTGACGAATGAGGAAAAGTGTCGGAAGGAAGACGTGTTGGTATAAGTCCCATGAGGTTTCCGATCTATAATATGCTTTATAGATAATATGCTTTTCTCAAAATAATAACACCGAAACTTGAACAGTGATGAATACGTGTAATCACCAAGGTCAGCCACACGATTGTGTCGAAGAATTACTAGTGTCCACTCGAGGTCAATAGCGTCGTGACGATGACAGAGTGTAAAAGTATATTGTAAATAATCGAAATCCTGCAATACTTCTACACTACAGCTTCTTAATGATTCATTGAGACTGGCCACGAGTCGTGCTCTATGATCATCGGGTGGCCAGTTTCACGAAATACTCAACACCCATTGTCAGTATATGCAGCACGCTATTGAGAGTATCAAGTTGGATTTTCTTAATCTCTAATGATCTACAGGATAAGTTTTCTCCGGTATTCATTGAGGAGCTTTGGACGATATTTCGCACGTGTGCTACCCGTGTCACGACAATAGACAGGAATAGAAGTAGGTAGGCGGAGCCTCGGCTCATCCCTGAATGGACCCAGGAGAAAAATCACCCTGTATATACCCACGGAATACAAACCGTGTTATAATGATCTCAGGTCGATAAAAAATGAAAGCGCCCCCACTCTTCTCTTTTTTGTCGGTATTCAACGGTGTGATATCTTGCGAGGCGGTCACTGGCCCGCAGCATAGATAATCTCACGATCAATATTTATTACAGACATGATCATTAAGTCGGGGTACCCGGCCGGGGCTAACTTACGAGGAAAGGGGCGAAAGGGAGAAAAGAAACACCTTCGATTTCGTTCAAGCATCTAATCTACACGTTATAGAGCTATAGAAACACACTGTACTTACTACAATAATTTTTTGACTGAATCTAGCTCTTCGTTACATTGTTTCATCAATATTGTGTTTGACATCGATCTTATGTGAATGAATTCAAAGGATCTTGAATGGAGTCGTCGAATTTCACTCTATATCCATTCATTCAAGGTGCCTGAAAGTCAACCAACACAACAATTTCCGAAGATATATTTTCTATGTCCTACTGTTTTTCTTCTTACGGGTTGACGAGCTTTACAATTGCGACCCGCATACATACACACACACACACACACATATCCACGAGACGCATCTTACACGTGCGTATGTGTAGGTATAGTAATTATTATGGACGAACACACCCACACGGAACCTGGACGGTCCCGAGATAAGCGAACGGGCTTTAACCGCTGGACGATAAGAGTTGAAGCAAACATACCAATTGAAAGAAAGTAAAGAGAAAATGAAAGAAAGAAAGACACGGAAATTGAATTGAAAAAAAGGGAAACAATTTTACAGAATATAATTTCTCAGTCTTCTTATTCGGAATGAAATGTATTTTTGAGAAAAAAAAAATTCAGTATGCAACGAGAATAAGATTATCGGTCGTAGCAGCACAATGTGCATCGGTATCTGCAGCCTCAGGAAGTGCGTCATGAGGAGTGATAATAAACATCGTAACGAACTTCTATAGATATTATACAGTATAATATTCAGAATTCCTAGTCGAGTTTCTTCGTTGTCCCGGTTCTTCAGCTATACAGACATATATTAATATGTTGGAGGGTTTTTTTTCCTTCTTTTCCTTATTTGTATTTCGTTTGGTTTCTCGTTTTTTTTTTCCTAATTCTTTGTGTGGAAGGAATAACCGAACACATTCGTTGGTTTCGTTTGTATTTAGTATTCCAAGCAGGTTTTTTTTCACGCACCACATGCACACAAAGAATGATCTTGAACGAGATAAATCGACGTAGGGCATTCACATTACTTATACCTATACACAACAATCTTGTTGAGGGAAACCGTCGAGACGCAAGGTCTCCCACAATCTTTTATATCTCCCTTCTTCTTTTTATGTAAGGGAAAATGGGTAGGATCCCAAAAATTGAAACTCAGCGTAGCATACTACCGAAAAACGGTCCAAGAAAAATACACAATAGAGTTTATGTGTACATGCGCGTCTATACTCACTATGAAATTCAAATTGTTATTTCAATTCAAAAAGAAATAATCAAAATAATTCGTTAATATCAGAATTCAATTTTCATCGAGAAGAAAAAGCAAAAAGCTCGGTTCTCGATAAGTGATCATCACTAGTAACCAACTTCCGCAATTTTTCAAATTCAGTGCTGGTACAGTCTTGGAATATTCTTGATATAAGATCGGAATACTCGGCTACTCAAAGTACACATGGTGGTGTATAGTTATATAGAAATTGAAATATAGCTTGAATGGAAACGACAGCGAGCTCACGACGCGGAGGACGTCGCGCTACCTGACCCAACCAGCCAGGTGCACACCGATCGACTGTAAGCGGTGTAACTTCCACCGATTCTTAGAATTTCATACTCCTCAAGGTCTACAAATATTCCCAGAAGATCGGGCTATTCCAATAGACAAATGAAAAGAAAATTGAATTTCGGCAGACTCGATATCTTCGTTCATGCATAAGAAAATACGTCGTACAGCTTGTGTGCTCTATAATCCGATCCCATGCCTGGAAATCGTGAAACAAGCTTTAAAACATTTCAGAACCAATTAAAGTTGTAGTGAAGTATAAAAATGGCCATTTTTCGTTTCTAGCCAACTTCAGATTAACGAGTTATTAGGAATTCACCCTGTATATACAAAGGTATTTTCTTATGCCCTATTTGTTTCATTTTGATGTTTAACAGATCTGAATACGGTGTCAGTGTCAAGAGACTAGCTTTCAGTTTCGCGTCAAGTACGTCAAATCTCATTCAGCCACAGAATGAATCGAGGCCCATAACACAATTCAACAACCGATAGAATTTCAATAACACTTTCAACCTCGACTGCCGGGTCTCTTGATACATTCTCATCATAATTTTTCACATTTTCAATGACCGCGGTCTCATTCATACATATATTCAACCATTCATTCATGCATTCTCCTACATTCGTCAATATTTATTCAATCTCATTTGATCTTGGATTTTTCAAGTTCTTACGTTTTCTTCGGAATAATGAGAAATAATCAATATACATTGCAAAAAAAATGTTATAAAAATTCCTTTTTTTTTTTGTATCGATGAAAATATTCTGCATTATGGTAATAAAACAAATAAATACTCACCAAACAACGCCGAAAGCCCCATATCCGATGGGTCGGTCCGGTTGAACAGGGTCCTGGGTCGGAGGTGGGGGTGGCGGCGCTGGGGCAGCGGGATGATAATAAGTAGGGGGGGCCTGGGCTGCGGCGGCAGCTGCCGCTGCCGCGGCAAGGACCGCTTGCCCCGGATGAGTCCCGGTCGTACCGCCACCACCACCGGCGGTAGCCCCGGCCCCACCCCCCTGCATAAGCGACATAGACACGCTCATGGACACCCGCGAGTGCCGGCTTGGCCCCACCACTGCCATCAAAAATTTGACCTAGGCCCCCCGTAGGCAATGACGATTATCACACGCGATATCGGAATCGGACCTCGATTCTCCGTCTCGCTCTCTTTAGATCCTCTTTCCGAAATACGGTATCAACGGTTTCCTCCTCCTCGATGTTTGTCTATTTTCCGGAAGGTCAAGATCGTGGCTAGTTTGATATAGTATCGTGACTTCGGATGCGAGTGATTTTTAGATCGTCACTTTTTCTGTCTAGTTTTATTCGTGCCAGTTTCCTTGCACTCTCCCATCTCATTCGGCATGGTATTTATTTATCTATATTGCACAATGTCGTGTTTCCTCTTTTACTACGCTCTCGCGTTCATCGCTGACCAGTTATTGCACTTCGTTGTTCGTGTACTCTCCTCGATCGAACGTCAACGAACACAAAAACAAAAGAAAAGAAATTAACAAAAAAAATAAAAATAATGTTTAAATAAACAAAATTAAAAACACTTTAGAATATTATTATTATTATTATTCCCTTCACTCACTCGCTGAACGAAACTTCACCTCACCGGCTTTTTGTTTACTCCTCTAAACACTAGAGTATTCTTTTTCTAGCCGAATTATTCTCCACCGAAAAAATTCACACCGCTTCCGTTCATCTTCTGTTTTCACGTATTTAAAATCCCAGAGGTTATGTTCGCACGGTGGGTAACTAGAGACTGAAATTCACTCGCGTTACTCGACGTACGTAGAGAGAGAGAGAGAGAGAGAGAGAGAGGGAGAGAGAAGCCTCGCGCTATAGACTCTATGCACTCAGCTGCTTAGTGTGAAACTGAGGACTGCTAGCCACCGGACACACGACACACTCGAGATGATATGCGAATAGTCGATTCCTCACACACTTGAACTCCTCTGTTGTTGTTATTGGTTTTATTTTTCTTTACGGGTTCTGTATCCTCGCTGATACCCTTTCGTCGAATTAAACTTTAGACACTTTAGAATAGATACACACGTAACACATAATCACAGAAAAATAAAACAGACCCAACGAATAAACACGCGCGCACTTAACATACACAGTTGTGTTATAGTTTCGGTTTTGACTATTTCGACCACTCGCGCTTTATACGACGATTTTTTTTTTTTTTTTTTTTCAAATTCTTATTGTTAGTATAATTTTTCTTTCTTTCTTTCTTTATCCTCAGGTATTCGGATTTTTGACAAAGAAACGTCGTTACGCAGCCAAGGCTTCCTGGCCACTAACTAACCGATGCGATGCTCGACTTTTTCTTTATAGAATATAACTCCGACTATCACCGCCAGAGAACGACTGCAGCGACGCATTCGAAAAGGTGGACGGTGCACAAAGGCCGTCACGTGACCTGCGCACAATTTTACTGCGCATTTACGAACCCCTAAAACGGGGGTTCCCGACATTATTTAATACATAAGTTATTTTTATGCTACTATTATGAACAATTTTTTCTAATAAATAACGATTTATATTGATTTGAAATTTTTGTTCGTTGTTTTGATGTCCATTCAATGTATAGAGTAGACAATAAAATTATTTCTACAATTTTGGAAAATTATTTCTTTGTTCATTGCCAATTCTTACCTTTTGTTCTTTGATACGTTTATAGCCAGTTTTATAATTATCTGCGCGAGGCTTCGGCGGATGTATTTGATACACATTTATAAACTACAAACGAATGAAGAATAAAGGAGCCGAGTTTAAAGAATGTTGAAAACTTTTCTGTAGCACGTCATCCGTAATAATCGTTTACTCTAAGGTCATAATGCAGAAATTTTGAGATACTGTTCACGACTGTTTACAGTCAGGAGCGAATAACTTTTCATGATTTTACTACCTCTTCTGCGTACATTTGCAATTCTTTGAACGAAATTCAGGTAGACAAACCTGCGCGTTGAGGTACATTACATGTTTTTCGGTACAATATGATCACGCAGCAGGTATACGAAATCGGGTATTGAACTGTAGGTTGGTTGGATGGTTTAGACTGTCGAACCGATCGCGGTTCGCTAATCCCTAATCCCTGATTCTATATGTATAGGGTATACCATTGTTGAAAATGGATTAAACCAAAGTATACCGAAGATAGGTACGATTCTATGCATGGACACAAATTCATTTATTTAGGTAACACAAGTCGGATTCTTCAAAATTCATACCGTGGTCAGTTGGATTGACGTTATGGTATTCTGAGTTTTATTCTCATGCCTCGAAGAATTAATTTTCTTTTAATGTAGACGGAACATAATGATGTTAATTAATCATTATTGACAAACAAATAACATGAATGTATGCCATCTTAGTGAAGAGAAGAAAGAAAAGAAAGAAACGGTTTAACGTACGTGACTGTGGTGTTTGATATTGATTCAACAGTGAATCACGCGTTATTGATTCATCGAGATTATCGATGATGATGAAACCTGAAGGAAGAAACTCTTCGTTTTACTTCTGCAAAGAACTAAGGCTGTATGA
Organism: Euura lappo; assembly: GCA_018257835.1. Lineage (NCBI taxonomy): Eukaryota > Metazoa > Arthropoda > Insecta > Hymenoptera > Tenthredinidae > Euura > Euura lappo. The sequence continues at coordinate 118,438 of JAEUYN010001010.1, read as the reverse complement.
TTCTTGCGATTTTTCGACGCCTTTCCTTCAGTATTCAGTGTGACTAGGAAATTTTTTTCAGGTTCTCATAAATCGGGAATTATTAGAGATATAAAAATTAAGAAATCCATACACTCCGTTTTATACAATATGATACACGCTTTAATCGATTGCATGTTAATATATATTTACAATAATGATTATCAAATATTAATATTAATATTATATTCATCACTTGAAAAAATGAAGCGAAATGAAGAAAAAAGAAACAATATGAACATCGATAATCATGTAAAAAAAAAAAAAAAAATTACTTCGATTATATCTATTTATGCATATCTATTGTAACTGATAATTATAACGATCCTTTTTAGCAACTCTTGAACAAGAAGCTGAGAACAAAAAAAAAAACAAAAATGTACAAAGGCATAGTTCGTTTCGGATTTGATAATAATCATAATAATGATGATAATAATAATAATAATAATAATAATTCTGTACAAGGATTATTTTCTTTCGGTTTGTTTCGTTCCGTTTCTTCCACCGAAACGGTTGTTAACAATTTGTAAATCAATCATAAATCGATAAACATTAGGTATATTCCAACAAAGACAAAAAATATTAACTTCAATCAGCAAAACAATGTATAAAACGTCTAGGCGATACAAATATCCTCGTTTTTTTGCATGTATTTACAACGTTATTTTTTTTCGTCGAAATATATGTATATTATAATAATAAATTATTTACTGTTTGTTCATTTATGCTAATTCGTGGACTCTTATCCTTTCTTTTTTTTTTCATTTGTTGCATCCGGAAATGTATTTATCCTGTATCTGAATGAGTGTGCATTACAAAATCCTAGGTAACGAACAACTAGAACCTTAAACAACAACGTATTTTCAATAAGTTGATTGTAAGAAAATATTCTGGATTTCACAATATTTATTAAGTTCAATTTACGTTATTGTTATTATTATTATTGATAATAATTACGCCCTAGTGATTTATTTTCATGTTTTTTTTTTTTTTCATTTCAATAATGAAGCTAAATAATCAAGCTATAAGTTCATTAATCTTTGGTCTGTTTTAAATTTTCTCAAGTTCCATTATTTTAGCCTTCATTCATATTAGTTCAGAAAAACTATTTGGAATTTTTTGCCTTTCGTTTCATTTTTGGGTTGATAACAGCGAAATCGATACAAATATGAAACCTGGATGGTGTGTGAAACGCTAAAAATTCTGATCTTTAGTTATTTCACACTACAGTTAAAAAAAAATCGAGTGCTTGAAAGAAGATTTTTCGAGATCATTTCGATAAGAATAAAAAAAACTATACTAATGATTTTTCAATTATTATCCATCGTTGAAAAATAGAGATCAAGAGTTTTTCTGGTGGTAGGAGTGTAAAAATATCTGTTAAACAGTTTTGTGCAAAATTTGTAGACCCTGAATTTGACTTAAACTGTTTTAATGATAAATTTGATAAAATTATAACTCTTGCCATTTTTTTTTTCCTATTTATCCTAACTCCTGTGTCTTACGACAATTCAAAACCTGTATTACTCGTCACTGCGTATCTCAGTTTTTCACGTAGCGTACTCTTTTTCTGATAATTAGGGAGCTTTAGGAGATTGAAACACGTCGAAGAGGTCGGTAAACGATTCTGCGGATCCTTCTTACGAATTGTGAAAAATCCTCTGATGACACTGCCTGTATTAAAACAAATATCATCGAATTTAGTCAAAATCCCTTCTGTCTACTCGATCAAAATGCCAATATAGAAAAGTCTCACCAATCGTATCTCCCGTGTCTTCGTCGTCACCGACTTCAACGCAACGTATCGAAAACGGAGGCTCCAAGTGAGCGAATCCCAGTAACGGAGACTTCGAACAACTCGTTACGAACTGTAAAGTGGAAATACAAATAAGAATAATCGTCGAAGCGAAGAGATGTTTCAGTCGGAATACTCTACCTTCAAGAACAATCCTCTTTCATCCTCTGAGAAATCCTTTTCCAGGATATCCCAGAGCCAGCAAACGACCCTGTGGCTGTCGTGAAAACCCCCGTAGTACTGCGTGTGGCGTCTCAAGTCCCTCAAATCGAGTGGAACGTTGTCCCCAGAGATGAGTCGCTGGAGCTGAGGATGATATAAAAATTAAAGATCGTTCATCGCGAGAAAAGGAATTTTTAAACTCAAGAGCCTCACCTCTGGCGTCGAGAAAAGAGCGAGCCAATCCGGATTAATGATTGATCTGAACCCTTTTATGAAGGCAGAAGTCTGGTCTTTGATTTGCGTGTGCATTCTGAAGTGCGCCATCAAGTGTATGTAGTTAATTTTGTTCTGGTTCGTTACAGGGACGGCCCTCCCACCCGGAACAAGTTCGTGAGTGACGATTTTTCCCAGGACGTCTTCGTCAAGGGAGAAACTCAACTCCAACTGCCTAACGTCACCTTTGAAGTGCTTCACCAGGGTCAGACTCCGGTACAGATCTCGGTCCAGAGAAGCTAGCTCGTCGAGCCAGCTGTAAAGGGCGCCGCCAGCCTGACCAGAGAATTGGGAGACGAAAAACGAGGCGAACGGAACGTCGACCACGATTCCCTGGGGATAAGAAAGGCAGGATCTTCATTGAACGCCCGTCTCTCGGGGGAAATTCTTTCGATCGGACACTCACCTCGTAAACAGCTTTTCCCAGCATCCGACCGACGAATTCGAACAGCTGGAGATGGTTGTCTTGCATCGAGGACGTCGGCGAGGGGTACAATCTGTTCTCCGTCGTAGCTCTGAACAGATTGAGGGAAGGATCGAACACCCGTTTTATCGTTTCCTCGAGAAACTCTTTGAAAACTCCGTCCTGATCTATTCCAGCCTCGTCTAGTCCCTGCTCGTTCACAAATCTCACTCTTATCACCCCTTTAAGAGCCTGCGACGGAAGCATGGCCAACTGTCTGTAGCCGTCTTCGACGATACGAGATCTGAAATTCATTCGGAGACAATAATTGCGGATTCAGACGAAGAAAAAGAACAATTTCATTGAAATCTGTTTCTTCACCTATGTACAGCGATGAGAGTCGAAGGGGGACTGTTGCAGGCGCTGACCGTCAGGCCAAGGACCGCTTTTTCGTCCGAAACGTGTTTTCTGAAGAGAACTACGCGTTCGGAGTGGGGAATTACGTGAGGCATCTTGGATAGAAGGAGAGCGGCCCCTCTCCGTCCTTTTTCTAGGTCTGCGAGGAACCCTGAGACCCGTACCTCCTGTTTATGGTAGAAGTTTCATTGAAATCATTGATATTTTCAGAGTTTTCTTGCTTTATTTTGTATTTGGAAGCGTTGAATCTTAACTTTGCCAACCAGTGTCCGTCGGGGCAAAAGGTTCGCCTACAATCACGACGATAAAGAGCCATCAGAAGAGTGTGCAGAGACGTGAAGAGAGGATTGCTTGATACAGTCTTTACATCTGTAACATCTGAAACTTTAGTACGTTAAATAATTACTGTTATTTATTCACATATAACTAATCGTCGGAATCGTATCATTGGCCTGATTCATCTTACAAGAAGGAGCTCGGAAAATCACGTCAACGATTTACTTGGGACAAGCTTGGACAAACTACAAGGAACAGAAAGCTGTTCAAGTAGACATCAACTGCCCCATTTTTTATCAGTTCTTGAAAAAGTTTCCTCTCAAATTTCTTGTTACCCAAGTGCTTTCGTCGATCAGACTTCTTTACGACGAGTTTTAATGAAATCTGTGACGTGAATGTCCGAGCCAATCCTTGTCGGAGAAAATTTTCGGCGAATTACTCACCAAACAAATTGTTTAGGACCGCTTTATACAAGAACTGGTTCAGAAAATAAGACATCGTCACAAAATCTGTGAGCTTGAACGGTTCCTGCTGCTCATACATTTCCATATCGTCTAAAATTCTGGAAAAGATGAACGATTTTTAGTATTCAAGCGGAATGTATGCCCAAGAATGGAGGAACTATTTCAGGTCTCGGAATATCGGAAAATTGATACTCACGTAACGTAATGTGTCATGCAGTCGCAGAATAAAATCAACATTTGAAATTCCGGAGCCGTGCATTTAGTGTTTGCGGCCAAATGGTCAAGAAACGCTTTGAGTCCGCAGTATTGACCGAGTGTACAAAGGAACAGCCACATGTGGTATAAAATTTTGTCTTGATAGCACAAACCTATAATCAAGGAAATTTGATTATAATTTTTCCAGTTTTTCTAGAATCTAAGAAAAAATCTGGATACAACAGATATGAGAGAATCTGATGAAACTCACCAGTCAAAATATCGAGTTTCATTTGAGTCAGAGTGTGTAAAGCAGTTTGATACAAAGAACAGATCAAAGCTATTCTAGTAGCCTCTGGACTCCCCAGCTTCCTGTAGTTTTTATTACTATTATTTCTGTTTGTTCGAGCTTCTAAAAAGGCACGACGGAAGATGTTCGTTCCGATGGACGTACTTTGGTGGTCTGGCTGGAACTGAGCCTCCTTTTCGACCAGTTTGCTCAGTGGAAAACCTGCGATAATCAATGAAAAATGACGATTAATAATTAGGGAATAAATAACAAGAATTTATACATCTGGAAAATGCTTACCGATCAACTGCGCGACGATTTTTCCCGACCAAAGACAAGCGAGTTGTGATTTAACGTGAGGAATAGCTTCCTGAAGCGTTGTATCAATGCTCTGCGCAAACCACCCTAAGACGGGATGCCAATGAGTTAAATTGCTCTGTTTGGCCACGACATACTCTTGGCAGGCTTCCAACATTCGCGTAACGACAAACTGCGGAGGATAAAGAATAATAAGTAATATGAAAACCATTTCCACAGAATCGAAGAAATTCTCACAGTGAATGAAGGAAAGTACAGATCCCCCAAGACCTCGTCCTTCTCGATATTGGCCAGTTGTATCAAATTGGCCAAAAGACAGAGCGCGTAGCTTCCCTCCAATGCGTTGAACACTATCCTCAAATGTTGCTCCGAATTCAGAAGTTCAAGGCTTCTTCGGAACAGATTGTGGGCCGTTAGGGACGATATGCACTGCAAACAGCGGAGAACAGGGAACGAAACGATTTGTGGTTGATTATTTTTTTATTTTTACCGAGAGTTGAGATAGTTTTTACTTTTTCACGCTTATTTCGACTCGTCGAGACTCTTTGGAGATAAATTATGGAACGTTGTTGGGTATTTACCTCTGGCGACATTATGTTCAAGTGGTGGATCAGCGCCGGCACGCTGCAGACGTTTATTAGGAACATGGAGACCAGTTTATCGGACATGTGTGATGAGATTAACGGCCTTAGAGACAAAGTCACTGCCGCCGAAAGCGCGACTGGTGTCAAAGCTATCTTTGCTTTTCCCAATCCCTTCACTAACAGGATCTGAAAGAATATTCATCAACTTGATGCAATTTTCGAACAACTGGCTCACAATCAGTTGAGATCAATAATTTTTTATATTGAGACAAGAACGATCTTGAAAATCGATTTTCAATTCACGAGTAGAATGAATTTTTTTTCTTCCCAAATCGCTTGCAAAACACAAAAATTGATTCGAAACTCGACTTTTTTTAAACCTGGGATGAAAATCAATCGATTCTTTCTTGTCTGATTCTCCGTTTTTCCCCTGGACTCTAAATCACCTGCATAACGGTATAAAATCCGCAATTAACAAGATGCCCCATGATATTGGCGCAGAGTTGGTTCATTCCGTTCCTGAACTGTTCCATCCCCTTGACTTTGAGGATGCCCCATGTTCCGGTGGAGGTGAAGCTAATCAGGGTATGTAATCTGAGTAGGATTGATTTGTGGTCTGCGACCATTTCCGGTCTCAGATCCTCCAGGCCGCTCATACAATAGTTGAGGATTGTTTTCATCTGCGATATCCATGTTATTGAATAATCCTTGTTCAAACCTAAGCCGACGTACGAAAGCTTCAACGATTCAGAATCTAGCGTCTGAACGAGGTACCTGAAACATTTGACCAGTTTTTAAATAAATTTTCACGTTCTGAGTATATTTGTGATAAATAACGAAAGACAAGGTTGATTCTTGCTTCAATGGAAGAGATTCTATCCCCTCAACGTTGTACCAAAGTGATATTAACGATCGAATAAAGATATGGTGATCGGAAAGTAAACGAACCGATGAGTCATTTACTTTTTTCAATATTTAATCCTCTCCTTCCCCTAGATTTTTTACTTTCCTGCATATAAGGCATGTATATGTATATAGATAAGGCGCTGCATTTTTTCAATGGGAAATTGCTTTTTTGGTAGAATTTATGACGGATTATCTAAGATTGGTAATTTTCTGATTCTAATAAGCTCATTAATATTCTAAATAATGGAAATTCGATTCTTGATTACAAAATTGCCTCACCTGCATAATCGCTCCAATCTGTCTTCGTCCCTCTCCTTTTTGTACACGATCAAGAACCTGGACGTTACTTTGTAGACCTGGATCGCGGGTCTGAGTTGTGAAACCGTATCGGCGTTCGATTCGTCCGGTATACTGGTGTCGAAGTCTTTCCTGCATGTTGAGAACAGACAGACTCAATAAAACTTGACTTGTTGATGAAGATTATTAGAAAAAAATTGCAGACAAGGCTCAGAAAGATACAAAAATGTGAATAAGACTTACAGTATCGTTTTGGTGTACTTGACCCGTGCGAGCCAGCCCCTGACACTGGCTTGTATGCGTTTTATCGCATCTTCCCTCAGTTTTTCATTGGCCCGTTCCTCCCTAGCGGCTTTAGTCTGCTGTAGGAAGCTCCCCTTGGATGATTCTTCTGTCTTGAACATCGTCAAGTGGTCACCTGCTGTTTATCAGTTTGTCAACATCGTCAGCTGATCGTGAACGCTCGTTAAAACCGTTCGAATAGCTCCATCTCCTCGAATATCCACTTGCGACTGTGTGTCGGTCTCTAGTTTGCGTATATTCAACGTTACGAAATCACATTATCATCATACTCGCTGCTTTATGCCGTTCGTTACACCAAAGCCGCGATAACCGCTCAATTTTTCAATATTAAAGAATCAAAATCAGGCACTTCGATCGACACTCAGCGATTATCCGTAGCTCCTCTCACTTGAATAATTTTAATCATTGTCAAACCGACTGTGACGCTGAATTATCCGCTCCTACCACCGATGACAGATCGCTCCCAACGCGATCGGCCATTGTTATTATCACACATTCTATTCGATAAAACGTCACGGCACCGAGCACCACTACAATCGCAACAGGAACAAAGGAGGTTATGTTAGGTCAGTGGAATGGGAGAATCGCGCACCCTGCGTCATCTGCCGGACATTCTTCGAATCTCAATATTTTTTTTTTTTACAGTCGATCGTCACATTTTTTTTGTGGGTCGATTCCGTCGTCTGTCAAAGCGGCGAGAGTTTTTAAATTGTATTTTGTCGGTGCGATAGAATGGAGACTGTGAGACCGTGCGGTTGCAAAGGAATTCGGACCTGTCTTATTTGCGAAAATGAATACGGACTGCCGAGAACGATAATTGGGGAAGATTTACAGGTCAGATTGGAGCAGATCCTAACCTAACCTAACCTAAAATAAGCTTATTTTGTACGAACTGTGCTTAGAGTGATCGCAATTGACCTAAATTCACGTGACAAAGGATCTGATAACGTGAATTAATGTGACATAAGGCGATGTAACGTAACGTGACATAACCTGTATTGACATAACCTATAACCCCCTGGTTTTTAGGCCGGTATCTTTCGAACGGTACGTTCTGCGAGAAAATTTGTAAGGATCTTTTTTGTAGAGAATTTTACGAACTTCATATTTTGTTATTGTTGGTTTTACCCAGGAGCAACCGGTAACGAGATATCAGTGGAAAAACAGAAGCTGAGAGGTTAGGTTGACGTTTCTGAATTAATATCGGTCGATAGAACCTGACCTGACTCAATATTACAAAGAAAATTGAATGAAGTGATAAAATTGACTCAAATACGTTTGCAATTCGGGGCTGTAAATCTAATTTTTAGCAAAACTGCAACTGGATCGTGGTTGGCTGCTCAGAGAAAATATTTTTGTTGCCCTTTCGACTCTATTCTTCGTTACGAACCCCTTGTTGCTTTCAGAGCAAGAAGACTTACGTGTATTGCTATCGATGCGACAAAGCTTGGCCAGGATGGGAGATGGACGTTGTCAACGAACACCCGAACCATGCAGGGGATTCGATTGAATATCCTGGGGTCTACATAGAGGTGCTTTTCTGTGATTTATCGATGTTATTTGCTCGGTCTCTTCTCGATCGTTGTCATTGTTATCGATTATAAAATAACGATGATTGTTTCAGACAGATTTTTTAAGCATAGATGAAGCAGACTCGTTGATCAATGATCTGGACGCTCTACCTTGGGATCTTTCGCAAAGTGGAAGAAGAAAACAGGTGCGTCTGCCTCTTGGTGGCTGAAATATTCCATCGATGAATAGTCGGTGACTAATATTTGATCCAATCCACAGAATTACGGTCCGAAATGCAATTTCAAAAAGCGCCGTCTTCGTCTCGGAGAATTTCTCGGTTTCCCGGCACCTACGAAATTTGTTCAGGACAAATTTGACGCCGTGCCAATTCTACGTGGTTTTAAAACCATTGAACAGTGCAGTCTCGAATACAATCCGAAGCGCGGAGCGTCGATCGATCCTCATATAGACGACTGTTGGATATGGGGGGAACGCATAGTCACTGTAAACGTGATTGGGGATTCGGTCCTGACTATGACGCCCTACAAAGACACTTTGAAACGATACAATCTGCTAGATGTTCCTACTTATCCACCTGTCGTTCCCCCGCCGAGGGACGAGATCAAGAATGCTATAGAAGATGTTGAAAATGTGGTCGTAAGATTGCCGATGCCCGGAAGATCGCTCATGGTTTTATACGGGGCCGCGAGGTGAGAAATAGAGAAAATAGAACGAATGAAACGAATTATCAGTTTCTAATGATAATGAAAATATCCATTCCTTTGGTTCAGATATGACTGGGAACACGCCGTACTGCGAGAAGACGTGGTGACACGCCGCGTATGCATCGCATACCGTGAATTAACTCCGCCTTATTTACCGGGAGGAGAACGTTACGAAGAAGCTAGTAAAATTTTAGATAATGCGATGATGTTTTGGTGATTGTATAGGTATTTATAGCACGGAAGTAATCAGGTAACTTATAATTATCAAGAAGTGAAATTGGGAGTTTATAAATTGTAGATAATAATGAAAGTGTAGGTAAATTTTAGTCTATTATTATAATTATTTTGTATTTATTGATTTATCACTGTTTTTGTGACAGATTAATGCAACATTAGCACTAAGTAGGACAGGTATAATAAATTAATTCACTATCCTAGCTCTATTTTTATACGAAGAACTAAGTTCTTGGTAACGTGAAGAACGCATTGACGTGTACATCAAGTTTCCCAAATTTCAGGTGTAGATATATTCTGTATATTTGTATTTTCCCACGCTGTTATCATTTTAGTTGTTGTTGTTATCAATCTTTGTTAATAATTCCGTGTACAATCAGACGAGATCATATCTGGAAATGTGGATTCGGTGACTGACCTAGAGAATATTTTTTGCATTCGACAATTTATCCGGTTTGATTATTGTGGTTTATAATACTGTTTTTTCTTGCACGTGTACAATATTGTTATGAATATATGTGTATGTATCAGTTATATTTATAATTTATTGGGTAAATAATATACTATTATTCAATCAACGTTGCAACCATTTTAATAGATCATATTGAGAGAAATTAATTCTTCCACTATACACATAGAACAATGTGATACTGTAATCACACCACAAGCAATCTGTACCCCTTGAAAAAAAAGAGATGAGACTCAAGGGACTGCGATAATTCCCAACTATGTTGACATCCTCCTTCAGCGTGTGTAAATAATTTGTATCATACTTCGTTGGTAGAAAATTCTTTACGTGTGTCAATAATTCTCAAAAGTGGTCAGAATTTTTGTTGATCTACTAATCAGAAACGATGCCAATTCATACTCGAAAATGTCGTTCTGACGTCAGAGTCAAGCCCTGCAGCATGTTCGTTGAAATATTTCGAAAATGCAATATATCGACGTTTTACGATCATGCATGTATGGAAAAAGCGCTCGAATTCTTTTATTCCGAAAATGTAGACTTCGGTCAAAAGATCAGACGGGTCAAAGTCGTCAGGTGGATATCATGGCGGCCATTATTATCCGATCACGGGTATAATCATGGACTAAAAACTTCTTGAACGTATACATTGTTCTGCTAGTTCAGCTAGTTGGTATCATGTTCGTCGTTACGACAAGTCGAAAATAGTGGTTCATCCTCTATACTAAAGGCTGCAACTGTTACCCTAGAAACGTCAAATATCTACTTATACACATTTAAATGCGAGTCTGACTTCTAAACTCAGCAGACTTGTACAAGATTTCGAAATGTGCAATCAGACGGCGAAAAGACAATCGTAGACAGTGTAAACATTCTATGTATAATGTATATTGACTCTGTAGGTAAGGCTCCTGAAATTTTGTGACTGAAGGCAATACAGCTCCATGGATGGAAGAGATGAAATAAATATGCACTTTTAAAGTTTTTTATTTGTATCTTTTTTTTGGTACGCAGCTGAATAAAGATAAAAATTGGCTTCGCGCCAATAATTATACTATAAGTTTGCTGTATATTTTATACATAGGACTTGCAAGACCCTAAAATAAGATATTTCACGTATCAATTGTATTTGTATATGTATTATATGTATATGTAGTATTTATCATATTATACTATGATAAATTGGATTAAATATTCAAATAGGCATGATGTAAGACACGAAAGGTTTTGCACTGGAAAATATTTTCAACCCACATCCGATTTTTTTTTATTCATTAAATATTATTATTATTATTATTATTATCATTATCATCATCATTATTATTATCATTATTATCTTAAAGTCAACCTCGTCGTGCGCAACTATTAATTCTTATCTGCATAAAAGACAATTAGTGCAGTATTCGCTCAATTCGCTGCATAAGTACATGACAGTAAAATCTATTTATTATACATAAATTTGCTTGAAGAAAAAACAAAAACAGAAAAGACAAAATTTTTCTAACGCGGCTAGGCGATGCTGCTGTTGGGGTGAGTTAGGGGGAAATCGGGAGACTGCAAGTAAACGACAGGGATATTAGTGGCAGGATCGGATTTACCAACTTGGGCGTAACCGTTCACCAAGCTTTCGCGAAGTTCCCAACGACGGCGTTCTCTTTCAGTCTTCTGACGCCTTATGTTACGTCCCAGCATGCAGGCGAACATTATTCCCGTCAACTGTAACAAGTTTTGTTACACGTACCGTCAATAAACGTGACAACGAATCATCGTATACAGTCGATATAATTCTACCAAATGCCAATGATGAGTCTGCATCAGTGTGCAGCTGCCAGTGTCCATACATACAACTGTGCAGGTTGAGATTACGAGCAAGAGACTCGCCAAGTACATTGAAAAAACTCGAGACGTGAGGATGAACACGTACCTGGATCAAAGCGATGGCTGTTGCTCCAGTACCCAAGTAGACAGCACTTCTGGTGACAACGATCCCCATGCGCTCTAGACAACCCTCTGAATAAACATTGGCGCACATTGTTGAATTGTAGTAAAAATCAGCAGCGGTATACCAGGAACAACACGAGTTAGGAACCCCCATATCGTTCTCGGCGGTTGTTAGGAGGCCTTCCCAGTCTTTGTAGCTATCGTACCCACAGCAACGGAGCTAGCAATTAATAGGGTGTAAAAATTGGTGTTTAATTATGAAGACTCCAAATGATGATCTCCTCGGTACCTTCGACTGCAGGATGTTCATGGCGTATTCAGCCTCGCCGCTAATCTCGTAGTGACGCATGTTCACGTCGATAAGGGCGCCAAGTATACTTTTTACACCATCTTGTAAGAAGTAGGCGGCAACCGCAGCCGAGACTTCCAAGACCAGGATCAGCGACATCGAAACTGCAAACTGTACGGTGATCGATGATACAATGCAGTTCGTTATACGAATTGCAGGTCTGTTACTTTTGCAACACAGACGATGAGGTTCTGCACAATCTTACCATCAAGACCATGCAAGTGCTCTCTCTGATCGCACCGCAGCATCCCATGAAGGCGATGACGAAGATCATGATCCCGGCGACTAATAACATCGTTGCGGGAGAGAAATAGCTATTGGCAAGGAAGTGTTGGAAGTCATCGTAGACTGCATAAATCGTTGTGGCGATCGAGATGATCATCACCCCGGTTAGCTGTTGATTGAGTTTGCCGATGTAATGTCATTTTTTATTCTCCAACTGGGTTCAGAATTCTTGCTGATTATAATGTTTTCCTAGAGCCTGTTTGAACAATAAGCCGCGCGATAACCTGCGTCAGATTTGCGGCACCTGATGCCGTTGAAACAATGTTCAACGCGGCCGCAGCGTTATCCAACTGATAAGGTGTAATCTAGAAACGTAGCTATTCTGATCGTACGACGATTGTTTAATTATATCGAGTCATCAATATCAGCGAGCATACTTTTCTCTAATGAAGAGAATTTATCAGACCGGTAAGAATCGTCTGCCATTTATTTCGCAGCGTAGAACAGAGCTCGGTCTTTAATGGAACATAAAAAGCGATTGCGGTACATACATTCGATTGACAATAGTCTCAAGGACGATACAGCGGCGTAGTCGACGATAACAATATGTCGACTTTGGAAAAGTGTGAGAAGTCGTACGATTTGTAAAATTTGAACAAATCGAAGTAGATCGTATTCGAATAGACCGAGTCGACGAAAGTATTGTTATAAAATTTTGATAAGGTCGAGAGACACGCGAGCTCGTAACACATCGCATAAAGCCATATGATAGTCTCTGAGGATGATATCGTCGACCGTATGTACACACACGAGGCGAGAGAGACAGAATGATATAGATTGATAAGTGTTACAGACCACGAAGAGTGCGTTTACTGCGCACAAGAGATACTTTATGCATCGTAGACCGATGTCGAGCTGGGTCGCTGCCATTTTTTCGATCGCAGCCGAGTTGCCCTTGTTCCGATGGCAATTATTATCTTTCCTCGATGAAGTCACGCAATATTATTTTACCTGGCAGTCTAAGCACTACGTCTGATTGTATCAAGGCGCGAACTGTTAATGGCGACGGCCGTACGGCTCCGGTGTCGAGTCAGGTGCGCCGCTAACTGCTGATAATGAAAACGAAAATGCACGAAGTTGATACATTTCATACGATAAAGACCAATCGCAATAGATCCCAGCGGTGGAACCCGATTTGAAAACTATATTCCCGCCATTTTTTATGGAAATGGTATATTTCGATACAAGTGCGAAAAAACAACTTTCGCACACATATCGAACAAAATTTTTCATCACAAACGCACGTAGAGTCCGATTACACGCACGCTTGCGTGCGTAAAGTCGAACTTTACGCACGGCGTGAGGAAAAAATTATTTTCCGCTACCGATGAGTCCAATTTTTCACGCCCGTTAGCGGTTCGACCGTATGTAGCACGCGATCGATCGAACATTCGTGGTCACTGTCACCCCAAGACTCGATTAAACTTTCAAGACGTTCACCTTGAACTCAAGGCCAAATGCTTAGGTATTGTATAAATTCCAACAACACTGGGTATTGAACAATAATTCAACAACTGTGACTAGAATTTCCGCCGCAACTACCGCCGGAAATGGTTACACGTAGTTCAGCCTGATAAACAGGCGAGTTAAGTTTTCCATATGAAACTTGACGATTCGAAGCATATTCTATACCCCAATGTTTCTTGCATCAATAGAAGAAATCATATTGAAAAAAATAAGAGTACTTTGATTGTACAGCTGATAGGGAGAATCGTTCGAAAATACGGAGGAGACGCCCCGTGTCTAGGCAACTCGCAACACACCGTTGTAAAACTGTTGGTATTCCAGTTCCGAACGACCAATATCCTTCCATGTGTACATTGAATGTTGCTCTTGTCTTGTAGACAAGAGGATCGTAAAACACTTGCGGATAGTCGTTCCACCGACCATAAATACTCAAGGTCTGAGCTACGTCGTGCGACGTTCGTTCTTTTCATCAAACATCTAACACAACAGAGTAGAGTCTCTTTTGCCTAATTGTATGAAAACATACACCACGTGGTCTGGGGACCATTTGGGGAACTTTAATTGAGGATATGAGAAGGAGGGGTAAAGAAGTAGTCATCAACAATCGGAATATGCGTATATCTGATATGTTTTATTACAAATATTCACATGTTTAAAAAGAATAACAGTATTTTTGGTTTCTTTTGACTTTGGATTCGATGTTACCTTAGTTTAGGAACCACTGCTGAAGTATGAGACATACTGTTATGGCACGACTTATCATAGTAAGAATAACACATAGCAGTCCAATTATAACACATTATAGATATGTACGATATTTTAAAGAACATCAAGTTTCAAAGTACAGGAAAATCTAACGATAGCTTAGGTACAGTACATAGTATCCTATGTTTGTGGTATAGGAAGTAATTCTTGGAAAGAAGATATTTATGTATCAGTATAATACATACGATGAGATGTAACGTCTTCTTTTCTTCTCTCGTTTTATCAATGTCCTCTTTTTCAGACAGTCTCGTAACTATTTTTGATTGACTTCGCCAAGAAGACCGAAAACCATATTCCCAGTAGCTAAACGCAACGATAATGAAAAAGATAAAAATTTCATATAAGACTCGTGAATTATCATACATGTAAAGAATATTATCACTTGTCTTATATTCTCACCTGAATGAATGCTATGCCGAGACCGGCACCACCTAGTTGAATAGCGTGTTCCTTGACGAAGACGAGAAGTTCGTTCTTACATCCATGTTCGAAGACGTTAGGGGACTGGGCTATACAGGACGCATTACCAATGGCACCAGTTTCGGGTTTGCAGCAAGACATGGGTAGAGATTCGTTCATGAACGGTGCCCAGTCTTCTTTGCCTTCGAGCCCACAGCAAGTCAACTGAATTCATAGATAATTGCTGGCATGAATTGAACGAAGTATTTAATCATACTAACTTGTAGTCACATTGAACACACTTAGTCATTACTTTATCTTTGAACACACGCCTGGAAACGTGTTTGAAGAGACTACAACACACTTGGATTTTCAGTGTAGTGACCATGAGTAGGCTGATTACTTATTCCTGGTGCTCATATTTCATCAAATTATTCGATTACTAGCATAAATACGGCTTGAAGAAAGTCTTGGATACTATTTTTCGATAATCAACGGGTTTCAAAACTCATTTATTGAAAGGTTCGAGTATGTTTTTAACTTTTGTACCGTTTGGGACCACCGTTTAATTTTCCACGTGATTCATATGGCCACTAATGGAACAACTGATGGCCAGAGACGGTCCTAAGGTGGCCAAAAACGGTGTGTCTACCCTATAGTATACTTCATTCTATTCACATGGCCCAATATATTGAAATGGTTATTGAGAGACACTGGTCCACGCGTGTTACGAGCTACTCATTGCCGATAAGACTGCATGTCCACAAGGTCACATCGGCGATAAACAATTGCATTTAAGATACCTACGAGTGCACAGATCGTAAAGCTTTCAGCTTGATTCACCGAACGATAAGGTATAAGCAAAAGAAAATGTGGATCATATCAAGAGCGCAGAGTATTTTCTTCATTATTTCTCACCGGTTTTTGCGGAATCTTCGAAAACTCTGCTACGAGTTCATATCAAGGGTGAAAATCGCTGCTACTTAATGCACATAGAATTGCTATAAGATATGAAATAAATGTGTATCGAGTTTCATACCGTTCGCTGGATTTGATCCCACGCGTATGAGATTTCAGCATTAGTTTTGTATTGTCCCATAGTAATCTTCATCTTCTCAGTGATGATAGTGTCCGCGCTCGATCGGAGAACGTAGCCCGAAATTCCGCCAGCAAGTTCGAGGATAAAAACGAGCACCATCAGCACTGCGAACTGTGTAAAAGAAAAATTGATGTATCAGCATCTAATTGGGGGACCTTTTGCTTTCTTCGATCGTTAAAATCTTTGTGGATTATAAACTTACCGTTATGATCATACAGTAATTCTCTCTTACTGCTCCGCAGCATCCGAAAAATGCGATGAAGAATATTATCAAACCGATCGCGATGAGGAGCGAAGGAACCGAGAAGAACTGGTTGTCAAGAAAATGCGTGTAGTTCCGGTACACCCCGAGAATCACGGATCCAATCGATATCAAGATTATTCCAGTGATCTGAAGACAATTACATATCACAAGCTTACATTATTTTCATGCCTCACTTAAGTATGTACTATACATATTCATGTAATCAAATTCTGCAATTAGATTTGAATACTAATCCGATAAATGAATCAAATATGTATGATGGTGAATCGTTAAACATGTGATTACATGAATGGACATTTATAAATAGGATAGGAACAATCATATAGAAGATAACATAATCTTCGCGCACGGCATATAATCTGTTGTGTGACTCCATGGGTTTTCATTATCATCCTTGTTACACCGACTGAATCTAGCGAGCGATGAACATTCGAATAAACTATTCAGGCATTATAATTTCAGAACCTATTTTTTAGTACGTTTAGCCTGCAGGAAAACGAAGGCAGTCCCCACGCGTGTTTCTACGAAAATATCGTCGGCATTTCCGGAAGGTAATAATGACTAACCGATGAGTCAACAATTCCAGTAATAAATGCAGTGACATTCTCTGGGTTTTTCCTGCATTCAGGATTTTCGATCAGATTATTACTTCTTCGTCTTGTCTTTACTGTGTGGTCACGTATCTTATCAACACGATTTTTCTGCATTTCTACCCATGATTCTGTTGGACTGTCAGGGAATCCTGGAAAACCGGGAAATGTCAAATAATTCGGGCTCTTATCCTGTAATATCTCAATTTTTCGTCTACAGCTTGTAAAACTTTCGAAAATATCTAAAATCTCGCGCTAATCCCAGAGTACCTTAGTTTCTTTAAATTGAAATGTTTATTGGTATGTTTAGAAATTCATCAAATTCGAAAAAAAATCCCATTTCAATTGAATTAAGGCTGCTTTACGCTTACATTTAAGGATGTATAGGCTATACAATCTCAACCAAAAGTGAGTCTCGTCGTCAATATTGAGTACTTCGAGATGAGATAAAAATTGGAAAAAAATCAACCACAATCAAGATGATAAGAGTATTCATTTTCAATAATAATAATGCCCAAAAGTTATCAACAAATTGTTTAAACAAATCATGGTTTAACAAATTTCCTGGTGACGTTATTTTTTTTTCATGTCAAATGAATTCGTTAATCTTTCTGAATACACATGAATTTTTTCAGAATTTTGTCACTTTTTTGAAATTCCCGTTTTCGATTTTGAAAAATGGAGAAAAAAAATCTGAATTTTGGATATGTTATTGTGGAAACGATGTAGATTACAATTCCGAAGTTTCCGGAGCGGGGAACAAATAGTTTTGTAAATACAGCCTCTGGAAATTTCCGAAAACGGAAATTTCAAAAAAGTGACAAAATTCTGAAAAAATTCATGTGTATTCAGAAAGATTAACGAATTCATTTGACATGAAAAAAAAATAACGTCACCAGGAAATTTGTTAAACAATGATTTGTTTGAACAATTTGTTGATAACTTTTGGGCATTATTATTATTGAAAATGAATACTCTTATCATCTTGATTGTGGTTGATTTTTTTCCGATTTTTATCTCATCTCGAAGTACTCAATATTGACGACGAGACTCACTTTTGGTTGAGATTGTATAGCCTATACATCCTTAAAATTTAAGCTAAAAATAGCCTACTCTGAATTAGAAATGGTGAAGTTGAAAAATTTAGTATCCTCAAATCATAATCAATCGAAATGGCAATGATTAATGAACATTTGGTAATTCAGTTGATGTAAGATAAAACTACAAGAAAAATCAGCAAGTCTATTTTGTAAAGAAAACTTTTGTTGTTCGAGTCATAAAAAATTCGCATTCAAAAACTGTACTGCTCAAGTAACTTGGGTCGAAAAATTCCTGGAAAAATTGAAAATGCCGAGAAATGTCAGAGAATTCAATATTCCGTTGCCGCTAGACACCCTGTCTTACAAATAAATTGCGTAATGCGATTCCACATTGCGGTAAGAAACACAATATTCTATCCATACAGTTACACCTATCGATAGGATATTGGTACAATACAGTATCCTGTATACTGTGAAGGATAACCAGTGTATTAAATAACATATCGAATTCAGTATTTGCCCTGTTTCATTATCCTCCGAAAAATCATGTTTTTTCGCATTGAAATCATTAAAAAATTGCTAATTTTAATTTGCATCAAACCAAACTTCTGTACCAGTCTACATGGTTAAATGCAATATGGCGATCGATAATATCTCTTGAAGCGACATCGAATAGCTATAGACACAAACAATGACTGAAGTCCTGCTCATAACTTGGAAGAAAAGAGCGCGTGGTTATCGCAGATCGGTTTCTTCCGTCTGGAATCATAATATTACTGCATACGCTGGCACGTTGTTCAGAGTTCAGACATTTATAGTACAATGAATATTCATAGTTACATTCTATATTCTGATGCCAATACTACGATCTACAAATCGCACAGTGCTTCATTTAGCTGTATGACCTTCCTTGGATCGGATCAATACTCTCTATATCTGCAGGTCAATATATTCACCGATCTACAGTCACTATTAATACAAGTCATCCGTCAATCTATACCAGAATCAATTAACTGTTGCTATTACCTACCTAATTACCTATAAATACTGGTAGAGTAACGAAAGTTTGTCGAACAAAGAACGAATTTGAAAAATCTAATCATTTTGAGAAACAAGAGACAAAGTCTAACTGTTAGCATCGCGTGACGTTTAATTAACAAGTTTGTCAATGATAACGATTACCTACTAATTGCCAATTAGGCGGTTTATTGATGAATGACTAATTCGATGCACGACGAGGTTTGAATATAAATAGGCAATGAGGTCTGTACTCTAATGTCTCAATGTTCATGATCGTTCTGTACGATAAAATGGTAACAAAATCTACGAGCTGCGGTGTCCGAGCGGTTAAGGAGATGGACTTGAAATCCATTGGGTTCTACCCGCACAGGTTCGAATCCTGTCCGCAGCGGATATTTTTTTTTTCTTTAAATTATGTTACTCGAACAGAATTCATTTATTTATCGATCATAATCCATGTACTACAATGGAAAAGTGAATTAATAAAGAAAATGAGTACAATCTTGAGACTCGAAGATAGCATAAGACACGCAGTAAACAACAAGCATATATTTATAAACGATACGAAACGATATCGAGCCTTTGTGAACTGAAGGCAAATATACCGCAGCCACTGTTTCTGCTGACGTGAGCAAAAATATTATTTTACTACATTAGACGTACTTAGATCGACTGGGTTGCCATTCTTTGAACTCATTATCGGTTTGGTTTGGAGTATCGTAGTTTCGTAGTCTGAAAGGTTCGGCATGCTGCACGTGACATATTCATATTACGCTTGCCTACCAACCAAAAAACATAAATGAAAATACCAATGGCAGATTTCTAAAGCACGAACCGAAGTAGAAGACGGAAAAATACCGAGCAGTGCGGATATAAAATTTTTCCGGCTTCTGCGTAGGCACGAAGTACGAACTACATAAACAAACCGGATTACAATTTACGACGTAGGGAACGACGGATATACGCCCCTTGTGACGAAATCGCCTGTGGCCTAGATGATTGTCCACAAAAGTTTCAAACGTGTAGATATCACGAATATTTGACGTCTGCTATCTAGGATGACGGATACTCATTGTCCTGCCGCGTTTAGCGTTCAATGATACCACTTTTTGAATTTACTTGAATGTATGTAGATATTTTAGAATGGCGTACGATAATTAGTATAATCGGGCATAAGCCTGTTAAATATAGATGAACAAATAAAAGAATATGTATACTTACGACAAATATAAGGTTGAATATGAACATAAGGTATTTGACGCATCGCGAACTCGCCGGAAGGTTCACTCCGGACACCATACCTGCGATGGACATAATGAGTATCCCTAATTGGGGGTAAATAACTGATGTCGTATTCACTATAATGTATAAACTATCACACTAATCTTTTATAATAGAGACAATATGGAGTGCATATTGACGGCAGTATGGAAGAACGTGACATCTCAAATTGTGCCAGAAGAAGGTGACACCTCAAATTATGCCAGAAGAACGTGACATCTCAGATTGTGCCAGAAGAACGTGACATCTCAAATTGTGCCAGAAGAACGTGCCATCTCAAATTGTGCCAGAAGAACGTGACATCTGCTGTGTTTAAGGATAGGAGATGTCACGTTATTCTGGCACAATTTGAGATGTCACCTTCTTCTAGCACAATTTGAGATGTCACGTTCTTCCATACTGCCGTCGATATGTCCTGGAACTATTTTCAAATAATAAAACTATTGCGTACTAACTGAAATCGCGTTTCTTTTCTCGGAATAAGAGAAAAGTTTAAACGTATTCTGGCCAAGCCTCGAGTGCAACGGGCTCTGCTATACTGCGAGAAGAGACGAACACAAAACACTGTCGATTTTCAAACTTCGGACGATTCACGTTCGCTGGTGCTGCACCGCCACACACATACGATGCTCAAAACTGCAGCGTCTACCTGAATGTGTGCGGCGTGTGGACTGTGGAGACACGAGGACACGAGGTTTCGAAATAGTAGCTAGTTGCGCCGTCAATGTGTTCGAGAGCCCGAGAGCCAAGAGTCCAAGAGTGGAAGAGCGGCCGGGGTGGTCAGGGGAGTTCATACCGAGTTGGGGGTCGCGTCTGACGTGGCTGAACCTATAGATCTACGGTTCGTAAGGGCAGCCGTGCCGATGGTTCTGAGTAATCACAATTCACACATTGACACACACACATTGTGCATTGTGTATGAATCATTTGGAGGTGCGATGTGACACGTGGTCTTCTTCTTCCTTTTTGGATTTAGATCCCTTCGGGGATCTATGCCACGCATGACACGTGGTCGCGACCTCCGATTACAAAATATTTCCTTCGTGTTTTTTTTGCCACACGGAATCTCGGCGTATTTTAGGACTTTCCTCGAGTGCGAGTTTAGGGAAATTCGTATTTGCGAATTTCCTTGAGCACATGTCCCAATTGCGCGGTATTTTTTCATATTTTGGGTCTTCATTGTCTGTATTTAAATTCAATATTTACGGTGGTATATTCAAATGTAGGTTCTACACAGTGCATACACTTTATTCTGATTGTTTATTTTGCACCCGTTTCAGATTACAGACGAGTTGACGTTCCGCTTTTGTTTTCATTCGTTTGCAATCTGCGCACAGCGTATGCGCGGGATTCTAGATTCGGGGAAAGGTTGCAGCTTTCCCTGCCGAGCGTCTTTCATGCTCCGGGGATTTCATCATCTGGCTAATAGACGGCAGCACCGTTCCTGATGCTGAAATGAAATTTACCTCGTATTGAAGCGGCACTTTGTTTTTAACTTTAGAATAATAAAAATGATGAATAATAAAAAAAAATATCTACACCTTATTAGCCTGTACCTAGTCAACAGATCATCGATATCATCCATTTAGCACTTCTTTACTGATGATCGTATTTTATTGCCTATGCAAATTTGACAGACACTGAATGCCTGAGATTAATTAAGGACTTGGGCACGGTCTTGAGACATGATCTGACATAGCTACAATATCATTGCGACTAGGGTTCGAAAATGAATGAGAATGAATGTATAGGAGGGTGCCGAATCGAATTCAGCGAACAATCTAGTCATATCGTGCCGAAGACTTGCCGGAAATTTGCTGACGATAAGAAAATGTAACGTGAGAGAAGCGAGGGAGGTAAAACAAGTTCTATTATCACGTATTTCCGTGGTATATCGTATAATAGCGCTCTAAGGCTTCGTGGGCGTCTGCTCTATTCTTCGTTCAGAGGTGAATAACCGGTCTACACCGCTTCTTGTCGCGATCGATTTCGCGTCGATCTCAAAATAACATCATAGTACCCATGTTGACCATATACGTGTCTATATTATACCGGGTACGAATAGGTACAACGCGCAATTGCGCTCTCGCCTCTGGACGTTATTATTCCTCGCGGTGTGGTGTGGCTGCCTGCCCCAATGCTCACCCACTGAACCGCACGTAGCTGTGGGTATTATTTACCTACCTTGGTCACGCGATTATAAACTCGCACGACAATACGTCGAGTATTCAAAGTTGTAGTATTTAAGCGGCCAAAAGTGGGGCTCAAAGATCTGCGATTGCATGCGCTTCTGTGGTTGAGTTACTTCACGCGTTGGACAAAAAACATGCGGTTTGAGGCTGACTGTCTGTCATTCTACGAACCTCCTGACTGTTTTCACATTAATTTCGAGTTCGAGAAATTATTATTATTGTCCAATCTGAACTTTGTGAAGTACAAAGAACCCTCAGCTATCGTGAGAATCTGACTAGGTTTGGAGTTCGAACCACGATACTGGATTATTCGCTACTTTGAATTTTGCAGAAAACCTTGGAGTGCCAATTATTATCCAAATTGGTTTATCGGTTCACGTGATATGATATACAATCGTCATTTCATGAGTTGAAAATCGTTATGAAAATAATTTGAAAACTGCTGGGCCGATAAGAGCCAAAATCTAATCAGTTCCAAGGTTAAAAATATCGAAATTAGGTCTCCGTTGTCGAGGAATCGTCGGACATGCACGCATACAGACTTCCACCAGAAAATTGTTGGAGGTGACTTTCTGGACCCCAAAATGTGTCGCTTATTCGATTAAAAAGACAGATTTGTCACATTACACAGTCTTTGAAACGACTTCTCGAATCTTGACTCCAGTACATTGTCTGAGAGACACTGATTGTGGATACCAGGGTCAATAAAAGAAACACAATAACATATTATTCATGATTTTATTGTAATAAGAAGAGTCATAAAGATTATTCAAATCATTATTTACACATTGTATTACTCATGCAAATGTCGAACACGAACCTACGTATGATCTTCGTTTACAGAGTAAAAAAGAGCTCAATTTCTCAAAATGGGAGAACACACTCCGCGATATCCGGTGCACCTCGAGCTTACATCATCAAATGATATACCGCGATAGCGAAGACCGTTTCCGTGCCTCCTATCATCAGTCTGCATAAATATAGACCTAGCGCGCGGTCTGACGATTATCAGGAAATAATCTCGCAATCCGATGTTACGAATAAAAAATACATACAAACGGTCCAAATGGAATGAAATTTTTATGTGACACACATGTCTACGATCTTTGTTTGATACAAAAATATCAGAAGGTCTTCATTGCGCCTCTGACTGCTTCCCCTTCGATCTCGATGTGTGGAAGAAAAAATTCCCCATATCATAAAAAGAAGTGGTAAACGGACAGAACGGAACACAGTGATTGCGTATACATTGGCAAGTGAGAGTACGTGGCACGCGTACTCCGAAGCGGTAATGATCCGTCGAAGGTGGTGGCGGTGGCACGATCGCACAATATGGATCGCCATATGGTTCGTGCTACAGTCAGTCCGGCACGTACTATCCGTAAAAGTGTAAAAGTATACTTGTATTAGATCTACGTGGGTCGGCACCGGGTCCGAGAATACCGCTTACAGCATGCCTCGGGGTCTTGAAAGGCAATTACATGACACCGGCAACTGCGGAGCAGCGCTCTTCGGAACGAGAGGGTCACTGAATGTCCGTGCTGCTGGTTGCTACCAGCGGTCAGCTACCACCTACGCGCGGCATAGCTTAAACTGTAAATTATATAAAACACACGGACGAACGTAATTAGGGCTCGAGACGAAACATCGTTTCCCTTGTACGAACTACGTACTGTACCCACTATACCGACTGTACATATCCACGTTACACCGCAATTGCGCTCCATTTCTCACTTTCAGTCTCTGCTGCATCGCTCTTTCTGTATACCTACTCTTGATTGACATACTCGAATTAGCGTTGTGTGGAATTTTATACAGTTACAATCGACGGGGTAGCGTATGCGGGACGAGCGCAGGTTTACACACTTTACCGCTACTTTGAACTACATATTATGCTATCAACTATCGTCGTGAGACGGCTGGCCAGCCGTTGAGTAGGCCAGTGCAGCTCGATGTAACAAATTCGACATGCTTCAAAATTCATTTATACCTCGATCAAAGAGAATTTGTTCTCTGTAACTCAGCACCAAGTATTTTCCTTGAAAATTCTATGGATATGGCTGCGGCTTTGGTTTCTGAAGAATATCATAGGCCGAGTGGCTGAATCGGACGTGTCTTCAAAAGCACTTATCGGCGTCTTTTGAGACCCAATCAACGCTTGCACGAGAGAACATTGTGTACGTCTCTATTGAATCAATTTCTGCATATCCTCCTCGTATATCATAGAGTGAGATACCGCATGGTTAAGCCGAACTTCCTTACAGCTTGTCGCACGCAGGTTGAGCACGACTAAACTTCGTGTAAAGAGTCTCGATCGAAACTATTGTAGTCCCCTTGGATACGGCGCCAAATAGCGACAGGTGTTGTTGAAACAACTCCATGTGCGTTGGTCGGTAAAAAAAACCGCGCGGTGTTAAAACTGGGGTAGAATTTGTATACAAACAGAAGAATTATGATGCTGTTAATTCTTTATCGAGCAGGGTGAGACAGGTATGGAGCACGAAAGTGTCTACAATAGAAAGTAGTTCCCCATATCGCACAGAGAAGCAAAGGAACGACTGCGCGCGCAGCCGTGTGCCTCGACGGTCAACAAAAATATCCGTACCGTTCAAAGCTAGCATTCGAGGAGTGAGCGCGCAGGGGTGAACCTGGAATCATTGTTCGAAGGGGGATACAGCAAGGAAAACCGTGTACCGTAACTCGAGAGAGCCTCTCAGCTGTTAATACCCGTCACATCAACAAGTTTCGTTGAACATAAATCGTGAAAATGGTGTCCGGCGGCATGACGTGTGTCAAATACCTGCTGTTCTTGTTCAATCTGATATTCGCCGTGAGTAAAATAGAAGAATATAAAAATTCCGAGCTTAGGCCTGGGTCTAGAACAAACAGGTCGATGAGAGGCCGTTGGGCGCCTGTGACTGTAATAAAATTCTTAGTCGAGGGTGAAAGAAGGGAAAAGTTATTTTCAGTCAACTGAGAAAAGAAAACTAGCGAGAGCGAGGGGTTCTCTTGTTTACGATAGAATCTAACACGAAGCTTACCTCTCGATTGTAGATAACCGGCGTGATATTCGTCGCCGTTGGCGCCGTTATCCTAGGGGGTTACAAAGGATACAGTAATTTCGTTGACAACTGGTTCTTCGCTATTCCCGTTCTCATGATCGTCGTCGGCGTCGTTGTGTTCCTAGTATCGTTCTTCGGATGTTGCGGTGCCGTCAAAGAGAACCACTGCATGATCATAACGGTACGCTACGTGATACATCACTCGAATATTTATGTTACAACATTCGCCTGTTCTTTACTTATTTCCGTTTTCCTAGGTCGAGATTTATTCACGAACCTCGTAACATTTTTTTCTGTTCTCAACTGTTGTTTTTTTTTTTTAAATAAGATATGGATAAATAAAATTCTTGTAATAACAAATAATTTTCTTTTTATGGAAAGAGACTGAAGATAGAGATGAAAAATAAATGAAGAAACAGATTGCGAGGCTCGTTATAATAATAATAATTGTTTTTTTTTTTATAGGGGAGACAAAAATATCTAATCTCTGTCTATTATGTTGCGAGTATAATGAATATTGACTCCTCATTATTTCCCAGTTTTCTCTTCTTTTGCTGTTGATATTCGCCCTGGAACTTGGAGCCGGTATATCTGGTTACATGATGCGTGACGAGGTGGGAACTATGCTCGACTCTCGTCTAAAATCGACAATAAACGAGTATAAGGAACGATCGGAAGCCAAGAGCGCATGGGACATTATGCAGCACGACGTAAGACAACCGTGTTACTTATTTTTTTGAGTTTATCATTTTTTAAATCGTTGGAATAAGATAACTAGCCTTTTTTTCGATGATTTGCCTTCCTTTTCCCATCGAATGGGATCGGAAATAGTCTTGGTTCCAACGTAGTGAGACTTGATACTCTATCGCTGTGAATAAGTAATTGATTTTGAGGACATAAATATTCTAGTAAGACTATGGAGTTGTGCAAAGGGGGTTTCCCCAGCTCCGAGCTCCCTAGGCTTTGTCCTCAACTCCCTCTTCCAATCAATATCTATATTGGTTTGCACTTTCTGAAACACACCGAGTCTTACCAGTAACAAATATAATCGCTGTTTTTTTCTTGTTCCATTTGCCCCAGTTCCACGCCATTGAGAATACAGGGAAATATTTTTTGTCGATTACACAGTTGAAGTGTTTTAGGCCATTTTTTTCTGCTTCTGTCTGTTTAACAAAAGAACAAGGAAATTCATTCTCTTCTAACACGTATATACGGGTTTTTTCCCTTCTATTGAAATATATGACGAAGGTCGCAACGCAGTTTCAATGTTCTTTGGTTGTCTCTATCAACTCTGCTAGACGACAGATCGGACAGATCGTTTTTCCTGATTACTAATCACATTTGAAACACTTACTCAGGATGTTTTCTGACAACAGAAACTCGGAAACTTTTCTTTTCGAGGACAGACAATAATTTAAAACCTCGTGATTTGCATTTGTCTGGAAATGCAGGGAATTCGGGCTCACATCCTGAGATTTTACAATTTTTCACGCATAGCTGGTACAATTTTCGAAAATATCCGTAATCACGCGCTGTTCCTAAAGTTACCTTAGATTTTTCGAATTGGAAGGTTTATTGGTATGTTTGGAAATTTTTCAAATTTTGATCAAAGTAAGGCTGCTTCATGCCTAAATTTGCCGATTCAAAATTGGTTTTCCAGTTTGATTATTGGAGCCCCATATGAACACGTCTTTATCGAAAAATTGAAGCCAAAAATAGCTTACTTTGAATACAAAATGGCTAAGTTGAGAAATTTATAATCCCCAAATCATCCTCATATTAATGAACATTTGGTAATTGAGTTGATGTAAAATAAAATTACGAAAGTCTATTTTTTAAAGAAAACTTTTGTTTTTCAAGCTATAAAGAAATCGCATTCAAAAATTGTGTTGCTCAAGTAAATTAGGTTGAAAAATTGGTGGAAAAATTGAAAATTTCTACTGGAAAACGACCAAATATCAGGGAATTTGATATTCCGTTTACGCCAGACACCCTGAATGAGGTTTTTTTTCTACCACCTTGAGGAACACAATAATCTGTTAGCTTTTATCATCGAGTTTAACACAAAGAATGACATAATGAGGTGATGATTGATGAAAAGCTGCGAATAAGAGCGATGAATAAATCTGTTTAATTCACGTTTCAGCTGAACTGCTGCGGTATTGCGAATCGTACCGATTGGAGCAACGAGTTTGGATCCAACCAATTACCTGACTCGTGTTGCACTGAAATTCATCAAAATGAGAACTGCAAAATTGATTCTTTGACCGTACGTCCGGCAGGTTGTAAAGACAAGCTGCGTAGCTTGATCGAAGACAACGCTGTAATTCTGGGCGGTGTTGGAATCGGAATTGCTCTCGTTCAGGTGAATTTTTCAACTTCGTAAAAAATAAATAAAGAACGTTAGAGCTCTGTATTAACCAACCAAAATATACTCTCATTTGTTTCAGCTGATCGGAGTAATTTTCGCGTGCTGTTTGGCTCGTTCGATCCGTCGCGAATACGAAACTGTGTAAGCGTCTTACAGATATGAATATTATTCACTGTAATCTGCAAATCACGCACTTCTCTCTTCTGACGATGTTTTTTCTGTCCGACACAAACACACACACTACCTGCGTCAAAAAATTTACACCGTGTGTTCCTATAAAATGTATACATTGCCATTTGATTTGAAACAATTTTCTATTCTTCATACAGACGAATGGGTGTGTTTTGCACAATTTTTTTTTCACAAATTTATTCTAATTATTATTTGCAGTTATTATAAAAATCGACGAGGCTCAACGATAACTTTTTTTTTTCAATAAATTTTCTACTCTATTAAGAACGGTTTCCGTTGTCACAAAAATAATAAACGAAGCCTCATTTTGTGTCTTATGTAAGGATTTCTAAGTTCGATAATTAATTTAACGATTAAAAAAGAAAAAAAAATTATTAAATATTAGTTTTTGTTTAAACGCTTTGTTGCCTGATGGTATTTTCGCATAAAATATTATGTATATCATGATTTCGTTCACTCCAAAGCTGCATTTTATAATTTACGCATATGTTATTGAATATTTCGTGGATATGTTAGGAAAATAGCCACGCTACGACGTGATGGTATGTTTGTATCTCATTTGAATCGGTTTTTCGTGTTTATCTTGTCAGACTCGCTTCTTTGATTTGAAAGCGATGATCAAATAGAATTTATAAGAAAACTGTGATTTGAAACTGTATTTAATGTTCGTAGCATGCGCCGTTTTTCGCTTGACCAATAATTCATAATTAATATTTTTCAAAAAAAAAAAAGTGAATAACAATAAAGGATATTGAAAACAAAAAGATGTCAAATTACCAGCAACTCAATTTACAAATAACTTTATAAGCAAATTAAAAAAAAAAAAAAAAGAAGAATATAAAAACACAAGCAAGTAACAAAATCAGACTGTAATAAACGAGTCTGTATTATTATTACATTATAGATATTATGATAAAATAAGTTATGTAAACGTGAAGATTTATAGTTACATATTTAAAATGTAAGAAAGAAAATGACGACAATGAAAATGAAAATATTTATCGGAATATTTTAAGGACGATAATAAATTCTGTTGTTTTTCTACATATTGTTGTAAAGTCTACGTAGTGTTGGAAGTAAAGTATAAAAAAATATATAATACATAGTATAGTCATTGATGTTCTAGAAGTAAACAATAAAACGAGATACAGGATATTGTCAGTATAAATTGTTAGGAATTTTTAATAACAACGCTTGTTAGATATTTGTTTACGTTGCAGTCTAGTGCAGCCCCAGGGCACATGACGAGAAAGAAATGATTATCGACGTTATTGTAATCAACGAATCTATCAATGATTCAAATTTTACGATTCGTTTGCCTCATGCTGTATTTGTATACCTTGTTGTTATAACTTTCGCTTATTCGTTGTTCTTTGCACTTTTCTTACTTATACTTTAATATTAGATTGTTCCTAATATATATTATATAGAAATTAAAAGAAAATAAACTCGGTTTTCCTTCTTTATTCAGTGATATAAAAATTTTCTTTCAATTACAGTGAAACTACAGCACACTGATCAGCCACCAATTAGGAGGCACATTTTCATTATACTATACCGTTCATCATGC
Organism: Euura lappo; assembly: GCA_018257835.1. Taxonomy (NCBI): domain Eukaryota; kingdom Metazoa; phylum Arthropoda; class Insecta; order Hymenoptera; family Tenthredinidae; genus Euura; species Euura lappo. The sequence goes on along the minus strand of JAEUYN010001010.1, from coordinate 88,913 downwards.
ATTGCTAGACTATAATGTGTATAGGTTTTTTTTTTTTTCATTACGATACTATACTCGTTGTGCTTAAGGATAATTCTTCAACGAACTAACGAGGAACGGTGGTGTCAAATCCGATAATTGAACTAAAAATATATATTTCAATCGCTCTCATCGCATTGTGAGAAACTATCCTTCTTCGTCAAGTTATACTATCCATATGCCTGATTAATTGTGACCAAAAAATATTTCTGATAGAAATTAATGGAAAATTGAATAACAAGTTAGAGTATAAATTCTTCCATGCAAATTGTTGTCGGAGAATCGTATCGTTATCGGGCTTGCTTTACGTGGCTGTAACAATATTTACCAAGAGCTGTACTACTCGATATGTGTGTGGCTTTGATAACGTGCGAACGTTGAAATTAATTGTCGATTAATGAGAAAACTTGGTATCGGAAATTGACCAGCGGCTACAATATGAAATTAAATATGAGGGATATGGATACTATAGGATTACATACGGTGTGGTACACGTATGCAACTGTATCGTCTATTATAGATATCTAGAGTAAATGGAACAGGGATAATAATGCAAACGGCATCGTCAGCCTTGTGAATAATTGAGTATATGTGTCGGTGAACTCTAATATCGATTCCCTTTGTTCCCCTCGTTCGTACTATCTTACTTTATATATGTGGATGGACGTACCCGATGGTTGACAAACACCTGCTACATTTTTCCAACGACCGCTATACTCCGGTAGAAAGTTGTTATTAAAATTTTTCCGTCCATGGAATGTACACGTACTAACATACATCGATGTAATACGTAATGCACCGGTACTTTTCTAGTTTTACAATTTATTTATACAAAAGTACAATATCCCGTTGCACAACGGAGCTTCGGGAGAAAACATGTTCACTTAATCTGTCGATGAAGTACAAAAGCAAAAGTAACGAACAAAGAAAATGAGAATAATTTTAAAGAGCGTTAATTTAACGAGCTATGGACTCAATTGTAGAATTTAAATTTAGATACACCATAATTATGGGTACATTTGTATGACGTGACAAAAAAGTTTCTCATGAATGAAGATTCCCGGGGCATGACGTAATTCGTTGATAATTCAGAAGGGTCAATTATAACGAGGCGGACGAGGTCGTTGGATTTAATTATTTTTTACATCCGTCAAGGATTTTTATTCGATTGACAATTTGATGTGATGGAGTTTCATCGGAAACTTGATCGATCAATGAAAATCATTTTTAAGCGAAGTGATAGTTTCAAAGTTAGCCCGAAGTTCCGTATCTCACGTAGTTGGTGATTGTACCTAGATCGTTATAAATACTAGTTTAGTCTGAAAAATAATCTTGTCGCATGAAAGTACTAATTAAATGGTATATATAGAAAAAAGAGAATTAGTTTAAAATAAAACAAAGAACAGAAAGAATATAATATCTAATATAACACGTCAAAATATAGTAGAATATTAATTACCTTTTTTCGGGAGTGTCTTTAAGATTATAGTCAATACTCTAATATTTGAATGTGATACACAATGTGTTGCTTGTGTCTACTAACAACAAATAAGGTTTATACTACAGCACTTGTCTAAAGTTTGCACATCAACGAGACAAAGAGAAATTATAGAGAAAAATTCAACGATTCGTTATTCATGCGATCAGGCCACATTACAGAAAAGACTGACAATTGTTAATGGTACAATTTCATCAGTATTATCGAACCACATTCAAACAAAGAAAAAAATATATACACTGAAAAAAACAATTTGCCTAGCGCGTATAAAAAATTCTATTTTGGACTCTGTTGTAGCTATATGCAGGGAGATTATCAATTTCTCCGTTTCACGATCAGTTTAGTCAAATTACCCAGGGTATCGAACCCTTTTTTAATGACTTTACCGGAGGTATCCGTCTATCCTTGGCACCTATTTGTCTAGCTTAATTTATATTGATTAATAAAAATTAATTACAATTAAGACTACATGTACTTTCATTATTCACTCGACAACCTTTCTAAAATAAATAAATAAAATTAAAATAAAATGATATAATTATCCTTTTCAGATTCAATTGAACAAACATGAATCAATCAATTTACATACACGGTACGAAACTACAAAGAGAAGAAGAGAGATGATGGGATCAAAGAAAGTATATGACACACAGAAGATTATGTATAATGTAGTTTATTTAATCTTGATATCGACGCCACTAACTAGCAGACTAACATTTACCATATTTATTGGATATTAAACGAAATTTGAGTTTTTTTTTGTTATTTTCATTTTCTCTACGCGGTAATTATTGTATGTAGATAGTAGTAATGATCATCATCCAGAATAGGAAGTTGCAGTAATTGCACTTATTACCACAGCCCAGTTTTTCATTTTTGTCTTCATTCGTATATTTTCTTCTTCTTTTTCAAGTTAATTATTTTTGTCATCTATTCATTTGTTCGGAAATTATTCTCGTAACAGTTTTACAATATAAATACACAATTAGAGCCGCGTGAGAATTAATAAACTTGGTAACAATTTTCCACAACTTCCATACTGCGAGGTCGAATCGCGTTTTTACGTCTTTACTAAATTTAATTTTAAATCAATTAATTAAATTAAATAAATCATCCGTCAATCAAGTCTGGGAATTCGTATTTTCTTTTTATCAATGCACAAGTTAGGAAAAAATCAGCGAGATTCACACATTTAAAAAAGAAATTTCCTCTTTTATATCAAATCAATAAATATATCCTAATAGAATGCGAGAGATATCCGATAATCAATCATTTCTCGTCGCTACTATCTACAAATCGCAGCTGATCAATAGTTATTCGTTAACTTATATAGGAACAATGATGAAAAAAAAGCAAAAAGAAAATAGAAAAAGGAATGAACAAGAGTTTTATAATTTACTGATTTTTTTTCCATCTCTATATAAATTGAAGACTAATTTCTCTCACCTAAAACTGCTAATTTTTGGCTGAACACATTTATCAATAATGGCTGCCGTTGCAGAATACTACAATAATTAATTAATCATAACTCTATTTTTACTCGTCTGATTTTTTTTTTGAGCTTATAACATCTTCGTCCTATTGTTTCAATAATCAGAAGATTAAAAAGAAAAAGAAGGAAACTTGTGTGCAGTACTAAAACACCAATTTTGCACAATTTGTAAACGAGGGAGATGCGAATGCGGTAATGAAGAGAAATGAGATAATAAGAAAATAAAATAAAAAAAGGAACTTTATTTTCAATTATTTCTTCAAATGAAATATTACAGCCTCGCTGTTATCTCGCTCAACTGTGTTTTTTTTTTTTTTTGCAACTTTATATAATAATATAAAAGTAATTAATTAAAGTTGAGGTCAAAATTACAATGATGAGATGAGATGATATTGGATACAATAACTATCTTGAATATACAGGAAATAATATTTATTTACAATTACAACGATTTTAGCAAGTGGCCCCTAATTAGAAAAAAAAAGAATTTCTCTTTTCTTTTTCTTTTTTGTATACCATAGTTATCACTGAAAAAAAAAACAACACCGACTCGTTCTTGCTTTACATGGTGAGTAATAATGGTGGCAGTACGACCGACACGTGATTCGAGCGGTCGATTCAATTTTTCCTTTCTATTTTAAATTCAATAATTAATGAAAAAAAAAACGAAAACATAATCTTTTAGACATAACAACGATTGCATTACCAGAACCGATCTTGAATAAATGATGATAATAATAATAATATAAATGAAAAATCAAAATAAAGAAAAATGTAATAATGACCTAAAATAATTTAATTAAAAAATTATAATGATAAGGAGATTAAAGTTGAGCGTACGATACAAAAATATTCAAGAGGTTCGAAAGGTATAACCGCGGTCCGGGTGGAGTGAGAGAGTTTGGGCCTCTATGTTCGCGTCTTAACGTCTAGAAAGTCCCTAATTCTTACTTACAATTATATCATTTAATTATTAATCATTTAATATTAATATTATAGTTCGTGACCTCTCCTATCCTAAAAGTATCAGTAGAATTGGACAGTATTGTTGATTTACAATACAATCAATTTTTTAAATACTAGCTCGTCATGGTTTTTAGGTGAAAACCCTCCAAGCTCATGCCGCATCACGTTTTTTTTTTTCGTCATTCTCTCATCACATCAGGATTTTTATATCATCATTCGTTCATTTACAACGTTCATTCGTCTTAGGCACATCCAACATACTCAACATAAAAGCACATAATAACATTCATCCGTTTATTTTTTAGCTAGCTGAATTATATTTCTCTCCTCAAATCCCGCGTCTTAATTATTTACTTTGAAGTCCATGATTGAATTGTTCTCAAAGCTGCCCGACGACATTCTTCTTTTACTGTTTACTAGGATTACATTGTTGTTGTTTTTCTTTCTCTTTCGTTTCCAGACAAGATTCAAAAGGAGAGATTTTTCAGCTTGTTATCATAAAACGGCATGAGGCTGATAGGAGACGAATTATTGAGTTTTTTTTAATAGAAATGTTCATGTGGCGTAGCGCTTGGTCCAAAGTCGCGCTATGCGATCGTGTTCTTCCCTGTTTTGCAGATATTGCGTTGCTATACTACCGACCAACGGATCAGCTGAAAATTTCATACTCAATGAATCGTCGTTCTCATTATCAACCAAATTATTCGTCCGTTTCGCTCAGTTTTTAAGTATGTGCACAGTTTTATCTGACATACTCGACAATTGACCAAAACCGACGTATCGTTTTTCTGTACATATTACATCTGTACTTGAGATCTGATTACTCGAGAAATTGTTCTAAATCATTTGCCAACGTGCTGAAGGAAAGAAAATAGATGTTACGAACCTGGGTTGCAGTCTGTGAGGAGGGAACAGATGGATAGTAGCACCTTGGAAATAGTTAGGGCAGGAGACCAGTTGTCTTTCAATATATCCAGGCATATTACTCCCTGGCTGTTTATATTGCAGTGATAAATGCGCGTTCGAAATGTTACCTGAAATGTCAAAATCATTATGAGATACTACCAAAGGTACAGACTCGCCGTTACTCGTGTCAGATATTCGAAACCGTGAACTCGTACGTATGCGAGTCGTTTAATAAATCACACGCTATCTCGCCTATTTTGCAACTTGCAGCAAACGGTCGACAATCAGAGAACGTTGGAAAGATATACGATATGGAAATGTGCAGCGGTGTATTATACCAGTTGTTAATCAGTTCTGAGTGCAGTTGACTCCTCGAAACCGGAATTCCGAGGCGAAATTATCGGAATTAACGATATCAAAAGTATGTTTCATTCGTCAAAACAGTTTCTACTCAGTTTTTGAATTGTTACAAGTACCTTTCACCTCTTTTATTTATTGTTGAGTGCTTTTCATTCCCATTAAAGAATTATATCAAGGATTCGATTTCAGAGCCACCTTGCATAGAGTACTTGTGCGATGTGTTCAACTATTTTTTTGACTTGACTATTTAGATGATTTTACTCAAAGTCTTCAATACTGTTTGTTGAGTTTTTTTTCACCTGAGAGTCTGATCAAATTTTGAATACTTCGATACATGTACGAAATTGACCATATTCTTACGAAATTCCTTGAGAATTCAATAGTTTCAAGTTGTGGACACCCTGTTAGGATTTGAATCAGCTACGACCGTGTTCATCACGTAATGCATCTGGTTCTACAAGGTATTCAACAAAAAATGAAGAGTCAGCTACACGTCGCCTCCTCCGTTTCCAGTTCGGACGATTACTCTATTAATAACAATTCATCGAGCCAGTTATTTTCTTGATTCAATTCGACAGAATCTTGTCGAAGTTAAATTCATCGATACGTAATTCCGTGTTCAATCTTTGATCTAACTGGTTGACGATTTGAAATGAGAAGCTAAACTCGATTACAAAACAATGAATCTTTTTCTTCATACAATTTCGCACAGGTTTATTTCGATGTGATTCTAAGCTCAAAACTATCTGAAAAGCTTCGTGATCCAGAATATTTTCTAGCTTCTGACGAGGAGAAGGTCATGTTAGTGTATCACCAATTTCGAGAGATGATAAAGGAAGTCCGTTGCAACAATAATTTTTATGTATATTTCTACTTCGTTCTTTTCAATCGGATGAATTTTCCTGCATATTAAGAATATGTATTTTGTGATCAAGATTTGTAAAACCGAGTAATTTCGTACGACAATTCTTTGAGCTTATTTTTTGTATTCGCCAAGAGACTAGATATTGTCTTGCGTCAGATATGTTACAATCGTTTCTACACAGCGCTACTGCCTTCTAGGGTATTGTCACTAGTCAGCGACAGACTAACACGATCCTCTCCTTCCAACGCTTGCTTTGTGACGAAGGTTTTTCCCGACCATACGATTATTCGGTGTAAAGAGATCCACTTCGCTGCTTCAGCACCTACATATTACATATTTGGTGCAATAAAAGTCACGATTCAATCCGATGGATGGTCCGCCTGACCATGTCCAGCCTAAATAAAATTGGTTGTATCCTTGGCGAGTAGGACAGTAGTGAAAAGAACATGATCTTCTCTCAACGTTTCAACCCCCTTTTCAGACCCTCTTCGGGGTTTATTACTCTGAACATAATTCTAAAGGCGGATTTGGACAGGTCGTAGGTGTGAGAGGTGATTGTCTTCCATATCCGGAGAAACGCGTCGCGCTGCTAAGTTTCTCCATTTTGTCACCACCCCGTAGTTGTCATCAGGCAAAAAACACTCATGAACATCTAGATATTAAGCGTCTGAAAAATAGTTTACTGTAACGTCCGGACATGCGATTGAACATTACAGAAAACTATTCTTCGGGCATTTGACATCTGTGCGTCCATGAGTGTTTTCTGCCTGATGACAACTATGGGATGGTGACAAAATGGAGGGTATGGAAGACAATCACCTCTCACACCTACGACCTGTCCAAATCCGCCTTTTGAATTATGTTCAGACTAATAAGCCCCGAAGAGGGTCTGAAAAGGGGGTTGAAACGTTGAGAGAAGGTCATGTTCTTTTCACTACTGTCCTACTCGCCAAGGATCCAACCAATTTTATTTGGGCTGAACACGGTCAACCGGACCATCCATCGGATTGAATTGTGACTTTTATTGCACCAGAGATGTGATACGCAGGTGCCAACGCAGAGAAGTGGATCGTACAGCAGTTGAATTTCCCTCCGGCTCGCGATGTGGCATCGCATCGCGACGCATACCTTGGGAGGTTTGAAGGGGTATTCTGGCGAGAAGTGTATATCAAGAAAGAAGACTCCTCCCTCGTAAACAGAACCGGGTGGTCCTAATATGGTCGAAACCCACTCGTACAAATTGTCTCCTTTTGGTCCAGCGCTGCGAAGGAAGAAGGAAACAATAGATTGTAGTCTGTATTTTTTTCTACCGTTGCGACGAGAATACTGACCTGCAGTTGGGCGGAGGGTCCAAAGTGATTTCCGCCAGTTCCTTTTGTATCCTAAAAAACGACGAAAGTGAATGATTGAAAAACACCATACCTCCGCACTTTTGCTAATAAACGACGCACCTTTTGGCCGACGTTCCGAGAGCCTTAGACATTTTTGGGTTCGGCTTAGCCTCTTTATTCTCTGGCTTATTGTCCGCCAGCGAGCTTCCGCGGCCTCGACCTGTCCCGCTGGAACCAGCCCCTGACGACATACTTCTACACTGACAAAAGGCACACAAAGAACTGCGTTAGTTTCCCATGTTCCACCTAACCAACGCGAACAGGAGTCGAGATACTGAATGAGGTGAAAATTGCGGTGGAAATATTTTTGGGATTGGAGTACGAATGTATAAGGATACGATCGCGACTTACGGAAACGTGTTCGTTATCACTGACCGAAGACCCGGGTCAGATATCGAAGGATCGTAAAATGGATAGTAAACTGTGACTATCGTGTGCACAGGTTTCAGGTATGTGAACGACACGCATACATACCTTCGAATTTTCGGTGTATCAATGCGTGTAAAATACCGCGTTAAACGCGTCTCACTCTCTCTCTCTGTGTGTGTGTGTGTGTTTGCAAACAGATAATAATTATTTCAGGCACTTATCCTCCGCAGCGTCGATGGTGTTGAGAGTAAATAAAAACGTTCGCTTGACAAAGTACTCGCGAGATAGCGAACGAGCCGGTCTGGCCGCTTGTATCATCGGCGTTTTAACGAAAAAAGAAGAGACACGATGCGAGCGTCGACCGCGGTGAAACGGTCCGAACACGGAACGATGAGAAAACTTGGAAAGAATATCTATTCTCTTTTGCTCTCTGCAGTGTTTTGGAGAGAAGAGAGACTGCGAGACAGCGAGCTTGCCGATTCGGGTATAATGGAGGTACACCGCGCCGCGGACGTGCAGCTCCGCTCCACTCGGACTAGACTCGGGTCTTTACTCCTCGTCGTTCGTTGATGCCTGATCGAGGCCGACGAAACGACCCGACACCCGCGAACTCGACTCTACCGTCTCCGTTGAAATATGCCTTAGCGTTTTTACCGCGATTCTACGATGAAAAACCTCGATTAACAATATCCCCTTCCCCCTAGCCGACATAGGCGACTTTATATTGTTTAGTTCGTGAAATTATCGCGCGGTTTGTTTTGGGTCTTTGATCAGAGATGGGAAACCGCGGTCTAGTCCCAACGAGAAGGGCGTACAAAGGGAAATTTTTCAACCGCCCTTTTAACTCCTTAAATATTTTACGATATGAGATACGAGATAAGCTGATATGCGAAATGATCGGGAAAATGATTTGTTGCAAACGTAGATTGTTTGTTTTTTAACCGAATGTCTCGCATAGCATCGCCAGAGTCAGAAGTTTCGAGCGCTTCTACAACGCTTTTGTGATTTTATTCCATTATTAAATTTGTACGAAGTATAAACGAAATAACGAAATAACGAATAACAAACTGCTATGTATGCTATGCAGTCGATCAGAGGCCGAGAATCGTTGCCGCCGGGTGGCGCTGGTGATGCATTGAATACCCGCCAAAAGCGTGGGTGTGACGTATGAGTGAGTAGGGAATATGGTACTTCTCAGTTCTCACTCGTACTCAGGCTGCAAGGCACATTTTATATTTCACTAGCGCCATCTGGTGGCGACGGATTTCGGTAATGAAAGTCACGTGACCTCGATATGAGGCTGATGATTTACACTTGGAATTTTTAAACGCTATTTTCTCAGCCAAAACACATTCGATTGATGTGAAATTGATATCAGTGACGTAGAAAAACGTAATGAAGGCCATGACGCTCGTGGATTTTCGAAAATCGAGACGTAATTACAGTTTTTTAACAATATTGTTCTGTAATCCAAGGAAGTGCTGCCTCTCTCCACGAGGGGCAGCACCTCCTTGGGTTACAGAACAATATTGTTACACAAAATTCTGATTATGTCTTTCGATTTTCGAAAATCCACGACTGGCAGGCCCTTCATTGAGTTTTTCTACGTCACTGATATCAATTTCACATCAATCGAATGTGTTTTGGCTGAGAAAATAGCGTTTGAAAATTCCAAGTGTAAATCATATCGAGGTCACGTGACTTTCATTTCACCTTAACTGATCTAGTGCTCCGTGGTTTCGTGGTATACGAAGGTAGCCGAGCGGAGCGCTGGCATCGTTTGACTCTTCGTCGTTCGGAGCTTTCGAGTCTTTCTATCGACAGTGTTTTGTTTTCGGAAAAAACTCAGTGAAGAAGCTTTTAGGTTATCCTTGTTGTGTTTTTTAATTTTTTGTCGAGTGAACGACAGATTTTTAAAAGGAAAACAAAGTTTGTGGAAAATACAATCAAGATGGGGAAGCGACAGCATCAGAAGGATAAAATGTGAGAAACGTCAGAAATGAAGATTTTCATTTTCTGTATCTTTTATGTTGACAATTTTCTAGGTTAGAATATAATCGATTTCTTTTTTTCCTCTAATTCAAGTTTTACGATTATTTATATCTGCTTCTCTGAAGTTGAAACATTTTCATCGTGTTCCCGTTCTGTACATTATCGATACAAATTTGTCAATTATAGCGATTTTCGAACCAATCGAATTTATCGCAGTTTTTAATTTTTCATATTTTTAATGTTTATTTCCTCCAATTTCTCTAATATTTTTTTTTCTCATCTTAAAATTCGGTATTCCGTTATTTTTGCTATTCAAACTTTCGAATTTGTCAATTTCCGCAATTTTTAAGATCTTCATTGCATTTATGGCTTTCTCATGTTTTTCCCGTGTTAATTTTTTAGTTTTTAAAATTATGATTTTTCTTGAGATTTCTAATTTTTACTTTTCATTTTATAACTCATCAAGACTATATTATTTTCGAATCTTAATAATTCTTCAATTTTTTCAATTTACTTATTTTACAATTAATCTCAGAAGAGTCTAGCACTGAAAATATCTATCTTCAATAATTTTCTTCCCCCCAAAAACCAGGTACTTGACGTACACGGAATGGACAACATTGTACGGTGGGAAAAAGTCTGGAACATTGGAGTCAACGGAGGACACAACGTTCCGTCGCCTGCCGTACTACCACTGTTGCGTCAGTTTGCAGCCGTTCGAACACCCGTACTGTGACCCTGACGGGAATGTATTCGAGCTCCAGGCGATAGTCGACTACATCAAGAGGTTCAAGCACAATCCTGTTACGGGAAAACATCTGGATGCCAAATCGCTGACCAAGTTGACATTCCACAAGAATGCCGACGGCCAGTACCACTGCCCTGTCTTGTTCAAGACTTTCACAAAACACTCGCATATTGTTGCGGTGAAAAAAACTGGGAACGTCTTTTCCTACGAGGTGCGCAGAAATGATTTGCCTAAAAGCCGATAAAATATGGGAATCTCATTAAAAATCTGACATTCGTTCATACTTATTTTTATATCGTGTGAATATCGTGTAAAGTCGCATTGTTCCATGTGAATTGTGATTTCCAGGCAGTTGAGCAGCTGAACATAAAAACGAGGAACTGGAGGGACTTGATAAACGACGAGCCGTTTGAGAGGAAGGAATTGATAACTATTCAGGACCCGAATCAGATCAATAAATTCAATCTCTCAACCTTTCATCACATTAAGAATAATCTCAGAGTCGAAGACGAAGGTCCTTAGAACTAAAAGTCGTTATTTTATGATTTGGAGTGTTTGGCGGCACAAAAAAAGTACAAAATTACTTTCTTCAGACCTCAGACGTATTCTCACGTCGATTTTAGTCATCACCTTCTTTTTTTCACGATTGTTTTCTGAAATCCATGGTTTGAAGACAACGAAAAACGATTCTTATTGCCTCTAAACACTCTCAACTCAATCAATCAAATCATTAGAGACTGAAAAATAACTAACAGTTTTCCTAAAATTGCAGAAATAACTAAGGAGAGAAAAGATCCTAATGCAAAACTGAAGACCGTTTCTTCGGAGACTAGAGAAATTCTCGAGGAGTTGAACAGGGAATACAAACCCGCTGAGATCAAGGACACAGCCTCCAAGGACAAGGCAGACAAGTTCAATGCTGTGAGGGAGACAAAAATAATATTTAATTCGACTTTTAACCGTTAATTAGTTTCATCTGATCCATCATATAATCAAATTTGTCTTCTTCACCTTTTTATCATCGTATTCTTCTATTCAAAGACGACGAACACAAAATTTAACTCATTCGGATCTTGAATATGGAGAATCTCCCGTTTCTACTATCAATTAATCAAAATATGATGAAGTACTTAGAATACGTCCACAACTTCGCTTCGTCTTCTAATACCTTTGCAATAATTAAATAGGCCCACTATTCCACGGGTGCCGTAGCGGCCGGATTTACTTCCACCGTAATGCCAACGACAACGACCCACGAAGCTGCAATCGTTGACGAAGATTTGGTGCGGTACGAGCGAGTGAAGAAAAAGGGTGATTCGCGAGCCACATTTTTAATTATTTATTCACGATTTATTTTCCAACGATTTTCCAGACGGTCGAATAGACATTCCGATAATTTTCTGAGGTGTTTCGGGACAAAATTTATTGATTATTTTAGACAATATATTATTCTGATAAATTAACAATCAAATTTCCATGTTCTCAGGCTACGTGCGTTTCATCACAAACTTCGGAGCCCTGAATTTGGAACTTTACTGCGACGTGGTACCAAAGACTTGTGAAAACTTTATGAAACATTGTCAAAACGGTTACTACGACGGGACCAAGCTCCACAGATCGATCAGGAACTTTATGGTAAGGAAACAAACCATATCTGAAAACTGTGAGACGGCCAATGTGCACAGTAAGAAATTCTAGAAGCTCAATTCTCTGCGCAGATCCAAGGCGGAGATCCGACGAATACTGGCAACGGGGGTAAATCCATTTGGGATAAACCGTTCGAAGATGAATTCAAGCCGAACCTGGTTCACCAGGGCCGAGGAATCCTCTCCATGGCCAATTCCGGGCCCAATACAAACGGATCCCAATTGTGAATAGCTACAATATTTAATAGATCTAGGACGATTTCCTTTGTATTGTAGGAATTATTTTTTACTCTGTTTCCCAGTTTCATAACTTACCGATCGTGTCGTCATTTGGATCGAAAGCATACGGTATTTGGCAAGATTGTCGGAGGACTCGATACTCTGAACGCGATTGAGAAGATTGAGGTGGACAACAAGGACCGGCCCATCGAGGACATTATTGTGCGGCGTGCTCAGGTCTTCGTCGATCCTTTCCAGGAAGCTGATGAGCAATTGGCTGCTGAAAGAGCTGTTGAAATTCAGCGACTTGCTCAAGAAGCTTCGAATAAAAAGTCTAATAATAAAAACGACGGGAATAATGTCCTGAAAGTTTATCGCACAGGCGTGGGAAAGTACTTGAAATTCAACGACGAACAAGATAAGTAAGTATTTGTCTGTAAGACTCGAAAAGAACATAGATTTTTTATTTATTGCATCCTATTGAATTGAAGAGAATTATTTAAAGGACGTTGTTACTCTTACTTAATTTTTAAGATAAACCATTTTTGGTGTAAAAATTTGATTGTGTTAAAAAGAAAGGTAATAATTTCATATACAATTTTATTTTTTCAGATCTGAAAAAGGTGAGACAAGCGGTGAGCCAAGAGCAAAGAAGAGTCTTAAAGACACGTCTTATTCGTTTAGGAATTTTTCTGCCTGGTAACGAAACTTCTGAGGTCTAATCTACTCAGATTTTTGGAAAATGAATGAATGAATGAACGAATGGATGAAGAAAAGGTGTAATTGTAATCAATTGTATAGTTTTTAATGAAGCATTTTTTCTCCTTTATTCATACTAAACAATGTACATACATATAATAATAAATACTACGTTATAAATACGTTGATGCCAAGTTTCTTTGCTTTTATCTAATTTTCTATTCCTTTCGAGAAGATAATATCTACATTTTTGGAGAGCAAATGATCTATTTAATAAAAACAGATTTCTTAACACAGAATGTTGAGAAAAATTATCGCTCTGAAATTATTGACCAACTCATTCAATTTTGGATCATTTTTGCATTAATTTCTTGAAAATTTGTTTCCTAATGAATTTTTTGTTTGCTTTTTTATTCCTTCGAAGATGACTAGAACATCCCTCCCAATGGAAGATTATCTCAAAACAGTTTCAATAACAACGCAGCTAAAATGATACGTTTTTTTTTGTCTTATCGCTGTAAAGACCATTTTGTGTATTGATCAAATGTATCTTCGAATTTTATATCAGTTTATTATCGAATTGAAAAATACTGAAGAATTATATTCATCTTATGGTAAAAAAAATACTTTGATAATTAAAAGACGTTTCATTAAGCATCATATCTTTATTGAATCGAAGTTAATTATTCATTCTACAGAAGGTATACAAAGACACAAAATGATTATTCAAAAAACAGGATGTAATTCAGGGGTGGCACAAAAATGTCGAGGGATGGTGCGATCCTCCATGTTTGATGTCTCGCCGCTGGTCTGGAAGTCGTCTGTCGGAATTCTTCCATATTGTAATCCGTGACGTTTAGTATCCGGATAGTTAATTGTTCGAGAATATTATCGTAAACGATATCAAGTATTTTTAACTGTGTCTGTGATTGCTTTTTGTGTCTGTCGAGCTGGCTAATAAAATGGATGATTTAGGTGAGTCACTTAACACTGTATACAACAAATTAAGCGAATATGCGGAAAAGGTAACCTCAAATATATCATAACTCTACTTCATCTAAGTTATATCTAAAGACGTAAGACTAGATTCTTTCGTCCCCGTCATCTACGAACAGTCGTAACAACGGGCATACGTATTATACCGCCAACACGCCTTTTACGGTAGTAATATGCGTGACAATTTCATTAATTATCCAAGTTGCGATGTAAATATAGCGCATGAAGTGATCAATCGCAATGTTATGTATTTCCAAGTAGTTGAAAGCGCGGGAATTTCGAAACTAAGGCTATTAATACTCACAGACAATGAACGGTCATCAATGATTGCAGATATTGACTAGCAATCATCGAGTAAATCTTCGTTTCCCGCGCTGCCGTGTTTTGTTTACGTATTGCTTACCTCAACGCGAGGAACAATTCCCGCGCTTTTGTGGTTGCATCGTTTCATCCTTGTTTACTGAATATTGTAGACACAGACACAGTGATCGTTGAATTTGGGATACACCCTTAGCAGAGGCAAGACTGTTGGTCCTCTTCTTTCTCTTTCATCGTGTTGAGATGATGTTACTCAATAATCCCAGCGATGACGTTATACCATATTACGCACGATATGCTCAAGTGCAGATAATCGAGGTTTTATTTTAACGTTTCCCTCGGTCTTGATTTCGCTTCATTATCCGAGCTATTTCGTGTTCGTGTCGAACACAGAGCCACGACGGACGTGGTTTCGCATAGGTATCGAGATAACCGTCCGATTAACACCGTGAGATGACGAAAATTGACGATCTATACGCGATCTATGGCTCCTGACTGTTTCGCTTCGACGGTATAAAATCCAATAAAATAGTGGGGGGATGCGGGATCGAGTGCGTAACTCGTATAACTATTATCTGGGTGGTCGCGGTCACGCAGTAACACAGTACCGCGTCTCACCTCTCGGTCTCACTTTCGTACGCGTACTCGTGCCTCGTAGTTCGTCATAGTATAGCCAGTGTTGGGGCAACTTCTCGTTTCTGAAACCCGGAGTTAGTCCGACAAAAGCGTCAAACGCGTCTGACATTCGTCGTCGGTCGCGTAAGTATAGAAGCATGGAATACATATGGGTAGATTTAAAAATAAAAATACAACTCCAATCGGAATATACAGTATCACGCGTGGGATCCAGCTATGCGTTAGTGATCGATTACCCTGACTCGAGAAAACTGTCATAGGTACTGCTCATATCTGGACAGTGTTCACGTATCGCTTCGATGCATTTCTCATTGACACAAATAGTATACTTTGTCTAGTTTTGTTATATATTGTATTATTATGCTGTATTTTTGTCACTATTCTCGTTTCTGTGTATACATATAATGAAATACAGACATTGTTAATTGTGTAAGAGACGAATAAAGATAGACTGCGGTACATACGAGAATTAGTTTCGCTCTTTTTCTTATACCATTCCCTTTGGTCTTTCTCTTCTCTTCTCGTAGGTATTTTACCTACCGTCCGTTTGTCCGCTCATGGCGTGCCAAAGATTGTATTTTTAGTAGTAGTAAGATACCCACTATCCAGTCACACGACGGACCGTCCGTTTCGACCAACGACCGTCGACGAGAATCAAATCTGATGTACGATGTGTTGTCTATAGGTCAGAAACGCCAAACGACGATTATATACCAACGTGAAACTACCGGGCCTTTGGTTTTCTCGAGTCGGGCTGACGCGCATCTCCCACGGTCTGAAACATTGCTAAACACTGCGAAACTGATATCTCCGTTAATTTGATTGCTGCGGGTATAAAGATTGGATTTTTATTTTTATTTTTACCACAAATGATCCCGTGCTCCCAAAATTGTGGATCAGAAATAAAGAGTGGCGACAGAGTGCGAAGAATCGAGAAGTATAAGAAGTGCTTCTAGTGACTGCAGTCTGCGTGGAACAAGTGGATCTTGACGAGACGCTGTATCATGTATTGAACTTGTACATGTTTTGTGCCGTTTTCTTTTCACACGACTGCAGCGACTGTGACTTTAGCTGTTTGTCATTCACTTCTGTCCTTTGATAATACTCGATAACAATATGGCCATGGATCGCTCGATGTATGGAAAGGTGGAACCAGGTGCCACTTATCAACCTTATCGTATCACCGTTAAAAATGGCTCGCCACCGGGATGTAAGTTTCATACACTTATTCAGCTAATTCTTCACTTTTATTCACCACTACGTCAACGTTCAGACTTTATAGAACAATTAGAAAAATGAAATACATTGAAGATCGAAAATTATCAGTATTTTAAGATCCACATCGTAGATCGAATGTGTTTGTTATCGATGTTCGATTAATGGGAACTAATTTCGATGATCATGTATGCGACGAATGTCCAAT
Organism: Euura lappo; assembly: GCA_018257835.1. NCBI lineage: Eukaryota > Metazoa > Arthropoda > Insecta > Hymenoptera > Tenthredinidae > Euura > Euura lappo. The sequence continues at coordinate 72,371 of JAEUYN010001010.1, read as the reverse complement.
TTCTTCGTATTCGCAACAAAATTCCACCAGCGCTGAATAAATCGAGCATAAGTCTATAAATTTATGTTATTTCTGAGCTTTGTCATTCTAAATATCGATTATAGTTACAGCGACTGTGGCGAAGAGTGGTAAATGAAAGCGCCCTTGTAGTGACGAGAAGCTACTACAAACATGCCTATAGTCTAATTTGATATTCAGGAAGTATGAGACTGACGATGAACCCTGTATTGGAAGTCGGCCAAATATGTATACACGTTTCTATAGAGAATAGTAACAACAAATTTTGATAATGTTTGAAATTGGTTTCACATTTGTATCAGTCGTATGCTTTGAAATCGTCTCCAACTTTTTGTCTGTGTTTTTCTCCTTTCGCCCTGCAGCTGACGATAAGGAACGAAGTACATTCGAAGTGCATATATTCTTATGGTCCCTAGAGAGCTATAAATCGACTAAACAGTATATCAGGTGCTTTATTTTCTCTGAAAATATAATTAATTCATTTCTGTTTTTACACGTGGACAAAAAAGACGATGAAAATATATGGAGAGATGGAAACGTGAATACGATACGTTTAAAGCTACGGAGACCGGAAATAGTCGGGTCGAGAATAGGCTCTGAATGAACCGCATATTATTGTCACTTCTATACATATATGTATAATCCATTTACACGCAAGGTCGGTTTGAACTTAAATATATCGATGAAAAGAATAAATTCGATAAAGAAATATCATATAAACCGAGATTTGCTAACAATTTTCTACGAAAAGAGATGGAAAATCATGTTCCGATCTTCCCGTGCATAGTGAAAAAGAAAAAAAGCATCATGGGTATGATTGTAGCTTATAGTCGCCAGTATATTATTAGAGTTGATTGCAGTTCGAGTCTATTTATAGAACCTACGAATATATTATAAGTATCACTCGTACACAACTAATCTTCATCTCGAATGAACGTATATCGTTTGATACACATCATCATTTTCATTTCTGCTGTAATAAATCTGTCGATCCTAATTATTCTAATTTACACTCCATCACTGCATCGCCAGTTGGAATAAAGTGTGCACAGAGACTGCGAGTCGATCAGGTCTCGCTGATGAGATATTTTCGGAAATTCAAATAAGACAACTGCTTTCTTCTTCTTCTTCTTTTTCTTTTAAATCAACGTTCTCATACTTTCCATGGACTGGCTTTGCGTACTTACAATTCACATCCTTGACTTGATTGTATGACGTCATTTGACGTTTTGTTCCATCATGCGCATACGAATAATATTCACTGGGCCAGATCTGACGAGCTTACAATTAGTTAGCTCCGTATGATAAATACCTACATGATATAGCAAAGCATACACATTGCTGCACAAGCCCCACGAATGAATGAGGGTCAATTAGTTCTATGATAGAACTGAAGAGTTCGAAGACACTGCATACTCAGTCAGCGTGAATTCAATTCGTTATTTCGATCATATATAAACTCATTGTCAGTTCTAAATCTCGACTTTCATGTGTATAAATTACTGAGGGATTCTTTTTTAATCATTTGCAGGGCAGAAACGCAGACGCTCTCTTAGTGGTGCCTCTTAGCCAGCACTTAGGGCCCATTTACACCGTAATTCAATTCGAGTACCCACTCACTGCACTTTGGGCATGACATTTAGGGAATCAAAAGACGTACGGTACACAATTATTATAAATACTTCTGTAACTACGGTGGATATTTCAGTTTCTTCCTCTTCGCTGTCACAGAGTCAAGGGTTGATGACCCCGAGTCTAGAGCCAAGACTGCGTGCTGTGGTTGATGGACTTGTCAAAATGCACCGTAATTAGGGACTCGACTCGATTAGAGGGCTGTTCCGATTATCTCAAAACTACTCGATCACTTTTTATTATTCCCAAATTACTTTTTTTCTCTTTGAGAAGTGAATATGATTTTTATGCAAATGTATGCATACACGTATCTATTTACTTTTTCATTCTTCTCAGAGTCAATACTCACAATCGCTTAATGTCTCGAAGAAGTGAAGTCAAGAACAAGTCGAATGAAGTGTTTGATCGTGAGCATTGCCAGTTGTCACTCTTTGCTTCCTGCCTACTTACATACTAAGTTTCTCTCATTACTGCATGTATGCGAAGAAGTTAGGACCAGCTCTTCTGTACCACGGTATAAACAAAAAGAAAGCCAACGTTCAAGAGAGTTGAATGACTTCGGATCTTCGTGTCTGTAGAATGTGGATCGCTGAAACACCGTCTCGATAGATGATTGTGTCGACATCAGGAACGATGTGGTAAAATTCTGAAGAAAAGTACAGGTGCTGCTTCTCGATGCCTTCGAGTTTGAAAAACATTGGTCATTCCATTGGGATGTTTGATACTGGCGTGGTTTCACCTGGTGACAGAATTTGAACTACTGAGAGTAGGTCGTTTATGTGTCCGTGTCAGTGAAAACGCCCTATTCTCAGTAGTTCATGCAGATGCCGTAATGAAACATTAAACATCCCAATAAGGTCGAAAAATATGTCGGTTTGGGGAGAGCTACGTATGATACGTATGATTAAATTTCCACTTTTCACATGTGTGGTGTAGAGAAGATGAGGATGTTTCGTAATTCATATCCGTCGCTTCGCTATCGTGTATACATGGTATGTTCATACAGCGTTTTATAAACTCGCGTGAAATTGGCACCAATTGTTTTACCACCGGTACTAAAATGGGCAAATTGATCCGGCAACACCCACATTCAGACACAGAGGTAGTCCGTCCTTCCTTCATCAGATCCACTTCGCTCGAAGTTTTGTTATATCGGGTGTATAAAATACTACAGGGTAGCCCGAAGATGATTACTCGTTTCAAAGGTCATGCGCAGTGAGAATTGCCAAGTCTCTTGCGCACTAGATTCGCGACTGGGCTGACCTATGCATAACCTCAACGTTGCTGACCACTCCACGACATCACGGCGTCATGATCTTACACCTTTTCAAAGCTGGGAATGCCACTGTAGCAGAACCAATGGAAGTGAATGCGGTGATTAGTCGCTAATTAAATGCTTTTTTATTGCGCAATTTTTTTTTAGCTTTTGGCCAGTTCCGAAAAAAACGTGGCATACCCAGCTTATCGATAAGCTGGTATTTAAGAATACCTACTTGTATCTTAGCACGGAGTGAAATCTTTTTCGTATGTCCAAACGCGAACACTTCACGCTCTCAGTTTTTATCCACGTTTACAAATACGCCGCAAATTCTTCGAGTCACCCAACGTTTCATCGCTATCGTTAAATTACGTAACTCTAGGACCACCGTCTGCGGCACCTTGTATTAAATTAATGGCATAATAGGATAGTTTCTATACATATAGAAGTAAAAATACTTTATATCTGTCTTCTTCTTCTATGCCTATGTAATACCTAGGTATGCGATTCACGCAATATTGAAGTTCATTTTCATAAACGTACTTCACACTCAAGGCGAATACGCGAAAGTAGTTTCAAATGTAGTCAAGTGAGTTTTTTAAAAGTCATTTCTCTGTTATCTTCCTAAATTCCTTACATGCTGATGGGTATAACTTTTTTTTATTGCCTGTGTCTAGCTTTTACGTTTTTCTTTTCTTTTTAGAATTCTGTCGTATTTTATACGATGTGTAAAATTTTAGGGGTCCAGTTAATGACGTGTACTCAAATTTTTGTGTTCATTTCACAATTCTGTTTTTTTTTGTACAGCATAAAAATTTGTTATTCCGGTTGAAACAAACTGAAAGAAAAAAAAATCTGAATTGTGTTCAAAGAATATCAAACAAATCCGTAAATCATCGTGGACGGAGACTTCCATTCTTCGGTTACAAATGTTTGACCCAAAAAAGTGCACCAACACTGATATAAATTTCCTGTTATAAATCCGAAAATAACCTACGCACCTATATACACTTTACGTTAATTTCTTCCGAGACTCGTAAATTTTTATCTCCGTTCACCCCGTGTTGAGTAATGGGAAGTTCAATTAGTCGATTAGTGAATTTTTACCCTCGAATTTCGTCCATCATGAAATACGTTATTCATGGTACTACATACAGACGAACCAGCTATACGTTCTATATTTACACACTTTACCAAATTAACTTGATCTTGAACTGTCCACAAGATTCTTCACGCTAATGACTCTGGCTTCGTAGGTATGCACGCCTATATCCATAGGCAAACAGGTAGCTAGATATATTCAGAGGCAGTCTTGGCAGGGTTTCGAAATTACCGCTAATATCGCTAAACTCATGACATAAGAAGACAGTCAATGAACGCTGTCGTGTCTTCTGGATACCTCAACTTCTATTTTACTTGGCAGAGAAAACTCCAGCTAATCATCGACGATAGACCATAATTATGTATTCTTGTCATCTGCTCCGCGCATGAATATGTTACTCGTATTTTGACCCAATGTCATTGTCGTGACCACCTAGCTTCTAGTTCAGCTGATGTATAATACATTTCGTGGCATATAGTAACTGTAAGATTTCCGAGGGGTCCATCACTCCAAAAACAAGCGGGTTTCGGCCGACTACGAGCCAGCCTTTGAACTTCCAGTTATTCATTCTGTTTCCAGCTATTGTGAAATTTGCAAATCTGAGTTCAGATTCTTGATCAGCGGTTCAAAAAACTTTCGAGTACCAATTTTGATGAGATTTCGAATGTTTTCAGTGTTCTTCCCCAGCAAATTGGATCCGCAATTTTGAATTTCGCAAATCTTACTTCAGATTGGTGATTAGTGACCCAAAATAACGTTCGAGTAGCAATTTTCATCAGAATCCAAATGTTTTTTACTTCTTTTACTCGCTTTTTACTGACTTTGTCGGACTTGGTGGGACTTTAAGAGTGATGACCTACTCGAAGATGTCTTTTTTTTTCAGAAAGAAGATTACACATTGAATGTGTCGAGCACATTCAGTCTCTAGACTCAACGCATCAACTGTGAGTTGAAGTTGCATGAATGCATTCATTCAGATTGAGACAAGAAAGTTGTTCATGACATTCTCAACGTAAAAATGTTGACCAATTGTTATTCCGACAGTGGAATCGACATCATCTTTCGTTATTACCGGTCCGGCACAAACGATCATTGTGTATAAGATTTTGTCTGAGGGTTTGCGCAATAATATGTATCACGCCCGTACTGACATGAAGGTTAATTATCCGTTCCATACCGCGCGTATAACTCGATCACCTTATAAGGATAGACTTTTCAAAGAATTCTGATCGTGTATAAGGAGAACTATAATACATATAGTTAGTTGCGAAATTAGTTTTGTGTCGGGCAGGTTACATACTCACTGACATGAGTTCAGGCAGAGATTGAAAGGATTGTGCGAAGACGCGGGTGAGTCACGAGAGTCACGACCAAGGGAATTCGTTCTCCGAACAAATGATCGCGGTACACTGTGATAATCGCGGTGTGTTCTTCTTTGGTAGCAAAAAAAAAAACCTTCGCCATGTGCTCGTTTAGTCGTTTGAAATACCTTGACACTAAACTTCTACCGTCTAAACGCATGAAATGATTCATTTACCCTTGTCTACGAATCAATTAAGTTGCACATATGCAGCTGCCAAAAATATCATGATGCAGTTTTCTTTTACAATTTTTTTTTTTTTTTTTTGTGATTCTTGAGAATGATCGAATATGGATAGAAGAGAAAGGACAAAACTATTTATTTATTGACAAATAATAAACGAATTGATAGTGCGAATAATTTTTGCAATCGATAGGAATAAAACATCGATGCTTCTTTGGCATCTTAATGTCTCTTAGTCGTTCGCGCGTAGGTCGCGTGTGTGACCTGCAAATCGTTAATCTTGTGTGTGCTAATTAGTACTGCAAATTAATCACGTATTTTATCGTGCTTGAAAAAATATGTAGACCGAGAAAGAAAACAATTCTATGTATTACATAATATTTCACAGTAGATGGCAATAATTTTTCGGTTTTGTTATCAGTTTATTCCGCAATAAACATCATTTGATGAAGAAACCTCTGACTTCATCATTACATTCCACTGATAATATAATTGTATCTCCAAAATCAAAATTTATTTATACTTGAAAAATAAAGTCTTTCCTTCTAAATAGAAACATATGTAATGTCATTAAATTTCATTTTAATGAAAATTGACAGAAAAAAATGTGTTCAGATGTTACAGCGTTGTTCTCAATATGCAATGTATCAATGATGCAGAACTCTGATCTACAGGATCTCTGAAAGTTTTCTTCCTTACCCGCTCATGATACACAGATGCGTAAGGACGGTAATACAAAAACTCAGTCGGTAACCGAAACTTATTAACCTCGTATCGCGGTCACCCACGAAGTACCGATGATCGCCGATGTGCGGTGCTGAGGTTGGGCGCGAAATTCAAAATCCTAGCTATAACTCAAGCAAAAACAAGCTTTGATGCTGAAATTCACTACCAATCAAAAATATTGAGATGAATCAATGTCGTCGCAAAGTCGATATTAACTAGAATTCGTAGACCTCGTACTATTTCAGTTGTCTGTGTCAAAAAATGGATGGGATAGACGATTCGAAATCTTCGAAACTCAAAACTAACATAAAATTTATCCATCATTTCATTTTCGACACAGAACAGAACCCACGAAAATAAAATCCTCTGCGATTTGACAATTTGTATACGTTTGTTTTTCTTCTATTTTTGAGTATTTTCAATTTAAGGTCAATGTGATGCCTATGAATCTCATTTCGTAGTATCGTAGCTCATTTTGGTGTCACTTGACGAACGAAAAAATTGAAAAACTAGCTCAGTTTAGGATCAGGAGTCGATTTTTCTGGGTTGCGGGTAAGCGTCTGGATTCAAGAAGTGCTCTTAGTTCTCTCACTGCTTTCATATAATAAACTGCCTCTCAAACGAATTCTGATTCGGTGTCTCCCCCCTCTTTTTATCTGATCACATGTGTTTGAAGTCCCACCAAAAAAATTGAATAAAATAAAAGTACACATTTTTTTTTCTTACCCGTTCTTCTTAACTTCACACTCACTTATCAAACCATATAAGTACGCGCTGGTTATTATTCGCCAATCAAGGCGCGCCTCTTGGGAAAAAACCGCGAAAGCGGACGTTGCTCTAATCTTATGCATCCGGTACAAGTTTTCCTGGCCGCTGATTCTCCAGTGATTAGTTCATTACTCTCACTCTCTCCGTTCGGTTACAAGTTTCGAGTTTAACGGCGTAGTTATTATCATCGATTATTTTTATTCCGATAAGTATTTCACCTTCTAATAAAACATTGTGATATTTGTACACTTCTCTTCGGTCAGGAGAAAGATAAATGAGAAGATAAGGAAAGGGAACGATAAACATTATCGGGGACGTTTGCATTTCCAGTTCGCGAAGGAAGTGCAAAATCGCGGTGCATGAAAAAAAGTTCGATTGTGACTCTTCGGTTTCGCTTTTTATTTCACCGTATAGGCTACATACCGACGACATGACTGGTAAGTCTAAATATAGGTAGTCTCGTGTGATACGTTTCACACCAAGATGCGCAGGCCTCCCTCTGCTCAATCTTCCAAATCTCTTGCAATAGCCATGATTCTCAATTTTATCAAACACTCGTCACATCACCTTTGCAATTGACTTCAATAACATCCGCGCTACAAAGATCTTGCATTGAATGGTCGTCCCACTTTGGTACATATCGCATGAGTGGGCTCATAGCCGTGTACCTCCTTTGTTTTATTATTTGTTGATGCAAATTTCCATTTCAATCATATTTCAATTCGGTAATTTCATGACAATTTGATGATGAAAAGCACCTGCAATTCTCGTAGAAGCATCAGGACACGCTTTATTTCTAGTCTCTAGAAAAAAGCTCCTTCAGGATCATCTCCCGAAAATGAAACGCAGCTTCTGATTTTGGTGGAAATTTTAGGATACTTTGCGTGGATCCCCGGGAATTGATTGAGACATTTATTGTAGAATTGCCCTCAATCAATCTTTCCGAATATTTTTTTGCAATATGGTTCTGCACGAGTTGTCCTTCGGTGGACAACAACGCTAAATTTTACATGCAGTGTATTGTATCTTGTACTTTCATCCTACCATTCAGAAGAATTCCTAGTTCTAGTTACCATTTATATGGGTCAAATATGGCATCAACTAATCTTTACAGGAAACCAAACTGAAATATAGTATACTAGGTGTCGTAGGTTGATAAAAACTCTCTTTTATCAACGTTTCAGAACTATAATGAATCTTTCTTTCGTAAGCAAGGTTAACGATAAGAATGTTAACAAATACGAAATATACAATTATATTCACATGACTCAAACATCATGGCAATCTCGAATCCCTCTTCATGGCCCGAACCGTTCATAAAAGAGAATTTTTATTGACCAGGGTGTCTACCGTCAACGGAATATCAAATTCCTTGACATTTCGTCGGCTTAGATTTGTTTTGGCCTACATACCATCATGAAATTTCGACTTCGAAGCCTAATGACGTCTTTCAGAAAGTTCTTTTTGAACCAGTAGTTATTTTTTTCCGAAGTGACATCCATTTGCAGTAGTTACTCGACCAGAATTGAATCATTTTCGTCCTCATCGTAAAGTTGCAACCATGATTTCAGTTTGACTATTCTTATAGTTCTGTCAATGATAAAATGCGACAGTCATACGATTTTTTCTCAGTGTAGGTATGTTGTGACGATAGATTAGAAAATCGAATATTCTTTTCTCTCTATGAACAACGAAGATTCAGTAAATAGTAGTACGATGTGATCCAAGCCAAGGTGAGGTAAAGCATCCGTTATTCGCGGAGACTCTATACGCATATAAGGTACACGTATCTGTAAGGCTATGTTGGTATTGTACAATTTACGGAACCATGCACTGTGGGATGATTGCGTGGTTGTTATAACCGCGCATTTCAATTAGGTAGTGTACCTGTACGAAACACCTACGTATATATTATGATACGATTCAAATTAGAAGTCAGGTGTGATGAGAGGCTACGGAATAGATCTCACGATCAGTCGTCTTCGAATCGCGTTTGTCTAATCATCTCGATGTCTCGACGTACCTAGGAAAATTATTAATCTCACTCGACGATAGACCCAACTAGTGCGACTGTTACAATATCAGTGTGGTGTGTTTAATATATGATTACTACTCTCTAAATATTCCGGAGTGAAAACTACTTCCAAATAAGTTCATTTTTTGTGATCCTCGTCGACTCATTATGATATTGGCTGTATTATATACTGATCGACGTAGGAGCTAATCCGTTTTCGAGTAGAAAAACCTTCTCTGCTCTCGTAAAGTCCAAATCTGAGTAATTTGAAGTTGCACATATGTATATTTGGTTTCGTCATTCTAAATTGCTTTTTTCGCATCCTTATTTCTCTGCTACTCAATCACGTGGTCGGATAGAGCCAATGTATACCAATAAGTTTTTCCGTCGTTCGATTTTCAACCATATTTATTTGCTGGGGGCAAAAACTGAGAATAATATGATTCCGGAAATGAACATCTCACACATACGTGGAAAGAGTGCCTAATAGAGGAATAACCGACGTTGATACGTTTCTGTGTGAGGCGGGCGGCGTTTGGTTTCGATTCACGCGTTTTTTTCTTCTATGATCGTGTGTGGCTCGTGAGAGAAGCGAGGCCGGAGCCCATAAGAGGTTCGCTACGCCTTGAACCGCACTACCTACGCCAAATATACTAGGCACACGGTCGTCTATAAACCTACATCGATTCGTACATTATCCCGATGATTTTTGATTTCACATCTTTCTCGGTCCTCAACGCTAGACAGGATTTAAAAAAGCTGCATTTCTTATTCTCATTGTGTAATATGTATAAAATATATATATATACATATACATAGTGGCGCCACAGCCCGCAATGTTACAAAGCGAAATATCTTATCGTCGATGCCAAAATCTCCTATACATGTACTATTTCACGTAAATTTAGTCAATGACTTGGCACCGATGTCGGTTTCTGATTTGTTTGACATGTTTTTTTCTCGTTTTATATTCTGTAGTACTGCCAAAATGATGAGTAGTCGACCACTGTTTCTTTTTTTTTAATTTTTTTATTTGTACTCTACAGTCTATGTTAGTATTATAGAAGCTATTCTATGATTCATTGTCTTATCTTAAAGTAGTTTTTTTTTTAAATTTCATTCCAACTATAGTAGAAAAAAATGCATTTCAATATCAATCAATGTCCTCTATTTTTGTTCAAATTTTCCAAACTCAATTTTTATAGTCACTATCAAAACACTTTAGTATCCTCTTTTATATACATCTTCTTTCTTCTTTCAATCCTTTTCGATTTTGTTTCAAAGTGAGATTTCATATTCTGCACTATAATTCTTATTTTTTTCATACAATTTTTTTTTTTTTTTTGTCAATCTTTCTATGATAAACGATGTGACGATGAATCCTCACAAACGTTGATGAGCATCGTGACAAATTTACTAGGTACGTTGGTACTAGGTACTAGATTTTTCGGGTACTGTCTTACCTCTGGCGCTAAATCTCTAATTAGCTACCGCAGGTCCACATGACTACCTAGATGTCTACACATAGATATGTGACGATGCTATATAGGTCACTGTCCACCATTAGACGCGCGCGGGTGTAAATAAACATAGAAACTCAAACTAGGTGTGTAGCTACGTCACGAGTCACTAGTCAGAGAAAAGAGAAGAGGGTGACCGCCAGATGACTGTGTGTCTCTTCTGGGTTATACGCGTATATTGTATCCTCGTACGACGATCATTGCCAAAAGCGTTTACATTAAGGCTCTCTCTCACCGCGATAATTCAACGCTGGTGCTTTTTCTTCTTATCATTGTTACAATTGAAAGGGTCAACGCAAAAGGGGTGAAAGTTTTGAATACCCTGTTTTTCGATTCATTTAAATAGTTTTATGTCCATTTCAACAGTTGGAAAGGTCAATTGATAAGAATTTTTTTGCCTCAATCAATTGTAATACCATATGTATCGTATATATTGATTTCACCAATTTCAACAAAAATTCCCGAATAATAATAAAAATCATCGGATTATATAGGAATTGAAAAGAGAGAAGACAGAATTTTTCAATTATATGCGATTAAAGCAGCTGTCGATAATGAGTTCATTTCCTTGATGCGGATGTATTGACTCAACCGCGTAATTGCAAAAATTGTCTAATTGCAAAAAAAAAAAAAAAACGAAAAACAATGTAAAATGTGCATTTTGTTGGGAAACTCTGTGTAGGGTCTGTGGTAGGTAAAACCGACTGCAGTGTTGGTTGGTCGCGTTTATTTTTGGCAGAATTTACCACACCTACCAAGCGACTATAATATACGTAGGTAAAAATCTTGAACCACACGAGAAGAAACTCTCCTCGTTCCAAATACACGTACCTATAGCTTAATAGTCGCGGTTCGTAGGTGCAGGGCTAGACCGAAGCCCCAGTTCTCGGTTTGTCGCGCCAACACTAACGCGCAACATCATTTCCGCGGTGGTAGCCTAATCCTCATCGTATAGTCAAAGTGCTGTAATAAAGTTACATCATTTTTCATTCATTCACAATATTCACCTCATTATGATTGTCATTTTTGTTTTTGGTTCACATTTACAGTCACAATAAAACTAGAATAAGACTAATGATAATTCGAGATTCTTGTATAGATCGACATTTTTTTCTTCTTTTTTTTTGTTTGTTTGAATTTGTGCGAGCACGTTAGTTACGTAATCTCTAACGGATTAAACTTATCTCGATTGATCAATCACTGACACGCCTTACCCATTATCGAGTTTCTAATTCCGCGGTTTATTTCGGGAACATCACAATACGCTATTTTTTTTTTTGAACTCTTCAACACTGCACTAATTGTAGAAAATCGGAGTAGATAGGTATTCTATTTTTTTGTATCATCCAACTTCACAGCAGCAATAAAATTTCTGTCTTCTTCTGTAATTTGTTTTATCATCATTTTATGTTACGAAATATCATTTTTTCTAAGATTCGGATATAAAAAATCACCAGGTCGAATATTACTGATTTTCTTTTATTTTCTTATTTTTATTTTTTTGGCACCGAAGCTGATAGTGACCGGAAGAAAACTGAGCGAAGACGGATAACAAGAGAAAAAGAAAAGAAAAAAATCTTGTGTAAAACAGTAACAATCCCAGTGATTAAAATATATTATATCCTGTGATAATAATCAATATCTACGTGTCTGTATATTAATTTGACTATAAAATGACGACCATCGGTGTAAGACCAATGTCTCCGATAACACCAGCGCGACTGGAAACTTTGGAACGCCACAAACGTTGGGAAAGATATATTAGTAAGTAATTGGAACGCTGATCATCTGTGGATCACGTGTTTTATTCAATTATCAACTAACCATTCCAACCGTAGTATAACTTGGTTTAATTTTAGATCAAATTTTCCAAAAGAACAAGACAAATTGTTAGTTTATTCAATCAATTACCAATAATCAAGTCGGGGGATGGAATTGTTTATTAAATACCTTTTTTCCAATTGCGCAACATTGTTTGTGTTCCGAAACTGTGATAATCGATATCGTATAGCTCAACTATCCGTGATTCATCAGGCGTAAAATAGATCGGTTGGAAAAGAGATAAACACAGAGCGCTGGGCTTACCGTCCGAAGCTTGAGGCTGATCATTAACTAAAATTAAGCTACACGATGGAATTGAATTGTCGATGGATAATCCAAGTCTAGGTTTGACGTTAAAGTTGCGCAGGTAATGTACTGTAAAACTGGTACCAATCGTTGTCGAGAGAGAACAAGATACAGATGTGTCTATATCTATATCTGTGTCAATTAAAGCCACGCCGCGTTCTAGGTACGTCAAGGTCTTTTCCATCGGGAATTGATTAGATATGGAAGTGTATAATTATGCTGTTAAATTTAATCAATTCGTTATGCCAGTGGAGAGAACGTGGAACAAATAGGAACACCTGGGTCAGTCAGTGACAGTCTGATGTAAGAAAATAGAGACAAAATTTGAACATGACATTTTCCATCATGACGAGATGATCATTCTACTAGTAAAACAAACTATATACCTTACCATGTATACCTTCAAGACAGAAAAATTGATGAAAAGTAATTGTTTGTTAAAAAAATTGTAATTTTTATGTTTGCGTTTCTTTGACTTTCTATCTGCATAGTTAAAAACAATCTGTATTCCTGTGCACTTTTTCCCCCTGTTACTGCTTTTCCTGTCAGAAATACACGTTACTGCCCAAACCTCGTAAATTGTAAATCGTCTGTAACATGTCCAATTTAACAGCTCATTAAATCTGTTCAATTGTGATAACATTATTCAAACATGACAATGACAGACATTTATTTGCAAAATACAAAATACCCGAAATTGTCATGTTTGACAGTTAAAAACCGTAAATTATCTGAAATTCAACATGTAATTTTTGTGTAATTGGCATCAACGGGAAAAGTAAACAGTTTCATCCAGTACAAGTTCGGCATCAATGGAATCTGTCAAAGTTACAGGAATATTCCTGTGGACTTTCTGGGACACGTCAAAGATGTTGAAATTGTTAAAACCATTAGAAATGTCCAACTATGTGATTGGGACTGGGTCAGATTAGAGTTCATATCGAAGCTAATGATCATGTTTTTCCATTGGAATTGGAGGGTGTGAGCCGATAAGGGATATCTGCGTGACCCACTCAAAACATTTTGCTAATTAAAAGAGGAAAAAAGAAGAACGTTGAACAGTTGGAAGTAATCTGTGTTCCTGTGGACTTGTCCTTGATCTGATATTGCTTTTCCTGTCAAAAACAACATGCCACCGTCCAAGGTACAGGCTTGTAGATTGCCTGTAACATGTTGAACTGTGATAACAAATTTAAAAATGTTAGAATCAAATAGACCTCTTTTGAAAGTGATAGAAATCGATCCTAGTCTCGAACAATTATATCATGTATAAATTGTCTAAAATTCAATATGTAATTTTTGTGTAATTTACATTAATTTCTCTGTTACGTTGAAAGTAGGAATACTGAACATCGAGTATCAGGAATCTGTCGTATTCACAGAAATAATTCTATGGACTTTCTGGGACAGGAAAGAGACGTTAAAATTGATAAAGATTTCCCACTGTGTGGGTCTTGCGTGAATGAATTCCAAAGATTTTAAAACAGCAGCAAAATCTGCAAAATCTACTGGAGCCTCTGAATTCTAGACAATTGGGAATAGCACTGTCTCAAAAAAATTGTTTCTAGACATAAAAGTCATGGTCGGCCAAAACGTCCCTACGTCCGGACCTAAAACGTCCGTACCTGAAAATATTTTGTCTTATTATTATCACATTATTACTGTATGAGTAATTTTTCTGGTATATCATGATCAAAAAATTCTACACGCATCAGTAATGATCCATTTTGTTGCTATTCCAAAGTTCATTGCCTTTTCTCTCTCAATGCTATAGTTCAGGAATCCGCCATTTTGGAATTGGGAGAAGAAATGGCGCGAAAAGCTCATTCTCAATTCCATCAAAGTCATGTTTCAATTTCTAAATGGTTCTAAATGTTTGCGAATCAAACATTATTTTTAAACTCTGCAGATAAAAAATTATTTTAACCTACGTCTCACTGTAACCGTGATTTGGGGAGAGCTAGAGACGCTGCGGAGTCTCGCGCTTCGCCCTCACAAATTGACTTTGTGCTTGGCGCGAGACTCGACCTAGTCTCTCGACGTGAATCCGATTACACGTAATAATCGTAGGTATGAATCGTAGTAGAATATATATACGACACGTGATAACCAATCGGCGATAATACAAGTCTGGTTTCAGTCTTGCTAGAATTAGACGAGGAGGAGAGGCCCCGCGATAGCGACACGACACAACGTGACTCGTATCCTCGTCGTAACTCCCACCTACGTAGCCGACCTTCTCTTTACCTCCTGCATCACCTCCTCCAGGAAAGCGAACCGTCCAACACTATACAGTCTCGACTCTCGATTCTCCCAAGTCTTCAAGTAGTTGCAGTGTCGGTTAGTACGACCAGTGCGAGAGTCCCATCCGGTCCCCATACTCGCACCTCTGTCTTTACTCAAAATTCTGTATCTCGATTGGTTTTTCATTTCGAAAACAAAAAGTGGGTGTGTGCTCGTGCCCTTTTGCCAATATGGAGAGTAAGTGCACCTACGGCAGGAGATCTACGGACAATTCTGACCTCTACGAGGTCTTTGATACTCAGAAAAATTCGTTACCGGCTTCCAGCAACCTGATGAGTCTCGGTGAGAAACCGACTAATTTAGTAGATCCCGAAACTAGTTTTTTTTTTTGCACATTTCAACTTCATGCTCGTGTATAATTTGAACCGCGATCAGAGGACGAATTCCTTCACGCAGATCTTGTGTGCAATTTTTTTTTCATATATATAGTTCCTCTCGCGAGAAATCGGCTCCAATTGACGCGGCACCGTCGCCGTGTATGACGTCATCTACGACTCTGGGCGTCGCGACATGACATTAGCCTTCAGAGAGACGCCGATGACGTTTGATACCGCTTTAGTATTCCGTTCCATTTACAAATTACGATTGATAAGTCTGAGAGATAATGAAAGAAGATTAGAAAGAAGATCATTATTGGCATGACAATCAGCCAAAAATATTAGTCACGTTCCTAGTGATTTTGGAACACATTTGAACGGGTTATCATTGCAGCAAAAATCCCGAAAGTCGCAATTTCACGTGGTTCCTCGTTATGTGTTTGTTTTCTGTTTAACACATGATGACCATGATCGACCGACGAGTATGTCCTTCGCGAATAACGGTTTATCCACCGGATCAGGATGGGGTCAGGAATTCACGAGACACATACGTAGCTCTGTATCAAATACAGTACACATACCTAGTAGATCTGTGCAGGTACTACATACAGACTAGAGAAAAAACCACGTGCTCTTTGGATGTCATAAATATTACACTTGTATAACTTTGGTAACGAGGGTATCTCTGATTATTACGATTGTTGAGAAAAACTCATTGTAAGGCCGTAATTATGCACGGTAATTACTCCGTACTATAGTCAAGTTTTAACTGAGTAATGAATAGATTCTGAAACTAGAGAACACATGAATTGGAAGAAGTATTACAGATGTTCGGAAGAATTTTCGTTTCATTGCTTAATTGTTAATAATAATAAACTATTTCTGATGTTTGTTTGTTCCACTGAGAAAAAAAAGATTACAGCAAAATATTCTGTCCCAGAATGTTCAATGTATGAGAATTTTTGTTTCATGTTCTATATGGTCGGGTTTTTCATCCTTTCACTACGAATTTTTGTCTTTGTACGAACGTATATGATTGTAAGCCCTACTAACGAGACTTGATCGTATTGTTGTGACAGACATTCCGCCGAACATTCTTTGATACACATACAGAACAACCCTCGATTGTGTATAATTTCTATAGGTATTTCATCGAAGCGATGTTATGTAACACATTCGCAACGTTGCAGAAATCTGATATGTATGTATCACACGCACGTGTCTGTCATGAGACCAAAGAAAGTGAATTACAATTTGCATAACCTCAGTATGGAACAAATATATAAACTCTGTTTGTTGAACAAAATTTTTCAAAATTACGAAAGAAACGATTCTTCCTTCAACGACAATGCAAAGACTTCTGCACTCACTAGTTGATTGGTTTTGATATTGAGATTGACATTTACCTTATTCTACATATATATACTGTTATTTACTGGAATAAAGTAAGGAAAATATAACCGCGGACAAAAAGTAAAACGGATTGCATTTTACCTAAATTAATTGCTAAGCCCTAGATAATAATAATGATAATAATAAATTAAACATCTTCAAGTACCAAAATAAGTTGACTAATTTTACAAATGACTTTCATTATTCATTGTTATCATTGTAATTTTGAATATGAATTAAAGAAAATTATTGCCTTATCCACGAACATGATTTTATCGGATGAATTCGGTGATTATGATTCTATGATTATCGTTTATACGATACGTGTACCTGTATCTATAATGCGACATTCATTGTCATTTAATGATAATGATAATAATAACTTATTTTTTTGTTCGATTGCAGACGCTCTTCTGGCCGATCTTCAGAACACGGTATCACCCGAAGGAAACCATGCTGGTAACAACGCGACACCAGGATACGGATCACTCAATGGAGCAAGATCCAATCCTGGAGCTTATAGGGGATATGATAACCGGACGTCTCCGTTACCACCACAATCGGTGAGAAATTCCCTTTATTCGACATAAGACTGGGTGCAACGATCAGCATGAAAGAGATGTCATCAATGTATGAACGTGAAACTGAGTATATTTGAAAAGGATAGATTTTTGACAAAGTTAGTGGACCTGGAGCGAGAATCGTTCGGTCAATTAATCGAAATTTATCGTCTGTTGATTCCACGTCCTTTAGGGTCAAGGAAAATAAACAATATAGACGCCCCGTGGGCGAGACAGTTGAAGATGGCCTAGGGTCGTAGAAAAAAAAAGTTTAATTGGGAAACAACTAAGAACATCATACTAGCCACTGAAGTAACATTTTTCACGTTCCTTTTTCTGGAGAAAATCATTCGAATTTACTGTAACGTAAATCTGATTGGTATGAAGTCACTGTCGATTTATCACCAAATATTTGTCCTGCCTAATTTTTCGAATATTCTTTTACACGGTATTTAGCAACTGAATTGTTTTATAAAATCATTTTTCTTCAACTCGTAGATCATCCTATCGTACGCGAAAACGTGATAAGACAAAAGTCGCTATGGAATAAGAATTAGATCATTCTCCAATCAATCTGGAAAGAGTCGTCGACAAAAATTTTCAGGGGATGATAAATCTGCTGAATTTTTTTTCTTTTTAACATTTTGCAAATCACTGGGGAGAACAACTCCATTCATTGACGCTTCCACTCTCCACTGAATTTCAAAGTTCAAGGTGTATAATGTGTCCCCTTAATGAATGTTGTAAAGTATGAAATATCACGAATGTAACAATCGAAAGCATATGGTGGTGCAAGCGTGCACATATGGATACGTGACGTGACTATTCTCGGCACACTCAATTATCTCCCGATAATTATGACAACGTTTTATTCTTAGAAAATCTTCCCTTTCGGTATGTATAAGAAGAAGGTGGCATGGACACGTTTAGTATGCGCATGGCTTTAGACGCGAGTCCTTATCTCTTCCCTTTATCCTCCTGCCTCATCCAGTGGTTGGCGATCCAAGAATCGTGGTACTTATCCTATAACGGGTGACGTTATAACCGTCACCGCAGGCTGGATAGCCGTTCACAGGAAACGCTACGTGAACCGAGGACTAAGTTCAACAAATATCACTTCTATGAACTAAGTTATACTATAGGAATTGTGTCCATTTTGTTGTGTCAATTGTGGATCAAGTGTCCATTTTTCCACTTTTTTTTTTTGCTTGCCGAATTAGGGAACACTGATCTGCATAATTGCCTGAATCGATATTTTGCCAAGAAGTCGTCTACTCTTTGATGAGAAATTTTGCGTGAAAAAATGTCCAGATTGATGTGAGTTAAAAAAAAGAGTATGATATTTTTCTTATTCAAAACCGAACGGATTATGTTTTCACTTTGATCAGAAATGATAAGGATGAAACAAAATTTTTTGGGAAAAAGGATGTCGATGAGATAGCGTGAGGGACTCATTCAACTATACCTATGTACAGGCTATACATCCTAATCAGTGTTGAAAGATAGAAAAAACGGAAATGAAACATTTCAAAAACTCTGCGGTGATGTTTTTTGGGCCAGCAACAGTGAATACAGACACAAATACGCACTTGAGAAAACGAAAGCTCAGATATTAGCGAATGAAGACTCGAGGGTGTGTCGGAATTGATAGTCAGAATCGTGAAACTGTTATTTTTTTCTCCGATTTTAATGCTTCGCATCATTTGACTCAAGGCCCTCAAGATTTCTGCATCTGCAAGAATTAACTTTGGCAAGCCATAGCTTTTAAAGGTTCAGAATTGAAACAATTCTGGTGCAACTTTGCTCTCAGAGTGAACCTTAAAAAGCTACGGCTTGCTAAAGTTGATTTTGGCAGATATAGACATCTTGATGGTCATATTTGTACAATATAGTGGGGTTAGAACACGCGAACTTAATTGCAGACGACCAGCTTTATTTTCATACATTTCAGGGATAACTATTTGCACTTTTTTTGCTCATATTATTCTTCAGGACCCTTCGTGCAAACGAAAGAGACGAGAGCCAAGAAAATTACAAGCGAATACAAAAATATCCAGTCTCATAGTCTTGAACATTCTGATGACATCCCCCTTTTCTTTAAAGTTCTATATATCTAAGCTCAAGTTTTTTTCGAATTGGGACAATTGAATTTTTATCACGTATGAACGATTCGTTTTACATGGTGGCCACTATAAAGAGTGCAGGAAAAAAATCCCTGCCGTTTCAAATTACAATTTCCACCTGACCGAAACTCGGACGAATTAGTGATTATTCGAGTATGTGATAAATGATGCTCTGAATTAATGGCGAAAGAAAATGATTTTTGAGAATACTTGTTTTATTGATAATTTACACTAGTTTTGCTACTATTTCCATTGATTAAGATTTTCGCGCGAGGAAGAGAGAAAAAATCGCTGAGGATATTTTATCCTGTCTTGTTTCGTAACACCATAAATTTCCTTGAATCTTCCCGGTTTTCCCTGACCAGTGGAAACCATGTTTTATCTGTATTCACTATTGCTGACCTAAGAATCCTACTAATTTTCATTTATTCATAATTATCATTACTACGAGGATCATATTGCACGGGTACGCAACCGCGAGCGTCTCTGAAATGACACAACATGCGAATTCTCGGTACAAGATTATTTACCATGTACATATATACTGACGAAGCATATATTATATTATACGCATACTTTCTTATCTTTTCTACGCAACAACTTCCCAAGGTATTCTCGTACTCGAGAGAAATTTCTCAATCCTTGTTGAATAAAGTTTTTTATTTTCTCTTCACGATAAGAGTTTTCTCACTCTACTTCTGTACGACGGTAAATTCCCCCTATCACCAAAGATGGGGAGAAACGGATAACTTGCAAAAAACCCGCTTCCGCTGATGTTTGAATCATTTAAAAGCCGTTTTTCTTTCTTTCAATTTCTCAACTAATCAGAGTGATTAAAAAATCCCATTATTGTATGAAGAATTATAAAAAAAAAGGAAGGAATAGTTGTTTTTTCATCGTTCTTAAACTCGTTCTTTCACAAATGTTACAGAAACTTAACAATCTAATTTAGGAGAACCTACTTCTCCTAAGTCATCGACGTTTTTAGCAACAACCATACGTCCCAAGAAATAGGTGGATATCAATTTCACAGGGTAAATAAACGGTTAATTCTCCCTTCCTTACCGACCGAACGAGCATAAGTTCTGGTCTGATTGAATCCTCAAAATAATCGATAAAAAATATCTTTTCACATCCCAAATTATTCGATGGGTAAAACAGATTCGCCGGTCACTGCTTAAAGAGAAAAGAAGGACGAAGAGTCACCGTCGGTATGTAGGTATAGATTTTATCGACCATGAAACGCTTTCGGAGTTCTCTAAACGTTCGCCAGGTGTCGACCTCGTCGCCTAACGCGGTTTGCCTTAAGGCCCTGTTACGACTTTGACGATTTCGACCCCCCTGCGACTTTACCTAAGCGATTGTTCCTCCTTCTTTTGATATTCCCTTTTCTTACACTTTGTCGTTACAGTCGTGACCCCTCAGGTTGTAGAACCTGACCGTCCGTAACTATTTTATGTATACACCTCTGGTGATGTCCCACGACTGGTATTGATTCGATCATTTATTTAGATCGCTGAATTGTAGGTTGCAGCGCTAAGTTTTCTTCGCAAATTGGAGCTAGAAAATTGTTATAGCGATTATTAGAAGCATTATTTATTTCAAAATCATACAAAAGTACGTATGAGGTACAGTGGATATTTTCTTTTGTTCGTTTATCATTTTCTATTATCTCTATACATCGCGAATATCGCTCATTCTAATTTTGCATTTGGTTTGCCTCCAAATTTCCATCCGTTTCCATTGAACTAAACATTGGAACGCCGCGGGAATAAAGCTTGTACTAAAATTGACTCACTGGCTATTCTTTACTGACATTATTAATCCATGCATAGGCGTCGGAAACTCGGGAGACTGTGTAACGAAAAAATGAAAAAAACTTTTGAGAGAAAATAATGCGTCGATACAAGAGAAAAAATAGCAAGGAATTTGTCGAATGAATGTTCTTCATCTCTTTGTATGCTGAATAAACTCACTTTATATCACTCCGTGCGTAAAGTGCGACTTTACGCACGCGAGCGTGCGTATAATCGGACTTTACCCACGTTTGTGACATAAAATTTGGTTCGATACATGTGCAAAAGTCGTTTTTCCACTCGTGAGATTGTCACCCTCGCTTTGCTCGGGCGACAAACCTCCCACTCGTGCGAAAACAAACCTTTTGCACTAGTATCGTAATATACTATTCTCTTATCGAAGGACCTGACCTCTTGGAAACCAAAAATCTCGTCCATTTCCCACATCCTTTATAAATTTGACTCCGTCATGAGGCAAGTTTCAAGCCTGTATATCTTTGAAACGGTTGATTCCAGGGAAAAAATTGTTAGGACCTTTTTTGTAGGGAATTTCATGATCTCCCGAACTAGTTCTGATCACTTTTCACCTGGGAGCAACCGGAAGTGAGATATAGGCAAAAACATGCTCAATCCCTTTAATTCGAAGAAAGTGGATGAAGTATCAAATTTCTCGATCTGTTTCTTGTCTTAAACAATTGAAAAATTATATTCTCTTTGATCTTCACGCAGGTATACATAAAATCCCATCAGCGTAGGCAATCGTTGTTATTTATAGCCGGGGCGTTTTCAGACTGGAATCAACAGTTGCTTCGTGTTTGTTCTTACTCGCAATTCGCACCAATTAACTGACACTTGTTTGTTGTCTTGATCCAAATCGTCGTGATATACGATTCGGGTAAAGTAGAACTATTTCACTGAATGTGTGTTGCAAATGTGACTTCAATTCTTCGTTCTATCCTGTTCTTTGCGACTCGTCTATTTCTCAACATGCTCACCACCGAATCGATGAGTCAAACTTTTCGGTACACTCTTCCCTTCGATCTATGACAACTTGAGAATAGAAAAAAATCAGGGGTTACTTCAGAAACTAAATTTTAAAAAGTTAATTTCAAGCTTCAAAATGAATAAAGCTCTTCTCCACTTTTTTTTTTTTGGCTCGTCAATTTTTGTGAACATGTTATTAACAAGTGTGAACCGACTTGTGAACCTTAGTGTGAATATTCCGCACGTTGACGTGAACGTAGCGACGTTAAGCCTGCAGACTTCAAAAGAAGAGTAATAAAAAGTAATAGAAATAATGAGACAAGAATAAAAAAATAAAAAAATGCGTAAATGAGGGGAGATTAAAATATACAAATATGAGTCGAAATAAGAGGAGAACATGAAGAGGGAACAGTTTTTGATTTTTGAACGTGTGCAAAGTTTTAAGCGGACGTGTAGGAGGAAGTGGCGCACGGATACGCGGGCTCCAAGATATAATTAACTATTATTATACCTATAAATATATAACCCGAACCACTGTATCAGCCAGAAAATAACCTCCACGTTCGTTCGGTTCGGTTGAGTTCGGTTCGACCCAATAAACATCTGGAGAAACGAATGTTGCAGGATTACAAACGAATTCTGATTCAGCTTCAAATAGAATGTTGACTTTTCAAACACTTGCTAAAAATGATCACGTCCGTTGAATTTTATCAGTATGCAGGTTCTTTTTTCGTTCACAATAGATGATCCATCCATTTATTGATACATGTCATTACTTTGTTATTTTTCACACGAGATCACACATCGTACAAGATGGCGTGGATGTGTAATAGTTAGCTGTGAAATGTTAATCTATACATCTTTTGGCGGACTATATTTTATTTATAAAAATACTTTGCTCTTATGTCACAACGTTTTATGTGGGCCAAGGAATCGAAATGTTTCCATTACTTCGGAAGGAATGTTTTTTTTTTCAGTCTTTGTTGGTTTAAAAACTTTGATTATACTGAAAATTTGCAAAAATTCCAGAGCTATTCAAATATCGAGAAATCTCGATTTTAAAATCAATAAAAAATCTATCAACGTATCGAAATTTGTAGATGAAGAGAAAAATTTATCAATCGAATGGCTTCCATTACTTTGGAAGAAATGTTTTTCGATCGTTTTTTTTTTTTTTGTATACAAAACTCAGATTATACTGAAAATTTACAGAGATTCTACACCATTCAACGATTTTAAAATTAATAAAAAAATCTATCAAAATCTATAACTTCAGAGAAAAACTTATCAATGGCTTGAGTGATTCAGGATTCTTGGTGACAATTTTGAAAAATTCATCATTACGTCAAAATTCGCAATTTCACCCGAATTAGGATCTCAATATCCTAATTTTTTTTATTCCAAAGTATTATCAATTCATTCGATTTTCAGTTCCATAAATCGATGATATCGACACGAATTTTGTTACATTTTATTTCGGTTATTATGAAATAGGAAACGTTCATAAAGCGATTAATTGTCGTCGATCCTGTGGAATTGACAAATGATGATACAGATAAATTACAGTCAATACATTTTTCTTGGTATTAAAAAAATAGTTATTGATTTCAATTAAAGTGGTTGAAAAAAAATTGATTCGAATGTAGGCAAAAATATCATTTTTGAAAGAAGTGGCTGAGGAAGCTTTGATTCTAATTTTGAAAATGATTGATCCTATGAAACATAGTAAACTAAAAATAGAATCCAAATAAATTAGAGATTATTGCGACACTGATTTCCATTTGTTAGTTTGTTTTGCGTTATATCTACTATTTATTGCGTTTCGATGAAATTGAATGTTCATTCACCACAAATTGATTCGAATTTGAATCCGTTTTCTGGCTGTAGAGAGAAATAAAAATCGGTAAGACACATGTGGTGCAGATTTCAACAGCATAGAATTTTACTGTTCGGTGCTAGTCAAAGAAAGAAGCGGATAAAACACATAGGCGAATAAATTAAAAGTCGGGAAATAATTTTTCTTGTATCTTATTCACATCTGCGTAAAAGCTGACGGGTTATCTGAGTAATTGGGACTTGTAATAGTTTTGTTAATTCATTCGAATTGGCAGTTTTTCAAAATCTTGAAACTTATATACTTCCTCTTCTAACACTTTATTATAAATAAGTTGTTATAACATTTGATACGATTCACTTTTAAACATTAGAAGAAGTAAATAAATACAACGATCTATTTCCGTTATTTTTATCACCACTCGCCGTAACCGGAACACCGGAAACCGGAAATCATTATCAATCAATCTTCAGATGGTGTGAATTCTGTGCAGTTTTTTTTTTTTCATTCAAGTTTATAAATTATAATTATCATTCGCGATTAGTCGTGCGAAAAATGGAAGAAGCCGTCGTATCTATCCGACCAGAGTAAACGATTCGTGAAATGACTTTTTTAAAAACCTTCCTTCCGTTTCGCAAAGATTTTTATACATAGCCCATGACTTTTCGTCCTTCTTACTTCGTTCTCTTTTTATCAACCTGCTGGAAAGTTTCGTCAGACTCGTAACATTTGGCACGAGATGAGCAATTCTGTATTTTTTTCTTCCCCTTTTTTTTATATTCTCAAATTTAGAACGTCGCCTCATCATCTCTGGGGTTGTTTAATTATAAAGAAAGCTGCGACCTTTGATCGAAAACCAGGGTATTTCTATTGAAGCTTTTTGAAATCTTACTCATAGCAGAGTGACTATATTTTGCTGACATGTTTCTGCTGCTCATGTTGGATATTTTTGGATCTCGAACTCAGCAGTCCAGTTCACCATCGACCGGATGTAGTGTTATACCATTTTATTACCGAATAGAAAAAATCACATAAAAAATAATGCAAAAAACTAAAAATTTTATAAATCTGACAGTTAAAAGACACGTGGGGTGTCCAGGGTGTGGGATTTTACCGAATGGAACCAATCAAACCAACATGTGGTTCAGAATAGATATAAATAAAAACTGAATACTCCGAAACTCGCACTTTAAAAAAAATGGCTTTTTCGCATGGTTTATTGTGGAAACAAAATTCCATGAAGGGGTAAAAAAAATCAATTGAGAACGGCACAACTCCAATCCAGTCAAATTACAATCCTTTGCAGAGTGATTCGAATACTCCAATTGCATGGAGTGAAAAAGTCACTCCATTCATACGAGTGACGCGACTTTGAAAAAATTTCGACGACTTAGTCGGTTCAAGCCCCTTGGTTGAAAAATAAACCTTGTAATTTTACCGGAGAGGCCAATTTGTACCTTGTTAGTTTATTTTGCGTTTTTTTCAGTCATTTTTTTCTGTCTATCGTGAACAAAAAAAAAAAATAGCTGTGTATAATAATTCATCCCCGCGGCTTCGATAGGGAGAAGTGCGAGGCCACACTTCAAGTCTTCGTGGAAAACATTTAAGCTACGTTATGTATAATTTTCGTTCACCCAAAGATACATAAACAGTAGTTGATAGCATTTTCTTATCCTTCATCTACTAGATGCATTTGTCAAATCAAGGTCCTTTCCGAAAGAAGCTAGATCAAACAAGAAACTAAACTCTATTAGTTTCTACGTTGGGAGAAATATTGTAGTTCCTCATTTTTCCCTTATCTATTTTCAGCCAACTTATCAAAACCGCGAAGCTATCGAAGAGTCGAAGGCGAAGAGTGGAATTTCTTACTCGCAGAATCAACAGGGAGGAAAAATGCCATCGCTGAACAACAATCTGTCCGAGTTGGATACGCTGCTCCAGGATCTCAGCAACGCGCACTATAACAGCCATGATCAAGAAAGAGGTAAGTGCTCTTCAGACTAGTACCGTACCAAAGGCTGTGTGGTACTCAAGCTCTCGAGCAAGCCTAATAAGTAACAATGCCATGTGACACGGCCTTGGGACGCAAGATTGCAGTCCGCGTCTTGAGTTTTTCGACATTCGGAGCCAAGCCATGAATGAATAGAGCCTTTCGCAATGTAGACTCAGAGAAGAATGGCGTGAAGAGTAATTTTCTTTGACGAAACGAAGTGACTTGTTGTTGAACTGCATACCGCAGACTTTGGCTTTCCGCATTGGCACCTATTGATGTCGTTTGATGTGTTGATGTGGACCATACGCCATCGACGACGTGCCAATTAGCGGCAGGTGTGTTAAATAAATTGTAATCAACTGGACCCTGGTCACCCATACCGATTCTATTTTTGGGGCCATTATTGTCGGCGTAAAATTTATTCTAAAACAGCATCAACGTCATCTCGTGTTGACCTTGGCTTATAGACTGCTTGTTCAAAGGTTGGCATCGACCTATGCCAAATTTGAAGATTCACAGATTCCAAGATTT
Source organism: Euura lappo (assembly GCA_018257835.1). Classification (NCBI taxonomy): domain Eukaryota; kingdom Metazoa; phylum Arthropoda; class Insecta; order Hymenoptera; family Tenthredinidae; genus Euura; species Euura lappo. The sequence goes on along the minus strand of JAEUYN010001010.1, from coordinate 45,829 downwards.
TAGTATTTAATATCTCTGCTCTGAGGAGATGCATATCCTCGACTTAAATACATTCATATAGCATTCATAGTCTCATGTCTACGCTCGTTACCCAATGATGTTTACACATCTGGCGTTACAATTTCATAAACTCAAATTTTTTGGGCCGAACCCAACTCTGGAGAGTTTTTCGACTCCATAATCTCAATTCCTGCGCAGAGATTGTCACCTGTTGATCGATTTCAGACAGCATAGGATCCGCAGGGAGATTGAACGGAGGTGCTAACAGCCCTATGTTACGCTCGCCAAGCAGCCTTTCGACGACACGACCAACCGTCGATTCTCTGCTCGAAGAGCTTAGCACCGCAGTTCCGGCTGGGTATGGCTCTTGAAACTATGTTCAATAGCGTCGCTTATTAGATTAACACGCCGCTAATGATTCCGAAGCTAGTTAAGGCTTGGCTCAAGCTCAAATATGAATATCAATTAATTTACCGCAGCGAGTATCCGCACGACGGTAAGGTCACGGTTACCATTCAAGAAACCTCGACCGAGGTGTCGCCTGTGTACGAAGGATATTCTCCGACTCAGAGAGACTCCTTGACCACCAGAACGGAGCTCAATCAGAGCTTCACTAATGGACATGCGGCGAGCAACGCGACAAAAGAATTGGACGACCTCATGGCCTCGCTGTCCGAGTTTAAGGCAAGTATGACGGAGTTTTTCGTGCGGTTGAACTTGGCACATAATTGGTAAAAATATCGTCACTGGTTTTGTGGTCCGCCAGTGGATCACGACAGTGACAGTGAAGTCTGTTCGTTGTTTGTCCCCCATGATCACAGCATGCTGTGTGTTGGATATGCCTCTGCCCATTCTTGGCTCCCCAGGTTACCGAAATAGCTTTCATTCCGCCATCCACCTAGCCCAGAAGCCCACTGTCTACTCTCCTCTCCTTCCCTCCGGTTCACCCATCTTTCGTTCCTCATCGTCCTTTCGGCAAATCTTGTGTGGGGGAAGGCTCGAGGCAGAGGGGGGAGGGACGTAGTCAAACACCGGTCTACTCAAAGGTTTCTGCCAGTCTGCAAGCTCGTTCGCAACGGTCCACATCTCACGCGGGTCTCTGCTAAAGATTTTTTCCCTCAACACTACTCTTTTAATATCTTTCTTCATTCCGCACACTTACACGTACTCCGACTACCGAACCATCATCCTAGTAAAGCTTGACCTACTTGACGTTAGTTTGTTGAGAATAAGAAACTCGCGGTGTAACAAAGTTGCCCTCATTAAACTCAACTCGGGATCTATTAATAAGCCAACACCACCCACATAACAGACCATCTTCCAGATACGCTGTGCTCTAGACTCTCATAATTATGTTTTCTTTCGTTTCTTTTGTCAGAAATAGATCGTTTACAATATTCCTATTCTTACAGATTAATGGTAGCACTCACCAACATCAGACGGTGACCGACTCTCCGTACGCCAAACCAAATAAAGCTACCAAGAGCTCGCCGAGTCCGCAGCCACCTGAGGGACCGCTGACAAGAATTCATATATCGGAAACACACACTACGCATCATTATCAACCGCAGCAAGGGGAGAGCCACAACGCCCAAGCCGCGACTCAGATAAAACAAAATCAGTTGGATTCTATGCTAGGAAACCTCCAAGCAGACATGAGTCGTCAAGGAGTAAACACTACCCAGAAAGGATGCTGCAACGCTTGCGAAAAACCGATCGTCGGACAGGTGGAGCAAATAACAAGAAAAAACCAACAACAAGATTTGACCAACGATTTCTAAATAACAACAATTTCACAGGTGATCACCGCCCTCGGAAAGACGTGGCATCCGGAGCACTTCACTTGCACCCATTGCAACCAGGAATTGGGAACTCGTAACTTTTTCGAGAGGGATAGCCACCCGTACTGCGAGCCTGATTACCACAACTTGTTCTCCCCGCGTTGCGCCTATTGCAACGGTCCGATTCTCGACGTAAGAATTTCTTCACGAGGAAAAGAAACGGAGTTTGGATCATATCGAAATCGAAGGAGAGATAATAATTCTCATCTCTTTATCTTTATTTAGAAATGCGTAACTGCTTTGGAGAAAACTTGGCACACGGAGCACTTTTTCTGCGCCCAATGTGGCAAACAGTTTGGCGAAGATGGTTTCCACGAACGTGACGGAAAGCCTTACTGCCGAGAGGATTACTTCGACATGTTTGCGCCTAAATGCGGAGGCTGCAACCGTGCCATTATGGAAAATTACATCTCCGCTTTGAACAGCCAGTGGCATCCAGACTGCTTTGTCTGCAGGGTAGGTTTTCGAGTAAAATAACGAATGATATACGCTGTTTTTGTTGTTTCAAAGTAAGGTTTCAGGTGAAAAACAAATATGGACGATCTTCGTTTGATTGTTGAACCGCGTTACGGTGTTAAGTATAATTGATATTCTAGGATTGCAAGAAGGCAGTTTCTGGAAAATCATTCTACGCTATGGAGGGAAAACCAGTATGCCCAAAGTGCGTTGGAGTAGATGAAGACGAGGAAGGCGAAGAGGAGGAAGAAGAAGAAGCATAAATTTAGCAAAAAAAAAAAAACTGTGCTTCATTTCACAAACGCAGGCCATCATCGATTAAAAATGACTATGCTACGCCCCCCCAATGGCCCCCATATGCCCTTGACTCCATCGATGCGGAGTCCCCCCGAAAACCCTGTTCAATGAATATAAAAAAAAGAAAAGGTGATGGCCTTCGTTTCGATTGCTTTTTTTATCAGCATCAATCGTCGTCGCAATCTCCGCTTTGTTCTAGTCTTTGGAACTACCCAACAACCCGATCACATAACACATGCACACACAAAACTCAAGCTTAGGGATATATTATACACTTACATATAATAATAAAAAGAAAAAAAAAAAACTAAACATGATATGATATAGTCTGAACTCTAAAAACATTTAATTGAGAATATTGCATACTTGCATTTTGCATTATGTGATCAATTATTCTCTAACGATAAATAATGATCATCATATGAGATTGTTTGTATTGTATAAATAAAAAAAAAATGAAAAAAATAAAAAAATAAGTTTAAAACAAGAACAAAAAAAACAACAACAACAAAAACAAAAACACATAATCGTAGAGATCGGAGCAGCCAAAAAATGGACTCTCGTTACGTCTCGTGTCTTTTATCTCCAATATCTGACACGAGTTGTACAGTCGAATTGCAATTCGCTCCGAGTCCATTTCTGCATAATGACCTAATCGCAAGCTTTAGTCGCGTCGCATGTGTTGCGTCATTATTTGTTAGGGTAGGACCCGAGGTTCGTATTACTTCCACAGGTTCACAGATTCACAGATTCAACGGCGATGTCCCCTGCTCTGCGCCAGTTTATTGAAGGATTTATGAATAATTTGTTGTTACTGAAAGGACCGGTGGTCTAATTAGACCCGAGTATCCATCTGTTCAGAAATGACAGTGTGATAACTTGTTGGTGATAACTGATTGAGTCAAATGGAGGAGGGTTGAATAGCGGCGACACTTTACGCAGCTTGCTGCCAATAGTTTTCTTGGGCTCTTGCCCAAGCATATTGAGTCGTCGCTATATTTAGATCTCTTGCTTACACATTTATAAGTCTGGAAATTGTTTGTATTTCATAAGCGTTAGGATCACGCTGCTCCGCCGTTACTATTTTTATTTTTTACTCTTTCTCTCTCTCACTCTTACTCTTACTCTTACTCAAACACGTGTTAAAGTATGTCTCCTGCGTGACATCGAGAGAAGAAAAGGCCTCTTTTTTTTCTATTATCATTCATTTTCAGAGATTGATACTCAATGGCGAGAAAAAATTCCACAGCCTTTAGATTGAACGAGTCGTCGGGCTATCCATTTGTTTCAATTTGAGCCTGGGGTCGTTGAGCTCCCATCGATCAATACTTCCTCGACTAGCAATTTATTATTCAAGAATCTTGTACAGTCAACAAAGAATTTGATTCAATCCACTAAAGCTCCTTCGCCGATCTATGTTGCAGGATTGTAGAGAGCCCTTCCATGGCGGATCATTCTTTGATCACGAGGGACTGCCGTACTGCGAGACGCACTACCATGCGAAGCGAGGGTCCCTGTGCGCAGGTTGCCACAAACCGATTACCGGTGGGTTTCATTGTGACCTATGTATAATGTGGTGAAGATCGTTAATTAATGTTGACTGCTTATCTATTTTTGATTACAGGTCGCTGTATAACTGCGATGTTCAGAAAATTCCATCCGGAACATTTCGTCTGTGCTTTTTGTTTGAAACAATTGAACAAAGGCACCTTCAAGGAACAAAACGACAAACCTTATTGCCACAATTGCTTCGATAAACTGTTTGGATAAAATAAAAGAAGGAATCACACGCGTACGGACACACTCGTATCGTGTCTGCCTTTAAAATGGAACGACACTAATTAAACATTAAGCAAAATTAGGAGTTGTCTATCATCGCCTATCTCATACTCTGTAATCTTCTAATCAAACGCGTTTGTGGAATAGGAATAGTCTCGTTCACTTTTTTTCCAAATAATTGAAATACTTTTTAAAAAATTGTAACTTAGGGTTCTTTCATCGCTAGTTTTAATAATCGACAACTCCTTTATTATTAACTGCTTCGAAGCACCGTCAATTCTAATGAAAAAAAGAAGAGGTTTACTAACGACTAATTAATATGTTATTACGATTAACGAAGTTGTTGAAACTGGGTTGCATATGTTCGCGGAAGACTGCGTAATATCCAGGTTCTCCGTTTACCATCGACCCATTATGACTAAGCGTGTCACACTTAGACCTCTTCTTCATGAATTTGTTATATAATAATTAATAATTATGAATAATGATATACATATTATATTTATGTACAGTTATTAATAGTTGAAGGAACAAAAATTGAATGGTTTAATTCAGATTTTATTAACTGTTTCGTTTTTAGATATTAATAATATTACTTCTCTGTGTTTTAATCGCAGCTTTGCTTGACAGGTACATTTACGCGTGACCTTTTTTTTTACCACTTACAGCAAAGCCTATTACTTTTTAAATCTGATGACTTCCCGATGTAAAACAATTTTTACTTCAAATAACTGTTATATCACATTTTTATGACTATTTAATGAATTATAGTTCACAGATCAATTTAGGTGATCGTTTTTTAAAATAAATAATGTATCGTTAAAATTGAATCTTGTGAAAAACGTTGAGGTTTTCGATAACGTGAATGAAAAAATGATAATAAAACACCGGATGACTGTGAACAGTATTTATTTTGTGCACCTTTGCTCAACAAAATGCATTTTGTGGTCTATAATATCGACGCAGTTGCTAATAATGAAAATTATTATTGTTAACAATATAAATACAATATAGGAATTATATGATAATAAATAATATCAGTTATATTAGAGTCCATAATGATCTGTGCTATCAATTAATTTTAATAATTAATCATATAAAAATGACGTGGTTAAAGATAGCTAGGTACTTATTCTACATAACAATATAATATATAAAAGCCTATACGTCCTAGAATCGGCATAGCCCTTATCTCTATATCACAGGTACGGTTCTTCGAACGAAGAGTTCAGCTAGCGTTTGAAATTCAAGATTCTACGCCAAGCTTGGGAATAATTCTGAAAAGCTTTCGTGCCACAGATCCGTCAGAGCTTCCGTGGCGTTGGAGTTTAAAATTTCTGTACTAGGAGAACCGTGCGATTCGTATCCTCCGTCCGATAAAGAATCTAATTTATTAGCTGGTTCGACTACGTCGATATCGTCGGACCAAACGCTAGCCGGAGACATAGAATCCGCGGATGTGTAGGCTGGGGATGAATCGTTTGTTAATTTATGCGCGGGCAATGAGTATGCCGATTCCATGTCGTACGCAACGTCCGAGGTCACTTCCTGCACGCTTTCTTGGATTTCGATATCCTCTTCTTTTCCTGGGTATATTATAGTTATGCAATTGGTCGATTCGTCATAAGTACCGTAGACTGTATCCATGTCATTTATAATTGGCTCTTCTTTCACTTTGACTTTAACTTCGTTTTCATTATTCTTATCGTCGGTGCGAGTAGAAAATGCAGCAGTCGTGCCGGTGCTGGGATATTCGACTGGACAGGCGTCTATGCTTCGACAAGTTCTATCGGTTTCCACATTTTCTGATGCCTGCCCCACCACTCTTGATGTATCCCTAGATTCTTGGCCGGCATCTCCTCCAGGGTAGACCTTCAAACGATATAATTTTTTTATGATTAGCCGAGAAACCACTGAGGGTTCATACGTACATACTTATTCAACGTATATGCATAGAAATTTTATTCAAGGAACCGATTTTTTTTTCTACTCATCATCGTTCAGATCGCACAGAGGACAATTTGTATGCATATAGTTATTGCTCGATTGTCGAGTGATTTGGCGAGGTACTCACTTGTTCACTTGGTTGATGAGCGCCTGCTTCCACTTCTGCGGTAACTTCTCGCAGAAGGCTTTCGGCCAGTTCTTCAAGTCTTTCGATGTAATCGTCTCCTTGGAGGTCTGCAAACAGTTCCTCGAGAGGAGGTAGAGGGTCAGGATCTTCCACAACGTCGCGGCCGGTTGTGTCAAGGTCAGAACCGGTGCCGATTTGGTTGCCCCACCCTGCGGCAGAGGGTAGTTTTGGGACACTGTAGATCCCTGCATGGGGGCAACGCAACCGACACGGTTCTGACACTCCGAACAAACCGATTCGGACGTCGTTCTCGATTCTAGATCTCTCCTCAACGAAGTATTCTGCACCGTCAGATTCTCATTCTGGGACTTTAACATCGAACATTCTTGCGCAAGCGCCTCGTTTCTGTCTCTCAGGATTTTTACTGTTTCCTCGAGCTCGTCAAGCTTCGCTCTTTTACGATCCCGAGAAGTCTGTGCTGCTACTCTGTTCTTCAATTTTCTGCAAATCAATGAATTCACGGGTTATAAGATGTAACTAATTATACTAGTTTCATTATTATATTCAAACCACTTCATATTTACAAACAAATGAAGTGAAATCTCGAGGAAAAAGTGCTTTTTGCGACATCAAATTACTTTTTAATTTTTACACACGAACAAGTACTTTCTGTCGATATCGCTAAACATTCGAAGCAAAAAAGTAGTAGGAATAATCGGAAGAATTTAATGAGGAAAAGTGCTAATCCCAAAGGAGTGAAAAAAAAAAATTAGGAAAAGTACTTTTGCAAAAATAAAATCGAACTAACTAATTCCAATTGTAGAAGAGTACTTTGCTTCAAATCATTAAAAACTACAGCCAATCACTTTAAATCAAAAAAACTTATCGAAGTTTGCGGAGAAAGTACTTTTTGTTAAGTTCAAAATGCTTGAATATACGTTGGAGCGAATTAACAATAATTATGAAATTCTGGAAAAGTACTTTTTCCTGTTCTGGGGTTTTTCAATTCCAAAGATACTTTCACAACACGGTTGAAAATACAAGGGGAGTACTTTAACAAAAAAAATATCAGGAAAATGAAGACCGGAATTAGTTATTTTTGGATGCCAAATCTGGCATATTGTTAGAAAAAAAGTAATTTTTCATTTCGAGTCAACTAATTACTTATTCAAGAAAATTATACAAACTACAAAATGTTTCAAAGTACTTTCGCCAAGAAGAAGTACTTTTCCCGGAAGTACTTTTACCAGAGAAGCAGTTTTTCGCGGAAATACTTGCTAGATGGGAGAACCACTTTTCTGAAAGTACTTTTCAAGGGAAAAGTACTTTTTCCAAAAGTACTTCCTTCGAGAAAAGCCACTAGTGTCAAAGTATTATCATTTCTTCTCGGCTCCTGAGTCCTTTAAATGACTCAGACGAAATAAATTTGTTTATTCAAGGGGTGTTACTGCGAGAAAGTACTAAACCGACATCTGAATGATGAGGGACGATATAAAAATGTGAAAATATTCTCATATTCTTACTTTCGTTGTATTTTCTCTTCCCAGGTGAGATGATCGAGTCGTCTTTTTTTCCCACGAAAACATATGTCTTGCTCAACAAGTGACGATGAATCAAAGCTGGTTGCGTCATCGTCTGAGGTTGACATTTTCCTGTTGTTTCTAGCGGTGTCTTCAGCGAGCAATGAAGTTACCAAGTTTAATTTTTGAGTCGTGAAACCTTGAGTCTTGGTCAGACTCTTAGGCACAGTTATTAATATGCTTTTCAAACCGTTCATATTCTGCCATTTAATACCAATAACAAGAACTCGCTTATGGCCCGCTGTCTATATACGAAACGAGAAAACAAACGAACGAACCGTATCTTAGTTAATCACGTAACACCTTAGAACCCTTGTCAGATCAGGCGAGAGCTCCGACGCGAAATGCAGCCGTTTCAACATCACAGGATGATATCCTACCAACAAAACTTAAGGCTGACGCAAAAACCTTGTCATCCTACAACAGACCGCACTATGGAACTGTGGGGGTGTAGGTCTAGAAATTTCCTCGTCATCTCCCATTGGTCAGTAATCGTCACATCGTATGTGGCTCTTTTTCATTCGTGTTTCCGAACAACGGTTGCCAGGCAACCGGATGACGTCAAACACTTCACCACAGAAAACAACGACGGGAGAAGTTATATTCCACCTCCATACCACGACAGTTGATGTTTCAACAATTGATGCGCATACGTCATCCATCCCCACCGAACGCCCTGTCATACGTATCGCGCAGTTCTAAGAAACTTCAGCGTCAGCTACCCTACTACCGTTGTTTACTGTCAAAAATTGAATACTCTCACACACTATACATTCATTTGTTTATTATTCTCCTCTTTATTTTTTTTTTCATTTCGGCCCCTGATAAATCGTTGGGGCTGTTTAACCTGTTTTATCATCAGACACAACAATGTCGAGATTGTTCTCGTACACTTTTTTTTATATCCTTATCAAATATACTTGATTCATGTATCAGGATTGGTAGACGATGATAACGCTCAAACCTCGCGTGTCTCGAACCACAACAATACATGCATTATATTGAATGAGAATACATGGAACAACGAATGTATATCCGTTCATGTAACAAGCGTAGTAGTACATGCATAATCGCGACAGAGAAGTAAATGTCGTTGTTTTCTTTTTTTTTTCTGTTCCATTCAATTTTGTACATAATTGAAACGCTATTCGATGTGAGTAAATGCGTTTAACGAGGGACGAGATATGTTATGAGACCGAACGTCATTGAGCCATGGTTCTTAATCCAACCTTACCTAACCTAGAATATACAAATTTTCAAATTATTCTATTCCGTCATCAGTTGTTGAGAATTCGTTGAATCTATTACCGAATAGGTTAACAGTTTGAGAAAATGGCCTGTGAAGGGTGTTCGATCAAGTTCACTCTATTCAAAAGAAAAGTAAGTACGGATATCACACCGACTCAACATTTATCGCTACATGTCATTACTGTCATTTTATTTAATTTTTATTTCGTCCACTTCTGATAACCTTTGACAGCTTGTGTTTATTCTGAATCCAAAATGACGATCTCAACGTCAGAAACAACTCGATGTCAAACTATGACGAAATAATTAACCTCAAAATTTCGGAATATTTGTCACAATAATCGATACGAATGGAATTAAATATCCTACGTTGATGAAATAAGGACGAGAATTTATTCGTCAATTATTCAAATATATCTTGATGGAAAGAGTTTTCAGTTCATCGTACCTGATTTTCATCACTCAAATATGACATCGATCGCCTCAAAGGCATCGGCATCGACATGGATACGCCATGCTTGATAGGAGAAGAAAAAATATTGTTCTTCAATTTCCAGAAACAGTGTACAGACTGCTTACGCTACTACTGTACAAATTGTTTGACGAGGTGCGCCGACAGGAGACTGAACTGTGATAAATGCTGCGTCTTGTCGCGCCGGCCACTCATAAGAAGTAACTTGCTCGAGATGAGGTCCAAAGACTTGCAGCATTACTTGAATGCTAAGAAAATATCGACGAGAGGATGCGTAGGTAAGAACGGACGTCTGCGATTACTAAAAATAAATACAGTCTGTATTAACGTTGACGTTTTTTCATTCAGAAAAGGAAGATTTAGTCAATCTAGTTATACAACATGCTAATTCGACCGATAGCAGCTCCAGAGAGCATCAAAGAACCGGGTCCAACTTCGAAGACAGTCCGTTAATGAACGCCTTTCGAGGACTTACCTCGAATATATTCCCCTCGTCTACTTCGGACAGTCCTAATTCAACCAGGAGCGGAAACGGCAGGCAGGAAGCACCCACGTACTCCAGACCTCCGGAGCAAAGGGAATATCCTAGGCAACCACCCAGGAATAATGACCCTAATTTAATAAGGTGACAGAAGAGACACTGACGAGGAATAATCTAACGTTTTTGCTAATCTCTCTCCGTTGCAGCACCTCCGATCGTTCCAATCCGGCGCCAAATTCGAGATCCCGGAGTCCGCCAACCACGCACGAAAGAGACACGGCACAGACTCCGCAGACATCTGCGTCCGAGCCAACGCCGATAGTCAGTACACCAGAGACGGAAACTGCCGCGCCTCCCACCGTGCCTCCAGATATTGAAATCGAAGAGGTATCGGACAGCGATTGCAGTCTGCCGGGCGGGCCTGAACCCCTGGTTACAGAACAGGAGGAACAAGAGGAAAGCTCTTCAGCTGACCCTGAACAACCTGTCTCTACAACGGTCACAGAATTGCTCAGCGTAAGTCGGAGATCGGAGCTGTTATTATGTTTTATGAATCTGAGCAAAAAAAACTACCTGAAAAGACGAATTTTCAAATTTCACGTGGGATTTAAGCCAGACATTCGACTGATTATTGTATCGCAAATTTCAGCATTCAGGCATCATCAAATTATCAGATATATCAGACGTAGCTGGGCTCGAAGCTCTGAACGTCAAGCAATTGAAAGACTTACTAAGAATACACCGAGTGAACTTCAGGGGCTGTGTCGAGCGCAGCGAACTTTTGGACAGAGCGTCGAGACTGTGGCACCAGCATGCCAGGTCCAGAGAAGGTGAGGTGCCGCTCACTATTGGGACGTGGAAATCGAGACTGTTGTCCTTGACTTCCTTTATCTTGGCGTGAAAACATGGTAGATCATCCGGACCCAAAGCTTGTTGAAAATAAGAAACAGAACAGGCTTGGAAATTTTTTGGGTCCGATAATGCTTCGCCATTTTTATTCACTGAGATACGGAACGTCAAAGCCAGGTTTCTCAATTTTACGTCCCGATAATAGATTCATGTGCAGTGGGAACTAGATCAGAATGTTTGTAGTTTCTAATTTCTAATCGCTGACAATTATTCTATACAGACTTGGACAACCTGGGCTTGGAAGATCTTTGCAAAATTTGTATGGATGCTCCGGTGGAATGTGTGATGCTGGAGTGCGGCCACATAGCGACGTGCATAAACTGCGGTAAACAGTTGTCGGAATGTCCGATATGCAGGCAGTACATCGTACGCGTAGTACATTTTTTTAGAGCTTGACAGTGAAGAATGTATAATTCGAATGGTGATTTTAGGAGGTATTGTTTATATCAGCTGCAAACGCGTAGGTATAAAATTCAAACGATAATCGCGGACCGTGTTATTCAATTAAAAAATTATCTACGCAAACTTAATTGTAGAGTATTTTTTCCACTCGTTATCAATTATCCTATTCATCGTAACTATTGTTAAATTATAAACGAGTCACATGAATATTTATATCTGTACAAAACACCCAATGTGAAAAAAGAAATTAGGACCAATAGGAATACGTTTTTATTATTATTATTATTTTTTTAGAGCCATGTATTATTATTATTTTCTTTTTTATTACGGAATCAGGTACACGATGACATTCGCTTACGTATCAACTCGCGTCACCTGCGTAATTTGATCTTTTGTAAAACTATTCCATGTATGATAACCAGAAATAAAAGTCATTCTACACAATCGGTTAATAATCGTGGTTGATGATTACGGATTGGATTCAATTTTTTTCATCGTTGAGACACTTTATTGCCACAGTGATCAGGCAGATCTTCATCAGATAAACTGCGATTTTATTCCTCGGTAAAAACTCATCAGCAATACAAATATTAGAAGAATAATTCGTAGTGAATAAAAGTGTCAGTAAACGCGTTGTTATTATATTGCAAAAAAAATCAGTTTCTCTTTTCAAAAATAGATATTACAATTTTCAGCAATTAATTACTGAATCTCTCACGCTGATTAATATTCTATCAAATTTAGAATATTCTCATTAAGATTGGCGATATCTTTCAATTTATTATGAAAATAAATTTATCTTCATAAAATTATTTTAGGAAAGCCTTATATTTTTTGCGAACATTCAATTAAAGAGTTATGGGAAAACATCCGTGGAAGTAATTGACCTAGGCTACAAGGTCAGTGCACCTGCAAGTTAGGCAACCCAAATGACAACGCTGAGAGGCAAGCAGCCACTACAGGAAACTTCATTTCGAAAAGATTTAAATATCGTACGGATAATTTTGTTATAATAATTATTCGATTTAATTGAATAATTCAATTGATCCAGCGGGGGTCGTAAAATAAGTAATGATAAAGAATTAGTGGTACGTGACGAAGCGATTCGAGGTATCGATGTAATCTACAAAAATAACGAATTGGTTACAGATTTGAGGAAATTTGAAGCCTGCGTGCATAAAAATCAAATCATTTTTTTTCACGTGTTTGTTATTAATAATTTCAAAAGTCTTCACATTTAAAAGGATAAATACAATAATTTAGAATCCCAACGTCTATCTGTCACGCAGGTTTATTTCAGCATGAAAAATCAGGGCCGATCGTTTCAAACTAAAAGTGATTACCTGCGGTTGGAAATGTTAAAAATATTACAATTAAAACGCGTTTATGCGTCTCCTAGTCTTTGAGACAGACTTTAATAAAAACGTCAGGGCGCTGACTTTTTAAATCAGAATTGCATGCGTTCGTGAAGCGCAATTATACCTACGATATCAATAATTTCAAAAGAATAATCTTTTTGAAACGAACGTAGAACATGTTTGTCAATTGTCGTTATTCGAATATATACGAGATTCCATTTCTTGTCAGAAACAAAGCTACAATATTGTAATGTTTGTTTTCGTGGCATCAACATGCAATAGGTCGTTTATACCTATTCTGTGCTTATTCTAATTACCAAGTTCCTCGTTGCTCGATTTTTATAATATAAATAAATGACTATAGCAAAGCAATGATACCGTTACACACAGTTAATGATAACTCTCCCCACTCACTCAGCCACCAGCGTGATACGGTCATCGGCTGTTGCTCACTCATACAAGCTTCATAATGCGCTGAAGTTCTGGTTCTTGTGTATCCCAAGAATCAAGCGTCATTCAGGATTGTGAAAAACTCCCGACAACCATGGTCATCAAAGAGATTTGCACGCTTCTGACCATCGTCGACATGGTTTACGCGGTTGCTGCAGGTACAAAATCTAATATTATGCGTTGATGGTTTTTCCTTCTATAAAACTTTTGTTCAATGCCGGAGCAAAGACCGCGAGAACCGGTTATCTCTGACAGTTTAAAATATAAGTTGGTAGAATCATATATATCGCGTGTCTAATGACATAAGGTCGTAAGCGCCAATATACGACTTTTTGCTTTTTGTAACGGCAAAAGGTCGTATATTTTTTTTTAACCGTATTTAGACTAAACACCCGAAGTTTCGTTCATAAACGTTGAAATTTGATACTAGGTCGATTAAAGGCAGAAGGTCGTATGTACTGGTGGATACGACCTTTCAGTCCTAACTTCGCAAAAAAATAATGGTTCTCATTAATTGCATAAGGTCGTATCCGCCAAAAAGAAATGAAAAAATTGGCGCTTACGAGCTTCTGGTTTTATCTGCGAATATTTTTCATCGAATTTTTCGAAATGGTCGTTTTTTCAAGTTATCTTTGCGTTTCATGAGTTTTCACAACTATTTGAAAAAATCATGAAAAATTAAAATTAAAAAAAAATGGCGGATACGACCTTCTTCTTTTATCTGCGAATATTTTTCATCGAATTTTTCGAAACGGTCGTTTTTTCAATTTATCTTTGCGTTTCATGAGTTTTTACGACTATTTGAAAAAATCATGAAAAATAAAAAATAAAAAAAAAAATGGCGGATACGACCTTCTGCTTTTACCGTTTTTTCCATTTTCCTCAAAAATTGAAATGAAAGAATGACATATCCGCCCAACATACGACCTTTTGCATTTACATTTTTCGATTTCGAAATTTCAATTGATCTAATACGTTTTGGTCATTTTTAGAGCGAATGCCGAAAAAAAAAAAAATTATACGACCTTTTGCCACCAAAATCGTGTTTTTGGCGCTTACGACCTTATGTCATTAGACACGCGATATTTGGAAAATGCAGTTTGAAAGTTTGCAGTTTGAAAATTGACGACGAATTTCTTACCCTGATTACCGAGATTCTGACCAGGATGGACGCTATTCTGACCTAATTAGCCGAATTTTTACCCGACCTGACCTAGGTGACCCCGATTTCAATCCACGTAGCCGTGATTCTGACCTAAATACCCGAAATTTTGATATAACAATGTTTTGCGGGAATGCGTTCTGACCTAAGTAGCCTAGCTTTACTTGACCTGACTTGAGTAACCCGACCGCGATTCTGACCTGGATAGCAGCATTTTTTTATCCTCAATTTCTTGCTTTTTCATCAATTGGAGCGAGACTTAGTTTACTTGCGATTTCAACTAACTTAAATATTCTTTTACAGCAGATTGCAATCCGGAATGTCCAGATATAATAACAAGATCTCAATGGGGAGCTGAACCACAAACAGGAAATGTGAATTACCTTATCGTCCCTGTGCCTTACGTGGTTATCCACCATACAGGAGGTAACAAGTGCACACAGCTCAGTCAGTGTGCTCATAGCGTTACCCGTCTCCAATCGTATCATATGAACAACAGCCGTGACGATATTAGATATTCGTAAGACATACCTTCCACCTTCATAGAACACAATTATAATTAAGGCTACAATCATTCGACATACTATGTGCGTTATACTCCCATGCAGTCATCACATGTTATCGTATGTTGCAGAGACATACATTTTTCTACTACCATTAACAATGCTTTTTCATTTGGTTTGATATTCTTGAGGAAAAACTATACCGATTGGTGTAGAAACAGCTTTCTTCAACATCTTGTCTGACAAAAAGGGCTAATTTATCCTCAACTTATACTTGATGTCATTGTTATTTATCAGATTTCTCATCGGGGGAGATGGCAACGTGTTCGAGGGTCGTGGGTGGACTCGCGAAGGAGCACATGCGAATCGATATGACAAAAGGTCTATTGCGATTGCTTTCATCGGTTCGTTCGATGGTGAGATAAGCCATTATAATTACATTATTATAATCATTTAGCTGGCACTGAGTTCTACAGTCGTCATGAAAGTGTACAAAAAAATAAATATGGTTCTCGACCAGGCTTAGATAGTCAGGGTCAGACGTTGGTTGATTAACTGGATTAGGAATCCCCGCGCATGTTATTCGCTACTTTGGCACTCTGGCCTTCGTAAGGTTGGGAATGTATGTTCATGTTTGCCGCAGATACCAACGCGGAACAAATAGCGCTGGATGCTGCACACAAATTAATCATGTGCGGAATAGCTACAGGAGTTCTTCGATCGAACGTACGTGTCATCGGGGCACGTCAAGCCAGCCAAACTGTCAGTCCAGGTTCAGCATTGTACATGCAAATTCAAGCATGGCCAGAATGGGTTTCTGAGTGATCTGCAGAGATAGAAGTCACACCTTCAATGCATGAATCTCACCTCAAAGGATACGAGTTTTTACTAATTGTAAAATTGTTGTATTATTACGTAGAATAAAGTTGTTATACCTCTTATACCCGTCTGTCTAAAATTTTGATTATATTCTAGAAAGAAAAAAACGAATGAGTTTCCTCGCTTCTACTAAGCTAACCGTTCATTGATATTTGTAACACACAGAAGTAATGGCAAGGAGTTGGCTAGGTTCCATCCACATGGCATAATAATCGTCCCCACTGATTCATTCGCTTTTCAACATCACCTTTAGCGATACACTGCGTTGTGTAAGGTACTGGTCAGTCGCAAGCTTGATTCGACCATCGATTGTAGACACTCTTTTGTGCGCTATAAAGTAATTTTTCTCTTGTGCTTAAAGATCAGGGTGAAGTAAGGTTGTGAAAAAGGTGAAAAATTCGTAAAATTAAAAAAGTCATGATTATCAAAGAGCTTTTTACCCTTCTGAGCGTCATCTTCGTCGTTGCAGGTACGACTTTGATGTCCTGAAAATTCAGTTTGAATTATACAGATTTCTGTCAGGAAATTCTCAACGGCAAATAATAAAATTGATAATCATCATCAATCACAGTCTTTGGGATGTATATTTCATTTCTTGTCTTCACTCTAGTATTTTGAAGTTCCCGGACGGTTGAAGTGTTGTCAGACGGAGTAATCTTGGAGTTCAAGCAATCATCAATGTCAAAGGCCGACAAAGTCACAAAGACGCATGTGATTTAAAAGTTGTTTTTTTTTCAAGCTTCGCGCGATAACTTTGAATGAGTGCAATTGATGTCGACAATCATGTGTTCTTGAGCTCGCACAACGGTGAGAGTGACATCGGCTATTCGAAAAATCCGAATATATATGATCACACTTTTGCTCCGGAACTTGTTAAGTCATTTAAATTCTGATTAATATTTGAAAAAAGGGTTTTTAAATAGTTGGTTCAACTGTTTCTTGTCGATTATACATGGTTTCACGTGTGGTTGGAAATATCAGTAACGGAGCATTTAGTTGTTTATGTGTTGCTACTTCTCGGCAGCATCAGTAGATTCATAGAATAGGAAAGAAAGGCCAACGAATTGGTAACCCTATATACAGTTGAACGTCATAATAATCCTCCCCACTAGTTCTCTCAGTTCTCAATATTTTGCGCACAACGTAGTTATAATCTGCCATAAGCCCCAGTCGCTCATCGACTGTTGATCAGTTGTAAAACTTCAGTATATGCGCTCAAGTGAATCCCAGGAATCAATCGTCAAGTGAGATTGTGAGAAGGGCTGAACATATAAAAAGAAGCATGGTCATCAAAGGGATCATCACGGTTTTGACGATCGTCTTTGTAGTCACTGCAGGTACGGAATATAACGTCTTGACAATCTGATAATGTCTGTGCAATATTTGAATCCTAAACTTCAAGAAATGACCCTCGATCTGTGTAACATTGGCATCAAAAATATTTTTTTTCGTACTAATGTGTAATACCTACGTTTGCGTAGCCGAAACTGTAATTTTTCTTGGTGGTCCATCGCCACGGCGTGTATCATTGAGATGAAAATTCTAAATGCTTGATTCTCGATTCTACGCGCTAATATATTGTTGAAAAGGGAAAAAATGCAGAGGCCCAACAATTTTTGGTAAAAACGCGGGAAACTTGAAAAATCGTCCTTGAATTACAATTTTCATTAGACAGTGACCAAACTCCTTGCATATCATCGGCATATCCACCCGAAACAATGTAGGGTTTGGGTTTTAGTGGGACAAATCACCTACAATCCACATCACAGGATATCGATGGTCGATGATAACCATGGTAGCATAGTCGAATCGACAGGAATTGAAGAATCATCAATATATCATGATCGCCGTGATCTATGAAACTCGATGAAACTTGTAGTGCGAGGACAATTTTTCAGTTTTTTCATGGGTATAATCCGGTTTTTCACCAAAAGTTGTTCAGCCGACAAATCATCCCCTTAAATGTCTCTAGTAATGAATGAAAATGAAATAGTTCTTATAGTTAACTATCTTTTACACTTATACTTTACCGTGGTTTACACCAAAGTCAGGAGGATAAAAATTTGAGATTCTCAAAGTATTATGACGTCTGATAGTCAATCTTCAGTCTCGTATTCCACTCGGACTCTTTCGCATTTTACAGCGTGTGAAAAACTGTATTTCCAGACGATTCCACTCAGTGCCCAAACATATTGAAAAGATCACAATGGGGAGGAAGACAGTCGACCGGTGTGAATTACCTCATCGTACCAATACCGTTTGTCGTGATCCACCACACGGTAACTGATGGCTGTTCAACACTCAGTGAATGCTCTCAAATAGTCGTCAATATCCAGAATCACCATATGACCGGCAACGGTTGGCACGACATCGGCTATTCGTAAGACAAGTGTATAATCATAATAATTATTCGCCCGGTGATTCAGAAGATTACATAAGCTTACAGACTTGACTCAAGTCACTCGCATGTCCTACCACAACACGGTTATTCCCCTGGTAAATCGTGGGCTGCCTGACTTCAGGCGCTCGTTTCTCCGAAAGACACAATTAGTGTCTCCACTTTCAAAAATTAATCGTGTCTCATACCCTTGCCGTGATATTATTATTCCCCAGATTCCTGATCGGAGGAGACGGTAACGTGTACGAGGGTGTTGGCTGGATTCGTGAAGGGGCTCATACGTACGGTTACAACAAAAGATCTATTGGAATTGCTTTCATCGGATCGTTTGAAAGTAAGTGGTCAATTCTTTTAACCATAGGCTAAATGGAATAATGTTTATTCGTAATCTTGTTTCGTTTGAGAATCTCTTCTTTTTTTCAGACAACAACGCAAGCCAAACAATGCTGGATGCTGCACACAAGTTGATCACTTGTGGAAGGGCTCAAGGAGTTCTCAGATCGAGTGTGCGTGTCATAGGCGGACGTCAGGCAGGCGCGACATTGAGCCCAGGACTCGCATTGTACAACCAGATTCAAGCCTGGCCGGAATGGGTCGCTACGCCATGAGGCATGCAACGTAGAAGCCGGGAAGACACGCAGGTTCAATGAAAATCAGACTTGGAAGCTTTTGATCTAGTGACCGATTTTTGTAACTTTTGTATCTTTATGTAACAATAATAAAGCCGTTAGGCATTTGTTTGAGAATTTGTTTTCATTCAAATCCTGAAAATTGCAGAGACTGCAGAAAATAAGGTGAAATGAAAGTCACGTGACCTCGATATGAGGCTGATGATTTACACTTGGAATTTTCAAACGCTATTTTCTCAGCCAAAACACATTCGATTGATGTGAAATTGATATCAGTGACGTAGAAAGACGTAATGAAGGCCATGACGCTCGTGGATTTTCGAAAATCGAGACGTAATAACAGTTTTTTAACAATATTGTTCTGTAATCCAAGGAAGTGCTGCCTCTCTCCACGAGGGGCGGCACCTCCTTTGGTTACAGAACAATATTGTTACACAAAATTCTGATTATGTCTTTCGATTTTCGAAAATCCACGATTGGAAGGCCCTTCCTTCAGTTTTTCTACGTCACTGATATCAATTTCACATCAATCGAATGTGTTTTGGCTGAGAAAATAGCGTTTGAAAATTCCAAGTGTAAATCATATCGAGGTCACGTGACTTTCATTTCACCTTAAGACAAATGATGGACAGGAGGCGATTTTATTTAAATATATTTATTGTTCACTTTGTATGTACGATATATCGGCACAAAACATGATGGTAACCATTTTTCATAACGTTTCATATTGAGAAAAGATAATATATGCGAAAAGCACATAAAAACGATACATTAACGCAATAAGAATACAGACTGCACGACATACATAATTATGTGTAGGAACGTTCTTTTTTTTTAAACTAAAAACACGCAACTTGTCTCATTTAAGGCGATCGAGATCGACGGCTAAACAAATTTTCGAACAAACGATACAGTAGCGAGAACAAATCAATTTCACAAATATTCCTTCGACATTCCAAATATATCAGAAATCGAAAAGTTTAATACTGTACACACATCGATAAGCTGTAACAATTGATAACAGAAAAAAACTTTTAAAAAAGCCGTTAACAACAGAGGAAAAACAATAATAAATAATAATTAAAATCATCGCGGATGTTAACCAGTAAAATACGATACAATTTTTCCATACATACGTAGATGTGTAAACGTCGATTTGGCAAAGCTCTAAACCCCTTCTTTACCAAATACATTGAAAAATAAAGAAACTACCTATAATAAATAATAATAATAATAATACACTTGATGGTACGATAGATAGTATGCAGATCCGTCACCACATTCTACCACCTTGTTACTTTTTGTTTGTTTTTTTGTAACTCATTCGTCTACTTTACAGTATAGTATAATACGCGTGTTTCGCATTGTGAAATAGAATCAACGAATGTATTGTTAGGCCTTCTATTCCCTGCGATAGAGTAAAACTCGTCGACTTATACTTTAATAATTCTAATTAGAAATTAGAACGGTCTATTATAATATTTCTATTTACAGAAAACTCGCCCTTCTCGTTGGGTTAAACTGTGCAACAATATCATCCACCGTCGAAGATACACGTCGAGTGAGATAACGACGTCTTTACTCAAGGTCTTTTGTTAAATAAAAGTTAACAAAAGGATGTGATTAGTTTTAGACATTGAGAGCTACACGGCTCACAGCACAGGATACAGCAACAATGAATCTTCGTTTATTTTATTTACTCATTTCATTTTATTTTCCTTTCGTTACTCTCCCCTCCGCTCCGCTCAACGACCAAACATTCATCAATCTTCTCCTCCAATCATTACTACTAAATATAACAAGTTTAATGTATTTATGTACAAGGCGGTGAAATCGAGGTAAATACAACTCGTTTATAATACAGGATTGTCCTTACGTAAAAAAAAACTTGATCGAACCGCAGCTGAATTATTGGAGATCAATTTAAAGGAAAATTATACAATAATATCGAATTTTGTTAAACGAATAAATAAGTTCAATAGATCTCGATCAAACTCAGGATCACTCCGCTGCCGTAATTTTGACTAAGTTCGTTTTATTATTCAACGCTCTTTGAACAGATCTGCGATGAATGTACAATCTTCTCCGTAACAAAGATTGACAACAGCAACATTCAAAGCGGTGAAATCGAAAAAACAATCAATAAATTAATTAAATTCAAATCAAGTCGATCGATCGCGTAAAATATTATCAGCTGTAAAATAAACGACTGGCTGTAGGGGGGGGGTTGTACATCATAAAAAAAAAGATCAATTATCATAATGTTACCTATTTACAATACAAATAAAAAAACAAAACGGAGAAAAAAAAAATGCATAACTCTAAATTCATCAAATAGGTAATTTAAAATATATTAGCACCAGATTTTTTGCTAGACTTTTTTTTTTTTTAGATAATTTGTGCTCGAACAACAATTTCTATCAAGTCGGGTTTATGATTTGCCAATTTTTTTTTTTTAATATTCGTAAGAAAATCGACGTTTCGCACATTCTCTCCGATTTCATTTAAATCTCGCTCTTTCATTTTTTTTCAGACTCCTCGTTCACAATCTATCTGCACAACTATATACATACCACTATAACAAATATAAGTGGTTGACTTTTCTAATGTACACAGATTTACAATTAAAAAACAAAATTCGGGCAAAAATATTATCAACTTTTATAATATTGCCGATGTTGTTGCTGAATCTGTGCGTGGCTCTATTAGGTATTTTTCATTTTCCCCCTCGAAATGAAAGCGCGCAATTGTACAAAAACCTAATAAAATGTAGCCGAAGAAATAAAGAAAATTAATAGAATTTCTCTTTCTTCTACTTTTGTCTTCTTTTGACAATTGCAAAGGGTGAAGATGATCCATTACCGATTTAGAAATAGGCAAGGTGAAGCCTGAACGACACTTTTTTCTCTTATCCCGATTAAGTTAAGTCGCTTGATCTTTGAGCTGGATCAGCTGTATCTATCTCTCTAACTATTTATAACAAGTATTCATTATTTATTCGTCTACTGAATAGTTTAGGGTCAATAGTTACGGGTAATAATCTCTACCGTTACGATAAACTCAGCTCCTATGACTATATCGTTAGCGAGGCGTCACACTATGACAACAAACGTAGTTTTATAATGTTGTTTTTTTTCCATCATTCGCTTATCATGTGTGTAGGATATTTGATCGTGTGTTTATATGTCTAAGAAGCAATCAGGTATTTGACAATTATGATACGATACTCTCCCATTCTCATGATCGAACATTATTTACATTCTAGGAATCACGTATCATCGAGTGTAAAAGCAAATGTCTTCTTTCCTAACTAAAAATAAAGTCGAGCACCGTCGCTCATTTCATTCAATCGTTTCAGAAGGTAGAATCGAAAGATCGGAATACTTGAAAGAAATTTCTACAGCTTCGTTCCTGATTCTGAAAAATAGGAACAAAATTCAAGACACGCGATTGTAAAAGCTCATCGAGTTTCCTTCTTCTTGTTTTCTTTCTGCAATATAAGGTGTAGTAAAAAATATACTATTTCAACGTGAAGGAGAATAAAAAGAAGGCGAAGAAGAACTCGCTGAGATTTTACAATCGTTTCTGATCTTTCTTCCAGTCCAAGTTTCGAGAAGCGGAAAGGAAAGCTGTAGAAACTTCCCGGTAACTTCCTTAATCGCATTCATCCTGGATAGAAACTGAAGAGAAACTACTACGTTGCCATAAAGTTAAGCGATCGTTAACGTTATTACAGAAGTCCCCCCTTTCTTCCGAACAGGAGCGAGCTAATGGTGCCTAACGCCGACTGCGGCGCGGATTCCTTAACATTTTGGGGGGTGGACGAAGCCTTGACTTGACCTAGGTCGGATCTAGTTGCCCCGGCGCCAGATCTTCTCTGTCTGTTCGATAACTGGCCAAGTCTGGTGTTAAGTGCGCCTGACCCGGGTCTGGCAGGGACTCCGAGTTCCGTTGCCTCCTTTCCCCTAGATTTACCCGGAGGCAGGGGAGGCTTTCCGATCAAAGAATCGCCGCTGCTGCTGCTGCTGCTCTGTGAAGAGGAAGACGATCCCGAGGACAGTTTTTCCTGGCTGATACTAGAAGACATCGAAGTTTTCAACGAAGTTAATTGAGCCATTGGACTGTCCATGGAACGCCGTGTGTAAATCGCCCCCTGAAGTGCCAACGGTGATATCGAAGAGCTTGCGGTGGTCGCCATGATCGTGTCGATCCCGATTCTCTCCAATTTCTCAACCAGTCTGATACCAGTCAAAGCTTTTTTGTCCGATCTGCTCAGCTGAGGTTTCGTTCTCTTGCTTTTCCTCACTGGAACCGGTTCCTCGCTAGCAAAAGTTCGCTTCAGGAGTTCGGCTCCGCTGCTGAATAGCCCGAGTCTGAAGGGGCTGCTGTAGGGTGGCGGAGAGTTTGATCGAGAAGGTGGCGGAGTTCCGTCCGGACTATTGCACGGAGTAGCCGTAGGCGTGAAGTTTCTATCTCCAGAAGGGGTCGCCACGCAAGACGGAGTTACAGCCTTGATTCCTCTCTCATTCAGCATCTTGGCGAGGCCAAGAGTCGTAGAGAAGGTCGATGTCGAGTTACGTCGGCTCATGGTCCTGGGGGTATTCATTCCCGAGTTCATCGCGCTGCTGGGAGCCGTGGCAACTCTGCTGCCCACCACGCTGGTCGTGACGCTGGTATGATCGTCCGGATGGAGAACAGTGCTGTTTGTGAACGTGTAGATGGACCCCGTGTCCTGGAACAATTTTCCAGGATTCGCGTATTCTTCGTCTTCCTCAAGATCAGCCAAGGTGAAGGTTTCCAGTCCGAGATCCTCCAGGGCCCTGCCACCCCGCGTTTTCACGCCCGGTCTCTCGTCGAGCAGGCCGCCAAGAGTCGGTGTCGCTAGCTGCGACCAGTGGTGCAAAGTCTGAGAGCCTTCGATTGGCTTCACTATTTGCAACTTTTCAGGCAGCCTCCAGCCGTTCACACTGTTCCCGCTGAATCCGCTCAAATTTCCGCTGCTACCTGTTGACATTATACTGTCAGGAGTTCTACAACCGAATGGCAAAAATGACGGCGGAGACTGGATTCCAGCGTCGTAATCGTAGTTGTAACCAGCTCCTGTACTCAGACACGCTCTTCTCGCTATCACCTCTGCTGGTGTCAGGCGGCGCAGCGCAGCCTCAAGGTCTGCTGCCCCAGGGGCACCCGGAACCCCCGTTTGTTGCGGACCGCTGTTAGAAGAAGGAGAGGATACATGACAATGTGACATCTTCTTCAACCTGTTATAATTCATGGCATGGTTTTGAAGAAAACTTACGGATAATCTTCAGAATCTGTTAGCAATGATCCTTCGCTGTCGCTATGCCCCGTCGAATCGAGACTAGGGAATCCGGACGAAGCGAGTGGACGTAACGCACCGCAGCTCATACGAGGGCCAGATGAGCCACTGGACAAAGTTGATGTAGTCATCGAGCCGAGGCGTGGAAATTGATTTGCGTCCATACTACCGGCGTAGGAGGCTCGAGAAGCGGTTCGAACAGTGTCGAATACTTTCTTGTAAGCTGGCCTGAAGATAAATACGTGATTACATTTTGATCAACGAATTAGGAGGTTTCGTATGTTCATTCTTGTTTCAGATTCAACCAGGGTTGAAAGAGCTGCAGAAACTCACGTTCTATCACTGATGATTCCAGAGTCAAGACTCGCTTCTGAATACAACGACGATTCCAGCTCCGAAGCTATGGAGTCTGGCTGCGGAGCAGCACCCAGCGATGGGAAAAGCGATCCTCCGCGAACCATAGGCATTCCTTTCTTACGTTGTTTACGCAATTGTTCTTGCGTCTCCGCGAGCAAATTGACAACCTGAGAGAGTGGAAACAAAGTTAGTATTTAGTAGAGCGAAAACCGGATTTATCGAAACCAAAGGGCTTCGAAACTTGCTGATTAAGATATAAATTGCGTTGAAAATTCTCCAGTGATCGTAGAAATATTCGTTCCAACCGTATTTGAGTTCGAACATGGTGAATGATTCTCGTTCATCTTTTAAGGCGTTTTACCCACCTCCGTATACCGGTCTTTGAACTCAGCGAGCTCTGTGGCGAGGATATTTTGATTATCCTTAGTAATGACTAGCGTAGCTCCGATCTCATCGTGTTCAGCCAAAAGCCGAGCGAGTCTGAGTTCAGTTTCAGCAAGCTTGGCTGTAAGACTGATGATCTGTTCATGCTGCAGCCTGTTCTCCTCCTTCTGTCTGTCCAGCTCATCCGCTATGCCGTCGACCTCCATGTTGGCGCTTGCTGCAAGTTGGTAAATTGGCATGAGTAACAATCTCAAGTTTAAAACAGTGAAGACTTTGTAAGCAGGTAAAATTTACCTAATTGAGCTGCGATATCTTTGACGAGTCTGGCCTCCTGTTCCTCGCAGTCGTCCGCGTCGTGTACCAAGTTTGTGAACTCGGTTCGCAGTTGTTTATTCTCATCTTCAAGTACGCCGATCCTTCGCTGCATCATATCAAGATTGATCCCGCGCAGTCCCGTCGGACTACCTGCGTCTGAACCAGAGTCGTCGACATCGTTGGTCAGTATTTGTATCAGCTCTGTTTTCTTAATCAACTCATGACTAAGCTGAGTTATCTTCTCGTTTGATAATTTCAGCTCGTTTTCCAACGACGTTACATTGCTCTCTAGCTTCTGGTTGTGTGTAAGCAGCTCCTTTCCTATTCGAGCTGTCAATTCCAAGTCTTTCTCTTTCTGTAACATCAATTTACCGTATTAAGAATCTGCCCCAACACCGGGGGTCGGCTAGTATCTCTAATCGAGGAAATCTTACCTCCTCCAGAAGCCTGGTTACTGCTTCTATATCATTATAGGTTTTTGTCATTTGGCTCACCCGGTTGCTACATAGAACTGAAACAGAAAATTATATGCTGGTGTTATTAACATCGTTTTGTCATAATTCATGATTGATACGGTTCTTGGGCATAATTAGCGGTGGTATGTGGGTACTACGATAAAAAGCTCGTGTAAAGCAGGTCTGTACTGGCCCCTCGATTGAGACTGTTCAAAATATCGAACACAACACTCAAAAAAGGCCATTTCGATAATTTTCAAAACCGTGCTGTGCACACAAAGATTAATAAATTGCTTCTAACGTAAAAATTAAACGATAACACAGAGTGGCATGTAGCTTCTTCATCTTATAACTCAATTTTCATCAATATATTTTCATTTTAATCGATAGATACCTGATGAATCGTCAGCAGACGAAGAGTTACCACTATTATTGAGACTATCGTCTTCCGACCGTTGCCGTGCATCAGCTTCGTCGCATTTCCGTCTAACGAAAACCTCATAAGCACGTGAAAACATTTAGGATCATAATCTTTACGACAAAACGACTCGGCGGTATTTTATTCCTTCGCATTTAGCGGCTGGTTAATTTCGCACTAGCATCAAGTATTCGATAAATAATTACAATCGTTACTCTAATCGTAAGACGTTGATTTTCATTGACACATGTAACCGGTACGAATGACGAAAGTGATTCTCGTGAGTAACTGTGGAATGAATGAGACCCGGGATTGTCGACTGTCTCTATTTTTGTGCAACAAACAATAAACGGGATGTTTTCACGATTTTAGAGCATTACTCAGAGAGAGAGAACTCGGAATCGCCTCTAGACTACGTAGCCAGTTGCTGCGGGGATGCTGGATTTTGCGGTTTTTCAACAGGGGGGAGTAAACTCTGGACATAGATATATGTACTGGTTTATCGACCGGTCGTAGACGGGGCGTCGCGACGTCGACGCTGGCGCATGTCCACTTTACTTCTGTCGGAGTGCAACCCACGTGCTTTCAGAGAGAGAGGGACGCACATTTCGACAGAAGAAAGGAAAAGAGAATTGGAAAGAAGATGGAAGACCGATTGAAAGTGCATTAAATCAGAAGAAGAACTTAAAAATTATGTTCTAGACTTCATCCTCGATATAAAGATCATGAAAATAATGCTAACGAGGCAGTAGAAATTGGGATTGAATATTCTCCGCGATTATAGGATCGAAAGGCTTCAGGACGTGAGTCCCAACCACTTTCATAATTGAGAGCGTTAAGGAGGTTGGGGCGTTTGGTTGAATATAAGATAAAGACTTGAAAATTTGGTGAAATCAAGATTGTTGTACACAGAATTTATTAAAAAAAATTCAGTCTATTTGACCGAACCGTTTTCCAGTAAAAAATTCCGAAAGTTGCTCGATTTAACACGTCACGTATACGAAGTCATAGCCGATCGTATCCATTTCACTTGATTTAACTATCTTGCATATAAGATAAAAATTAAAAAAACATAGCGGTTTGTAATATCGACTATTGCGAGTATTATTACGAAGTTGTGACGTATTCAACCGGCCAGTTCAAGAGAAAATCATGATTTTGTGCTGAAAATAGTCGTTTTGCGGGAACACTCGGCCGTAACGCGACAGCGTCGCATCTTCACTACTGGGCGCGCAAATTGAATCCTACATAAGCCCGATGGATAGGTTTGCGAGCTGTGAAGAAACGAATTCTCAACTCTTACGTAGGGACATATAATTTCCCGTGATTAATGAATATTCTCTGAAAATGAATATTTTTTAACTCATACAATGTCCTTTATTTCGTACTGCATTCGTATGTATTACCTAGCTTGTCTACCATCGCGAAGTATTTGAGGGTTATGTTCCCGCTGGAAAGAAACTTTCAAGCGCGCACCGGGCGTCTGCTAATGCCAGTGCTGACAACCTCCGAATATGACTACGTTGCCAAGTTTACTAGCGGTTAATCGAGTACTTTATTCAGTCGGAATAAATTCTTTCAATTGAAAATATAAATTTTCAATCACATTTCATGCGTTTCGGTACTGATATTACATACAATCGATCGATGCCAGTCAATATTATCGCTAAAAAGTGAGCTATTATTCAACGAATTGGAGTTGGTATTCGAGTCAACCGAGTGACTCTCGGAATGTATTTTTCATTGTTTTAAATATAATTAGGGCAATAATCACCAAGTCACTTGGGTTTCGTATGTTATATGAGTTAAGGTTACCCATGAGACAGGGATTGGATTTTAGGGGTCACTCGTTGCAATTTTTCGATTAAAGGCTAAATCACTAGAGAGTAGCGCCCCAACCTCCTTAAGTATGGACGAAAGTAGGAGCGGATTGGTTCGCCTATCAAATTAGACGTCCGTTTAAATAAATTGATTATATTCTCCGTGATTGATGGTTGTCGGTTTTTGCTTAGTCGTACATTGATAAATGGATGAATCACAAAAGCAGTTCCACTTTCAACGCAGAGTAAGTCGTGAGTGAGATGATGATGATGATGACAACCGCAAAAATGAATAAAATAATCACGACATAAAATTGGAACTGCAAGGGAAGAATGAATTAGGTTTTGCGTCACCGTTGCAGATGTTCGTCGTCACTGTCAGACCGATATAAAAGCATCACGTTTCGCACTACGTGACTCATTCGTTTAGAGTCAACGACTCTAGTCTTGGGTCTGTAATAGCAAATTAGACCCTTAGGGCACATATTTTAGGTACGTAGGCTTTCGAAACCGTTGGACGTTCAAGAGGCGGAAAAATTTTCGATAAAAAAAGAAAGAAACAAAAGACACATCTGGTTTGATAAGTTGTTGACCCCCTGGAAGCCTGCCGGTAACATGTTGATTGAAATTTGTGTTCATAATAACGTTACAAACTTGGCAAACTGATTTGGCAGCCAGGGTGCGACGACACGTGTTTCAAGCGGATGCTGAAGAATTCATAACGTTAATCTTCGGTAGATAAGAAATGATCGCCGAAAAGCAAGTAGCTCAAATTCATGCGTCTCGTGATAAGCCAAAAGAAAATATGGTAGAATACTGAATTACTGAACGATCATCTGTACAATCACAGGTGTATTCGGCGTTGCGAAAAGCCAAAGAATACTCCATCGTCAATAATCAAGTCGCATATTGCCAAGTGTTACACATTGCAAGCAACCTCATTCATTGATCTGCAAGCCGCGATATATAACGCCAAAAAAATCGTCTGTGTAAAAAACGTAGACGTAGGTAAACTCGACTCACGATTTACCTCGTGTTATCTCAAAAATATTTCAAGCATCTCATTCCACACCGCGTTTTACGTATCGCAAGATCGCAACGATTTACATAAGTCAGTCAGTACTAAGGAATCAACAAATTCTCCTTATTAACGTCTTTATGCCAGAATTCGACTGTTTCAACAAACTCATTTATGCTATACATGCCGCTAAGTGGTTTGTTTTTCGAAAGACTTCTTCCTTCACATCGACAACCAAAAATACAACAGAAAAAAAGTATACGTTTCAGTCTCTGTCGACAGAGTGAATTCCTGACGGCTACAGATCTGAAGTTGCCCACAAGTGACGTGATTCGTTGCTGTAGGGGCCTCGGAGCCAACTTCAGATAACCAGGCAGTCGATAGGAATTTACCCTATGTAATCTGATAACGTGATTCGCGATCAAATAGAAGAAGCAAATGCTGATGATGATGAACGAAAGAAAGGTAAGTGAAGTGAGCTATAACTGCATGAAGGTTCGTAAGTCATGAGAAGGTAGTATATACGCGGCGTGGACGTGGCTTTTCGTTTCAAATTAAACATAAGACTGATCGCATCATCGTTAGCTACTGACAAGATTGGCAAGTGCATGGAGCCTCGGCAGGCGACGTCAGGAGGAAGAGTGGAGTTCCTCCGCCGCATCCTTGGCATCCCCAACATCGGTTACTCGAAGAAGAAGAAGCCGAGGTGTTTGTTGTCGATGAGAAAGTGTTTCCCGGGTTGTTGAGCGGTATACCGTCGCGGTCGACGAAGAGGGTGCTCCCATCCCGCAGATCATCTCCGAGACGTTCGACAGGACTAGAAATATCCCCGCTTACTCCGGGTCTGATATCATCGTCGTATTCGTACGGATCATCCTCCTGATCTTCGTCGAGGATATCCTCCTCAGATTCCGTCCCTAGAGCGTCCAGCGTCGACCTCGACTCCCCGTCTCGCAGACTCGACCAATCACTGTCGTCACAATATTCGACGTACCGGAACATGATTACTTGTTTCGTGTAGCCAGTCTCACGTGTGATTTGGACTTTTGTCAGTATACTTCATACTCTCACTTATTCATCATCACTCGTAACAAAATAATAAGAAATAGGAACGAATAAAACCGACTTATTGTTGTTGATATAGTCGCGAAAATTGTTCAGCCGCCTGGTGGCACCGACCGACGTGGGAAAAATTGGTTCCTCTCCTTC
The DNA here is from genome assembly GCA_018257835.1 of Euura lappo. Lineage (NCBI taxonomy): Eukaryota > Metazoa > Arthropoda > Insecta > Hymenoptera > Tenthredinidae > Euura > Euura lappo. Next base: position 15,615 of record JAEUYN010001010.1, on the reverse strand, counting down.
TCCCCCATGTCTACACTCCGCCATTCGGACAACGACTGTGGACTGATTGGAAAATCCTATGCCAAGATTGTCGTCTGTGTTGTGCGTCGAGTGGACGGTCGCGGTATTATCTTATCGTCCCTGACAAGTTTGAAGAAATAATGTAAAATTACTGTACATAGCTAGACGACTGAATACGAGTCGGTTAAGTTGCGCCTGAGCCGACGTACCTAAGGTTATAAATATCGCTGCAGAACTTTGTTGTGTTGTTACGCGGACGCGACCTTCCAGGAATTTTCGTGCAAGAGTGAGTAAGCGAGAGAGTGAGAGGGAGAGAGGGTAAGACGGACTGCTATATTGTAGTTGCGATGAGTAAACGCTCGTGTAGGAGACTAGACTACGAATTCAGGAAGGAATTGTGGATATCTCACTTAAGGGGGAGTTTACACACCTTGAAATTTCAAAAAATTAAAATTGCCAAGTCATTTTAGGAATACATTTTTTTCCGTGTATGATGAACGAAATAACATCTACCGGTTGACCAATTCCAGTTTTCCTGATCTCAAACTGTCCAGAAAAGAGGCCTTTCCAAAATAAACAGATAACTTTTTGATAATCTTAATTTTACTCGAGTTATCGCGAAAAGTAACGTATGAAAACATAAAAACGCTATTTTATGATAGAAAATTATGAATATCTGGTAGAATTTTGATCGGATCATTAAAGTTACATAGTTCAAGACCAGAAAAACTGAAATTAGTCCGCCGTTGGATCTTATTTAAAATTGCTAATATTTTTTATTTAAGCCACTCATATATTTGAGAGGAGAGATGATATTTTTTTTCTTTACATATTAAATCGCGCGACTGTGTAGATGTAGAATATTTCATCGCAGGTAATTTTTGGTAGACGAAAAGTGATGACTGTGAAGCTAGAATTGACATGACGCAAGGCGCAAGGTGTACCGCAGCTTCTCACCTAGGTAGGTAGATATTGATTTTAGCGAAGGTTAAAGTTGCGAAGTGTTGCATAAGCCTCGCCGATGCAGAAAACGAGAGATTCGTAACAGACGAATAACAAAGAATAACAATATATTTTGGGGAAGAAAAAAGAAACGATTTCTGGTGGACATGATGTTAACCCATCAAATTTTCCCGCACAAACTGCACGTATCTATACGTGCCTAGTGATTGTTCAGTTCGCTCCGGTTCGTCAGAAGGGTTTTCGACTTTAAACTCTTGTAAGACTTCGATAATATCGTAAGTAATCGTCTCTTATTGGCTTTCAGAGATATAACACCGCCCCTGGTGCCGCCTGGCGGTTGAAACCGGCTAAAAATACGGTTCATCATACTCGAAAACGGAGTTATAGACCGGGAGATGGTAACACAAAAAAGTTAGTCATTTGTTACAGGGATTACGACCCCCTACGGGTCTAATTGTGTAATGAACAAGACGAAATAGATGCTAACTCACTGGCCGTGGGGCGTTAATCGCGTGGCGATCTACCGAACGTGTAGGATAAATTTGGATTTTCAAACGCTTTGTTACAAGATAATTCTTATATTTTCCGGTAGTTTATAAAAAGAAAAGTAGGCGGAAGCGTAACGCCATACTTATCCGGTGGTGCTTATACCCCGCCATACCAAATAGAAAGCGTTGATTTTTTTTTTAATTTTTTTTATGACTTGTTACAGGCTAATTTTTTTTTTATCTGGTCATCTTTGAAAAGCCATTCACGGAAATCACCATGCCATACCGTTCCGATGGTTCCAAGTAGCCGCCATACCGCCCGCGCCGCAAGGACGCAATTTTTTCTAATAATATTGCCAAACCATTTGTTACAGTATGGCATCTAGTTGGAACCATCGGAACGGTATGGCATGGTGATTTCCGTGAATGGCTTTTCAAAGATGACCAGATAAAAAAAAATTAGCCTGTAACAAGTCATAAAAAAAATAAAAAAAAAAATCAACGCTTTCTAATTGGTATGGCGGGGTATAAGCACCACCGGATAAGTATGGCGTTACGCTTCCGCCTACTTTTCTTTTTATAAACTACCGGAAAATATAAGAATTATCTTGTAACAAAGCGTTTGAAAATCCAAATTTATCCTACACGTTCGGTAGATCGCCACGCGATTAACGCCCCACGGCCAGTGAGTTAGCATCTATTTCGTCTTGTTCATTACACAATTAGACCCGTAGGGGGTCGTAATCCCTGTAACAAATGACTAACTTTTTTGTGTTACCATCTCCCGGTCTAAAAACGGAGTTATGATGATATTAGCGGTAATCGTTGAATGAATCAGCATGGTGTATCGGACACAACGCCCCCATTCATACCAAAAGTTTGGCGATACAGAATCAATGGTGATAACAAGAGTTTGGTAGTTGTCAAGGCTTCAATATTTACCATTAAACGTAATATCCTCGCTTGTTCAGCGAGTGTAGCAGAAGCGATGTTGAATCGACGAATAATGATAAAAAAAGAAAAAAAAGAAAAAAAAAATTCAGTAGTTTGGTAACGAGGTTATGCTCGAACGAATAACAGAAAGCACAAGATTCAAGGATGTATTATCGTAGATACATAGTGGCAGAGAAAAATATTCGCAATTATTTATTCGTGAAAACGTTTGAATATCGTATCTGTGAAATGTGTTTGTTTTCAGTGAAACTTCGTCACGTTGTCACGTATGCAATTTGCGCGCTGTTATTCATAGTGATCAAGGAGCACATAATAAACACGTAACACAAACACCGTGGATAAACTTGTCTTACGATACGAACTCCACGCAGATCAATCGGCCATGTTTTTCTCTTGATACGAAATACGCCGCAGACAACGATGGCGCTGTGCGCAGGGTCACGAGGCTAGGGATATTTTTACGGTGGGGGATTCGAACGGTGCAACAGAGAAACACGACGATGAGTTGAGAGTTCATTTTTACTACAAGCATCGATCAACTCTGCCTGCCACTTAATGATCATAACAAGTTCCTCATCAAGATTTCAGAGTCCACAAACTTGTAGAAGAATCTTGTAACAAGGCCTAATTTGTTTTCGTCTCTAAAAATAATGACATTGAATTGATATAATTATCGTTTATTCATAACTCTGTTCGCAATACAGTTTATCAAGGCTTTTGTACAGATTTCACATCAACTGATAAATGGAAAATGGCTTATTGTTAGATTGATAGTATTCTTTAGAATAATTATTTCCAACTCATTAGACTAATCATCTGTAGCTCTAGAATGAAGAATGTACAATGTGGGTATAATTGGATAGTAACTAGCATTGAATAAATTTAGTTTATGCGTAATTAAGAATAAAAATTTCGCGAAACGTTGAAAGAAAGAAATAACGTGAGTATAATAATTATCAAGTGACATCAAAAGGAAGTGCATATATATTTATAAGGACATGGAATGCACTCTCCCTGGAGTCTGCGCGAGTACCGAGAGAAATTGTGACTGAACTTGTTCCTTCTCACTGCCTCGAGCCATCCCGTACTCATCGACTTTCCATCGAACTGAAAACCAGACTGACTACACTGCTGGTAACTAATGAGCGTGATTGTTGAATTTATGTAACGATACATAGCAAGTGCGATTAGTACTTTGAAGAAACAAAAACCGCTCCATTATGACACACGCATCAGTCGACACGACGGTCGTATCACCAAAGAGAAGCCCCGGTCTCCTTGGCAGGAACTTCGATGACTCTCGGTCTATCGATGACCCTGGCAGTCCTGTTGCCACTTTCGACGATCCCGATGATCCAGGCCTGCCTCTGTTCGGTCTTCTCCAGCGCCTTGCAATAGGCAGCGGCCTGTTCGCGGGGAAGAACGACCAAAAGCCCTCCAGAAATTTCTGGCATCAGTCCCTGAAGCAGCGGCATGACGTTCCCGGTCACTTTCGCGGTACCACTCATCTTAGCGATGATGGGCATGTTGTGAATGACGAAACTGACGTGTCTCGATTGTCGCTTGACCAGCATTTCCGCGTGTCCCAGGACCCCGTAGGCGGAGACGTCGCAGGCCGCGTGAGCGTTGTACTTCCTCATCAGAATGGCGGCCGTCTTGTTCGTCCTGGTCATCGAGTCGACAGCGCGTCTGTGAGCCTTCGCGACGTCCTCTTCCGTTATAGTCAGCAACAATCTACTCCGACGTTCCGGAAGCTCCATCCAATGGGCCACCGTCACCGCCACCATGGTTCCGAGGGGTTTCGTGAGCACTATGACGTCGCCGACGGTCGCACCGTCCGGCGGAACCAGTTCATGGCTTGAACAGACCGCGGTGGCCGTACCGCCGATCAGGCACCACGGATTGGTGAGCATTTGAGCGCTTTGGACATCGGTGCCGACCGATTTAGCCGCGTCTCTGAAGCCCCTTATGATCATGGGGACGACGATGTTGCGTTCCGACTCGCCCATCCGATTCGAAGTCGCCAGGATCATTCTCGACGTCGCGCATTCTGGTATACCGAGTGAATAAATACCGCTCATGACACTGGCGCAGGCGATCTTACCCATCAGATAAGGATCGTCTATAACCGGGCAGAGGATGTCGTTGGTCTCGACGAGGTGGAGGCCGATCCTGTCCAGACGAGTTACGGACGTTTCCCGAACCATCTGGTCCTGATCTTCGGTAAAAACGGCCAAGAGAGAGTGAAGCTCGTCGCGATCCGGCTTCATCCCTTTGCCCCGAATATCTCCGAATTTAGTCAGTCGAAATTCTTGGCTCAAGTTGTGATCGGACGGGTTGAATGGTGGCTGGTAATCGAGTCCGAGAGACGATGGGTCTCCGGTTAATTCCAAACTTATTGTGTCTCCGTTCAATGATCCCGGTTCCCTGACCACGTCTCCTTGCACGGTTATCACACCGCCGGATGACATAACGGTTGAAGAATACGCGGACCTTGCAATTAACCTTTTTTTTCGGTTTGCGATAAAAACTGTGATTGAAAAATACTATATTGAAACGTGATGGCGCAGGGACAACGACGTCAGTTGTTGTTTCGAGAGACAAAACACCGTCGAAAGAAAATTGAAAGAGGAGAAAAACGAACGAGAAATGAAACAAAAGCGAAGCAATGGCATGAGATGCGCAGTATTAATGCGTTGGTTAGATCACAATGTCAGGGACTCTGCCGCTGCTGCTGCAACGGATAGTACACAAACTATTTCTGTCACTTTAGAGAATTTGAAGTCTCCCAAACGCAGAAGCGCGTTACTTCCACACTCCGATGGTCAGGGTTATAGCAACTAACAATTATGTATAATTTACTACGTATTTACGTTATACGTGGCTGATAACTAGAATTTTGTAATTTGTAAATTCAAGTTTGATCATTACCACCGAGTGTATGAAGCAGAGGAATTTATCGAGCATAGCTCGGCGCAATCAATCACTGATAATCGGTTCCGTTCGATTTATCAGTGGATTTTAAATTTGACAGTGACACACAACTACGACGGGCGGGTGATAACGAAAGAATAAACAAAATAAAACGGTGCAGCACCTTTTGTGTGAGGACACCTGTCACTGTACACTAAATCCATCAATTTCAATGTTTCGTTTTCTATTCAGTATTCACACAATTTTCCAGCTTTTCAGAGTCAGAATCTGATACTTGCGGAAACCGCGAGTTTTACTTTCATTAAATTTCCCATCTCTCCTACCTCTATTCAGTAGTAAAGTCCTGATGACTCTGATGTAGATTTTCCCATGCTTAGTTCTGGCGACGTGAAAGAGAAAATCCGAGGCCTCTCCGTCGCCCTCGTGGAGGTCGGTCTCCCTGAGAACGATTCGCAGAGCCTCGACTCTTTCCTCGGCTGTGCTCTCGTCCGGTGGACCGAGTCGCCTGTCGAGATATTCGACGACCCCGATGTCCTCCCAGAGTTCGGGGTCCTCGTCCTCCGCCTCGGGCACTTCCCACACGCTCGACAACGACCGGAATCCATGTCCGGGGCTCGATCTTCCCCCGATCTGATACAGATCTTGACCGGGAGCGTAGGACACGTCGAGGCCGAGGGAATTGTACGCCCTACCGACAGCCGATGTCGGTCTTGAACTTGGACTCGATGATCTCTCGGGGCTCGGGGAACCCCCGGACTCATGGCTATGCAGAATGTGGGTTTGCCTCCCTTTTAGACTGAAGGAAGATGTGTTTTTGCTGGTCATGACATAGCTATGATCCCAGGGCGAGCCAGGGGACCCCCTTGTCAATTTTTATATCCTGTTTCGGAGCACTTTGTTTCTTCTTGTTTTCTTTTTTTTTTTATCGTTTCAGGTAAGAAGGAGAAAATAAGGGAGAAGCACTTTTCATCACTTCGTCATTCACTATTCATTATTTTGTTATCCAGTTTCTTTGTCCAACTCTAATTGAGTGTGTTATATCATCTTTCACCGATCTGTAATTAAAAATAATGCAAGTTTAGCCGCACGTCTAACCGTCAATTGTGAACGTTTGAATCGATGTACCGTCTACAATCACGCAGAGAGACGGATGTGAGAGGCCGAGAAGAGGAACGAGGCTAGAATCGCATTACTTTTTCCCTACGACAATTGCGAATAGTGAATCAAGATTTTTGATCACGTTCTATATTTTTCTACACCCATCCAGACTTTTATCCTCATCATTAAAATACCAGAAGCAATGTTACTATTTGGAAATTTGATGATACTACAAATTTCCTTGACTAAATTAAATTACCCGGTGAATTGAAACGTGCAAACGGTAATTTCTCCCGGGCTATAATCCATGAACTTGTCGGCTACTGCCGATGGTATAATCATGAGTCAACGACCCACTACGAAGTCGATATATTTTGTCCATTTTGTGTAATTTGTGAATTTTGTAAGTAAGACAGACGAGGTTAACGAGATTGTTCAAGTACTCGTCGAACGGGTCCCATGACAATTGGGATCATTACACTTTGAGCTTCTGACAGTAAGAGCGACTATTACCGGAAGTGCTTAGAGATCTCGACGGCTATTTAAACGCCACTAATTTTAACTCGCTCGAGTTTCTAACCAAAAGAAACTAAACAATTAGGGTGCTTAGCTTTGATCGAAAAATGCCACCGGCACTCTTCTTTTTCCTTCTTACTTTTACTCTCGTTTTTTTTTTTTCGTTTGAGTAAAGAATTCAACTGGACTGAAGATACACGATTTCTATCTGATTATATATTTTTTAATCGCCGATTATTGTAAAATTGTGAAAATTATTGTCGATAATTGCAAGCAGTTTTCAAATATTATATTTGAAGGATAAAGAAAGTTGTCGAAGAGAGTAGAAATCAGTGGTTAAAATCAATTGTTTAATCGGTTTTTCCGTTGTTTATTATTCGAAAGTATAAAATCAATCCAGAAATAATTTCAAGGCACGATTTTTTTCAAATGTGAATCCATTGTTTACCGACTAACGGATAATCGTTATTCCACTTTTACAAATCTTCCAAGAGGAAGATGAAACCTTTTTATGTTATCGATTCCTCACTCAATGCCCAAAATGAAATGAAATAATGTTCAAAATATACTGAAAAAAAAATTCTAACACCAATTTTTCTCAGTTTGAACATTTCACAGAATAGACCGATTACTGAAGCTGCGTTGTGTTCTCGTGACACAGAAATAGAGAATCGTTATCTCCACTCAAGGATTTATTGAACCAAGGGAAACAGATTTCGAAGATGAAATTGGGTCAGAAATTGATTGAATCCTAACTTTTTGCCTCCCAATATTCTTTATTCTTGTTGCGACTTGTGCCACGTCACCGACTGCGGTACGGTATAATTAATGATACCTCGCGTTGTAATGTAGGTTTAAAGACGGCAACGAGTGTGAAATCGCAGTCTGGTAATTTCCCATTCTTGGATAAAACAAATAAACGAGAGAATCGTATTTATTATTACTACGAAGTCTATCCCTGAACGTCGTTAACGCATCTTGAAGATGATTAGTATACCGAACTCTCTATAATACCTAGTTAATGACGAATATAAATGACGAATTAATTAGCGTGTGTTGTTATATGAAAGAAAAAAAAAAGTGTAATATGGCTTCGTTGTAATTAGGGAATAGCTCTCGAGTCTCAGGTATCCTGTTACGATGGCTAATCGTAAGTCGATACGCCGTAATTGATTGCTGCACTTGTACAATATCGAAGCCTGACTAGCACCGAAAATTGAGTAATGAAAAGGGTATCAAATATCTTGTTATCGATATACGTTTTCGTATACACCTAGTTCAATGATTCAAACCGAGAACCGCTAATTGAGATAAATTATTGGAGCGAGTCGAGCTCACTTCTGTTCCAGAGCCAGAGCTCGAAACAACTGGAGTGTTGCATGGTGCAGGAAAACGATTATGTGCACATTCTCAGATAATCTTCAATCACATCGGTACAAAATTTCGTATTCTGATTAAAAAAAAAAAAAAATGTGTCCAGAGTGTCCTCTGTGGGTGAGAATCATATAAAAAGATGATCATGATTTCCGAGTACCTACTTTTTCCGTTTGGACTATCGAACCGTCACAACTTTTGCAGCACCTGTTGTTCTTTTTGAGAACGTTCTTTAAGAGGCCACCCCGAAAAATGTCAAGTCACCTAGTACGTTCTATCAATCTTTCCATACTTGGTTTTATGGTGCTGATGAGGAATCGATAAAAAAATGAAAAAATTTCGCCGTCTTCACCCCCTTTGGAATTTTATCTACTACCAACTCTAAGGAACTGTTAATTTCTAAAGCTGTATAACAAAATCGATTCCATGTAAAAAAAAATTGGGCTAGAATAAAAAAAGAACATTTTTTTTTGTTTTCAGGTAAGTGGCCACTTGTAATGTTTTGGTGAACAAAGCTAATATACCTATCTCTCATCTCTGCAATTCAGTTAAACAAGCGAAAGGCATTCGTTTGCGTCACACCTGATCGTTTGAGTTGTGACGATGATTCACAATCGCGCATATAAATTTGTCTCCAGTCGACATACACTCCCGACAAAAATTAACGGGCCACCCCTTTTTTCTCGAAATATTGCCTTTTTTCAAAGTTCTATAACTTCGCGAAAAATGTGACTAGACGGACGTTTCAAAACGCATTTTGAAGCTTGAAATGTCAGCTTCAAAATGCGGTTTTGACATTATGTCTACGGATGACCAGACCAAAGTTATGTCAGTTTAAAGCAACCAGTGACGAATTCGTAAACCGAACTCCAACTTTCAGATGCTGTACCGGACGGGAGAATTTTTTTTCGAATTTCTAAAATGAACGATTTCAAGGTTTGGATTTCCTCTTCAAATTCCGTTTTTAACTTTTGCTCTACGATTTTTCTCCGTCGAGTTACAAGGCATTGAACGAAAAAGCGTCCGTAAAAGTTTGACCTAACGTAACAGGCGAACGAATTATCGTAGGAGGATTGTTAAAAAGCCATTTTGAAGCTTAAAACGTCCTCTTTCCACATCAATACTGCGACATTGCATGTAATGTCTTTTTGAAGTCCAGCTCCTACACGAAGATGACCCTGTAAATCCATAAATAAAAATTTGAAGTTCAACTTCACACAGGCAGCCTAATAATGGCAATCCGGGTGGCCCCTGTTACCATCTCGAAGATGAAAGTGTCCTCTTCAAATTCCGTTTTTAACATTTGCTCTACGATCATTTTTCGCCGAGATATTCGATTTCAAAGACAATCAAGCGTTCACCAAGTCTACCTCCGGCATCAGCATTACCCAAGATGTACCACGAGGAGGTTGCACGGTAGGATTTACATCTCGAGTCCGTTTGTGGATTGATTGATATGATTATGAAAAGCAAATAAGAAATCAATTTTTTTAGAACATTCTGCAACTGATTCGATTTCAAGTTGAATACTTTCACACGTGTACCGCCGACCCTATTAAACTTAATTTATGCCATTCTTTTTTTAATGCTCTCCGACAATGCGTTCTTCTTGCCCATTTTATTTCGTTTTTCACGTCGCTCGCCCTGTGCCGGTTCACATTTGTTTTCCTCCGCGGTCTATGTCGATTTTCATCTGTTCTTCATCGCGCTCAACGCCGATTCGCATTTGTTTTCCTCCGCGGCCTATGTCGATTTTCATCTGTTCTTCATCGCGCTCAACGCCGATTCGCATTTGTTTTCCTCCGCGGCCTATGTCGATTTTCATCTGTTCTTCATCGCGCTCTACGCCGATTCGCATTTGTTTTCCTCCGCGGCCTATGTAGATTTTCGTCTGTTTTTCATCGCGCTCTATGCCGACTTTCTTCTGTTTGTACTGGACGCTTGGTTATTCAAATAAAGTACGCTAGAACCTTTTGTTGTACAATATCTTGACGCCATGCCGCGGCAATACCTAACAGAGATGCAAGTTATGCGTATCGTAACTCTCCTCGAGGAAGGAAGATCTCAGCGTTCCGTAGCTACCGAAATGGGAGTGAGCCGATCAGTAATTCAAAGAGCTTGGAGCCGCTATCTCCAAACTGGTGAATTCGGCAGACTACGTGGCCAAGGTCGACCACGGATAACAACTGCTAGACAGGACAGGGCTATCGTGAGAAACGTTTTGAACCGGCGATTTATGACAGCAGGAGAAGCTCGAGATGAACTCCCGCGGAACAACGACCGACGGATTTCTGTGTCAACTGTCAAAAACAGATTGAAGGAAGTTGGATTGCGAGCGAGCAGACCTGTCCGAGCACCTTTTCTTACCAATCAACATCGCCGTGCTCGCTTAGAATATGCTCGGAGATACGTGACGTGGCGTCAACGGCAATGGAATCGGGTATGTTTCACCGACGAATCGCGATTTTGCTTATACGGAAATGATGGGCGCAGACGTGTATGGCGTCGAAGGGGAGAACGATATCTCCAAGATTGTTTCAATCCCGTCCATCCGTACGGCGGCGGATCAGTGATGGTTTGGGGTGGCATTTCGATGACTGGCCGCACTGAACTCGTCGTAATTCCACCACCGGGAATGAACGCACAGCGATACATCGACGAGGTTCTAACACCTCATATTCTGCCGCTACGTGACCACCAAGGAAGAAGTTTTGTAATGATGCAAGATAACGCGAGACCGCACACTGCGAGGATCACCCAGCAGCTTCTAAAACACCCAGCTGTGAGCCCAGATCTCAACCCAATTGAACATGTATGGGACATGGTTGGACGAAGGCTACGAAGGCGTCGTATCCAGCCTTCAAACCTGGCCGAACTACGCACCGCACTCCGAGAAATTTGGTGGGAAATACCACAGGAGTTGATAAGAAAATGCATCAATATGCGAAGACGATGCCGCGAGGTATTGATGCAAAGAGGGGGCAACACGCGCTATTAATCTGCGTCGAGATCACTACAGTGTGAAGAGGGTTTGGAGTCACTTAAATACCACGGAAGTGACGAGCCGTGGGGTCCTAATCTTCACCTGTAAACATTATCTACAGTACAGGCACACATGCACACACATCCATTCAGCAATTCATACACAGACACACGAGATGTAAATCCTACCGTGCAACCTGCTCGTGGTACATCTTGGGTAATGCTGATGCCGGAGGTAGACTTGGTGAACGCTTGACTGTCTTTGAAATCGAATATCTCGGCAAAAAATGATCGTAGAGCAAATGTCAAAAACTGAATTTGAAGAGGATACTTTCATCTTTGAAATGGTAACAGGGGCCACCCAGGTTGCCATTTTCAGGCTGCCTGTGTGCAGTTGAACTTCAAATTTTCATTTATGGATTTACAGGGTCATCTTCGTGTAGAAGCTGGTCCACGAAAAGACATTACATGCAATGTCACAGTGTTGATTCGGAAAGAGGACGTTTTAAGCTTCAAAATGGCTTTTTAACAATCCTCCTACGATAATTCGTTCGCCTGTTACGTTAGGTCAAACTTTTACGGACGCTTTTTCGTTCAATGCCTTGTAACTCGACGGAGAAAAATCGTAGAGCAAAAGTTAAAAACGGAATTTGAAGAGGAAATCCAAACCTTGAAATCGTTCATTTTAGAAATTCGAAAAAAAAATTCTCCCGTCCGGTACAGCATCTGAAAGTTGGAGTTCGGTTTACGAATTCGTCACTGGTTGCTTTAAACTGACATAACTTCGGTCTGGTCATCCGTAGACACAATGTCAAAACCGCATTTTGAAGCTGACATTTCAAGCTTCAAAATGCGTTTTGAAACGTCCGTCTAGTCACATTTTTCGCGAAGTTATAGAACTTTGAAAAAAGGCAATATTTCGAGAAAAAAGGGGTGGCCCGTTAATTTTTGTCGGGAGTGTAGTGAAATTGTCATCGATTTCAATACGGAGTATGAACAAAATAATTTTTTTTTTTTAAATTTCACCACGCAGAGGCTAATACTGTGACTCCTTGTCTGAATAATTTTTCCCGAAGTCCGACATGAGGGATTTAGGATAGTAAAACCTCGTATCGAAAAGAAGCGATACACGTGTTACGTAACGCATAAAAAGAACCGGAAAGCAGCATTCCTTCATGGACGCAGTCGATAAAAGACTTATCAAACATTCCCGCCTCCAAACCGCACGAACGGTGTATAATACCACGATACAGTCAGCTGTCTAGTTATCCACGCTATACTGTAACCCGTGCGTACCGCATTCCTCAGTTTCAAACTGCGGGCTCGCTAAACTATTAATTAATGATCGCACGCTGGAGGCCGGGACACGTGGAGCGTCGTGAGCCGCGATGAAATTGAATAACATGAAGAAGATTGAAAATTTGGAAAAAATTATCCGGTTTTCTGGCCTCTCATCTCTCCGTGATCGTATGATCGGGATGAATGAATCACACACTATATTGTATTCTTATTAAAAAATCTTTTTTTTGTAAGCTGGAGCACACTGTGTAACTATACGTTGTTTCGCATGAGTATGTACGTTGAAATCGACCTCGCGTTTTGTGGTGCAGGGCGGGGAGGCGTCGGTCACGCGCGGTTCGCACGACGCCGTTACAAGAACAGAACTGAAAGGCGATACCAAAATGTCGCTGGTGGTGCTGGATATCGCGAGGTTGAGGGACGCCGCCGCTAACGCCGCCACCGCTGAGACTGTGAACGATCTTAAACTGCTGCTTGCTGATACGGCTTAGCATTGTCAGTCTCTACTCTCTCTCTCTCTCTCTCTTATCTTTCTTATCAAACTTCGAATTATATACACAAGCTCTGATCTCGAGTATGACTCTCATTCCCTTCGATTTTAATTCTTTTTCTTCTCGTTTTATCAATGTCTTGTTACCGACGATGTTAAGCTTTGGATGATAGTCTTGCATTTCTTGAGCTTTTGATCCTTTTGGATTTAGAGCTGAAGGGATGCGTTGTTTAGGGATCCAAAATCTACGCACTTTTGTTCCCGGTCGACGAGAATTTATGTTAGGCGATCTTTCAGCACTACAAACACACACAAGCAGGGTTGTTACTAGATTGAGGTTTATAAATTCCCTGACTTTTCTTCCTTGTACTTTCTCGAAAAAAGAAAATTCTTCAATTGAAAGAAGCTTTTATACTGAACTATTAAACATTGAGTTCAACATTGTGTTCGTTAAGGTATTCAGACAACAAAAATCCTTTTCGGAAATTATGCTATGTATGTTTTGTGATTGGTTCATTAAAATAATTTTGAAAAATACTGACAACCGAACGAACGTATCAAACGAGAAAAATTACCATACCTAAGAACTAAAAATCCAGATGAACAGAATAAACAAATCAATTGTGGATCATTTATTCAGAGCTCAAATTAAAAAGTCTTCATAATTTGAGTTCGGAAATTTGAAATGCTTTGTGATGGCGAGAAAAGATCGCGTCATTCAGTCACAAAACTGTCGCATGGGCGAAATCCGCATTAAATTCCGTGATTTTCCCCAGTTTCCAAGTCTGTAACGAACTTCGAGTCATGAAAAGTAGTAAAAATATGTCTTTTCAATTTATCAATTCTTTTTTTTGTTTGTTTTTCGATTGAATAAAAGCGGCCCTAAGCATTATTCCTATGGATGCTGAGAACCCTGAAAAAAATTGGCATGACAGCCAGACACTTTGCCAAGAAGAAATATCACCGAGAAGTTGAAAACCTATTGATCCAAACATCATTTTTTTATTTATAATAGTTTTTTTTATTAAGAACCCGAAAACAAGGAGTTGAATGCTTGTTCAGTTCTATTCGTAAGTCGACTGTGAGAAAAATGGATAACTATAAGGGAAGGTTTATCGACCTTGTGGGTGTATAGTACTGGGTTAGTAAGAAGCCTGATCCACACTTGAGTGCCAGACGGTAGTGAAATCCGATATATATGGGGCATTCCATGCCAAATCGACCTGCCGGTGACCCTCGACCTCTCAAATCTGGTCCGTGATTTTTTGGCTCATTCTTCCGACTCTAAATAGCAACGAGATTTTTTTTCAGATTTTTAAAAAGAAATTTGAACGCGTGGTGAATTTTCGAAGTTTTTTTTCCAACACCTCGATGGCCGCAACCGAAAAATCTGGAAAAATTCTCAAAAAGCCTATGTCCAAAATGAAAATTTTTGACCCAAATTGCATAATGTCCAAGCTCTTTCTTCGACCTGATTTTTTAGCGTTTATCTATTTTATTATTATTTTGTTAATTTTTTTATTTTTATCTTACTTTTATCCATGATTTACTGTGATTCAATAAATTCACGGTGCATTGATCTCCACATCAATTATTTTTTGGTAATTTTTTCATCGATAAATCTAAAAATCAGGTTGAAGGAAAACTTTAGACATTATGCAATTTGGGTAAAAAATATTCATTTTGGACGGAGGCTTTTTGAGAATTTTTCCAGATTTTTCGGTTACGGCCATCGAGATGTTGAAAAAAAACTTCGAAAATTCACCACGCGCTCAAATTTATTTTGAAAAATCTGAAAAAAAATCTCGTTACTATTTAGAGTCGGAAGAATCACGCAAAAAATCACGGACTAGATCTGAGAGGTCGAGTGTCACTGGCAGGTCGATTTGGCATGGAATGCCCCATATGTATACAGTGTCTATATTCGAAAAAAAAAACCAATATCTAATATACCGACGTGAGACCTCGGTTATTCATAGCTTGACGGATTACAGGAAACTCTCCACTCCTTTGCTCACCTTTATTCTCCTAAGATCCTTAGAAAAAGTCAATTAATCACCGATTGACAGACATTTTCACACGTGCTGATAAGGATGTTGAAAATATTGAAATTCCGTAATGATTTTCGACCGGATTATTACTATACGAAGTAGAAATAAGGATGGTGAAAGGAGACCCCGTCTGTGGACTATAAATAAATTAAAAATCCATATCAAAGATCTAGTTTTAATTATATATGCGGCATGTTGAAGGCGGTTCACATCATGGACGTTGAACTTGACAAGCGAAAGTATACCGGGGACAACAATAGGAAACAAAATAAAATGGATGATACACAAAAATTGAATGTAATTGTTACAGAGAGTGCAAGTCAGAGGGTACAACTAACTAAGTAAGTTAATTTCTGTCTCTAGAATATGAAGACACTTTTCTTTTTCCCCTTTCTTATAATATTCGTGAGAACCGAAAGTATCTCTCCGATGTTGAATCTAGAATCTATGAAAAAAAATCACGCGA